>JAEVFF010000679.1:0-167838 GCA_018901945.1 Pugionium dolabratum | reverse complement strand
TCACTAAATCGTCCATAACTTTTGATTTAGAGCTCAGAATGACACGAATCCAATGCCCACGTTAAGCTAGCTCAATTTTTTATATTCTGACAAAATTTGAGACAGAAATGGATACAAAAATCATTCAAGTAATCCAATCTAGCCAAAATGGCGTGATGGTATGCATTATGCTTCATTTATTAGCTTTTACTCAATGAGCACCAATAATCTGTTAAGAATGATCCCTTTAATTGGCCGATCAACTCGACATTTCCGCACTAAATCATCAGTAACTTATGTTTAGAGCTCAGAATGACACAAATCCAAAGCTCACGTTAATCTAGCTCAATTCTTTTATATTGTGACAAAATTTGCGATAGAAATAGATACAACAAAGTGTCAAAGTAGTCCAATCTATCCCAAACTGCATGATTTCATGCATTATGCTTCATTTATAAGCCTTTACTCAATGAGCAACAATGATCAGTTTAGAAGGATAACTTTAACTGGCCGATCTACTTGACATGTCCGCACTAAATCGTCCGTAACTTTTGATTTAGAGCACATAATGACATGAATCCAATGCTCACGTGAAGCTAGCTCAATTCTTTTATATTGAGGTAAATTTTACGACTAAAATTGCAGTCCTCCAAGTAATCATATCTTTACAATATTTGTGATATCAGGCATTTTGCTTCATTTATAAGCCTTTAATAAATGAGCATCAATGATCAGTTTGGAATGATCAATTTAACTGGTCGATCAACTTGTCATGTCTGCACTAAATTGTCCATAACTTTTGATTAAGAGCTCATAATAACACGAATCCAATGCCCACGTTAAGCGAGCTATGTTTTCTATATTGTGAATAAATTTGAGACAAAAATATATATGACAAAGCGTCCAAGTACTCTAATCTATCCCAAACTGAGTCATGCCATGTTTTATGCTTCATTTATAAGAGTTTAATTAATGAGCACCAATGATTAGTTTAGAATGATCAATTTAACTAGGCGATCAACTTGACATATCCGCACTAAAGCATTCGTAACTTTTGATTTAGAGCTCAGAATAACACGAATCCAATGCCCACGTTAAGGGAGCTCAATTTCCTACATTGTGACAAAATTTAAGACATAAATAGATACGAAAAAGCGTTCAAGCAATCCAATCTAGCCAGAACTGCGTGATCCCATGCATTATGCTTCATTTATAACCCTTTACTCAATGAGCACCAATGATCATTTTAAATGATCACTTTAACAGGCCGATCAACTTGGCATATCTGCACTAAATCGTCCGTAACTTTTTAATTGGAGCTCAATATTACACGAATCAATACCCATGTTAAGGTAGCTAAAGTTTCTATATTGTGACAAAATTTGATACAGAAACAGATATGAAAATGCGTTCAAGTAATCCAATCTAGCCAAAACTGCATGATGTCATATATTATGCTTCATTTATAATCCTTTACTCCATGAGCACCAACGTTTATTTTAGAATGATCACTTTAACTGCCTGATCAATTTGACATTATCACACTAAATCGTTCATAACTTTTGATTTAGAGGTCTGAATGACACGAACCAATGCCCACGTAAGGCTAGCTCAATATATTATGTTGTGACCAAATTTCGACCGAACTAGATACGACAAAGCATCCAAGTTATCGAATCTATCCCAAGCTGCATGATGCCATGCTTTTTGCTTCGTTTATAAGGGTTTACTTAATGAGCACCAATGATCACTTTAACTAGGCGATCAACTTGACATGTCCGCACTAAATCGTCTGTAACTTTCGATTTAGAGCTCAAACTAACAAGAATCCAATTCCCATGTCAAGCTTGCTCAATTTTCTATATTGTGGCAAAATTTGAGACATAAGTTGATGCGAAAACCATTCAAGTAATCCAATCTAGCCAAAACTGTGTGATGACATGCATTATGATTCATTTATAAGCCATCACTCAATGTGAACCAATTATCACTTTAGAATGATCACTTTAACTGGCTGATCAACTTGACATGTCTGCACTAAATCGTCCATAACCTATGAATTAGAGCTCGCCATAACAAGAATCCGATGCCCACGTTAAGCTAGCTCAATTTCCTATATTGTGACTAAATTTGAGATAGAAATAGATACGACAAAGGGTCCAAGCAATCCAATCGATCCCGAACTATGTGATGTGATGCATTATGCTTCATTTATAAGCCTTTACTCAATGAGACCAATGATCAGTTTAGAATGATCATTTTTACTGGCCGATCAACTTGACATATCTGCACTAAAATGTCTGTAACTTTTGATTTTGAGCTCAAAGTGACACGAATCCAATGCCCACATTAAGCTACCTCAATTTTCAATATTGTGACAAAATTTGAGACAAAAATAGATACGACAAAGTGTGCATGTAATCAAATCTGTCATGGACTGCGTGATGCCATGCATTATGCTTCATTTATAAGTCTTTAATCAATGAGCACCAATGATCAGTTTAGAATGATCACTTTAACTGGCCAATCAACTTGACATGTCCGCACTAAATCGTATGTAATTTTCGATTTAGAGCTCAGATTGACACGAATCCAATGCCCCCATTAAACTAGCTCATTTTTTTATTGTGATAATTTCAAGACTAAAATTGCTTCAACAAGTTTTCCAAGTACTGAAATCTTTCTAAAACTACGTGATTTCATGCATTATGCTTCATTTATGAGACTTTACTCAATGAGCAGCAATGATCGGTTTAGAATGATCACTTTAACTGGCCGATCAACTTGACATGTCCACACTAAATCGTCCGTAACTTTTGATTTAGAGCTTAAAATGAAACGAAGCATAATGCACGGCATCACACAGTTTGGGATAGATTGGATTACTTGGATGCTTTGTCGTATCTAGTTTCGTCCCAAATTTTGTTACAATATAGAAAATTGAACTAGCTTAATGTGGGCATTGGATTCGTGTCATTCTGAGATATAAATCAAAAGTTATGGACGATTGTGTGCGCACATGTCAAAATGATCGGCAAGTTAAAGGGATCATACTAAACTGTTCACTGGTGCTCATTAAGTAAAGGCTTATAAATGAAACATAGAGCAAGGACATCACGCATTTTGGGATAGATTGGACTACTTGGATGCTTTGTCATCTCTATTTCTATATTAAATTTGGTAAAAAATATAGAAAATTGAGCTAGATAACGTGGGCATTGCATTTGTATCATTCTGAGCTCTACATCCAAAGTTACGGACGATTTAGTGCAGACATGTCAAGTTGATCGGCCAGTTAATATGATTATTCTAAACTTATCAGTGGTGCTCATTGAGTCAGGGCTTATAAATGAAGCATAACGCATGGCATCACGCAGTTTGGGATAGAATGGATTACTTGGACTCTTTGTCGTATCTAGTTTTGTCTCATATTTTGTCACAATATAGAAAATTGAACTAGCTTAATGTGGGCATTGGATTTGTGTCATTCTAAGATATAAATCAAAACTTATGGATGAATTAGTGCAGATATGTCAAGTTGATCGGCAAGTTAAAAGGATCATTCTAAACTGATCATTGGTGCTCATTGAGTAAAAGCCCATAAATGAAGAATAATGCATGGCGTCACGTAGTTTGGGATCGATTGGATTACTTGGACGATTTGTCGTATCTATTTCAGTCTCAAAGTTTGTCAAAATATAGACCTACATTAACGTGGGCACTGAATACGTGTGTTTCTGATCTCTAAATCAAAAGTTACGGATGATTTATTGCGAATATGTCAAGTTGATCGGGCAATTAGAATGATCATTATAAACTGATCATTGGTGCTCATTGAGTAAAAGCATATAAATGAAGAATAATGCATGGCATCACGCAGCTTGGGATGGATTGGATTTCTTTTATGCTTTGTCGTATCTATTTGTGTCTCAAATTTTATCAAAATATAGAAAATTGAGCTAGCTTAACGTGGGCATTGGATTCGTGTCATTTTAAGCCCAAAATCAAAAGTTACAAATGTTTTAGTGCGGACATGTCAATTTGATCGGCCAGTTAATATGATTATTCTAAACTGATCAATGGTGCTCATTGAGTCAAGGCTTATAAATGAAGCATGATGCATCTCATCAAACAGTTTTATATAGGTTGGATTACTTGGACGCTTTGTCGTATCTATTTCTGTCTCAATTTTTGTTACAATATAGAAAATTGAGCTAGCTTAACGTGGGCATTGGATTCATGTAATTCGGGGCTCTAAATTAATGCGGACTATGTAATGCGGACTATGTAGTGCGGACAAGTCAAGTTGATCGGCCAGTTAAAGTGATGATTCTAAACTGATCATTGGTGTTCATTATGTAAAGGCTTATAAATGAAGCATAAAACAAGGCATCACGCATTTTGGGATAGATTGGATTACTTGGATGCTTTTTCGTCTCTATTTCTATATTAAATTTAGTCAAAAATATAGAAAATTGAGTGAGCTTTACGTCGGCATTGGATTTGTGTCATTCTGAGCTCCAAATCAAAAGTTACGGACAATTTAGTGCGGACATATCAAGTTCATCGGCCAGTTAATATGATTATTCTAAACTGATCAATTGTGCTCATTGAGTCAAGGCTTATAAATGAAGCATAATGCACGACATCACGCAGTTTGGGATATATTGGATTACTTGGATGCTTTCTCGTATCTAGTTTTGTCTCCAATTTTGTTACTATATAGAAAATTAAACTAGCTTAATGTAGGCATTGTATTCGTGTCATTCCGAGCTATAAATCAAAAGTTATGGACGATTTAATGTGGACATGTCAAGTTGATCAGCAAGTTAAAGTGATCATACTGAATTGTTCACTGGTGCTCATTAAGTAAAGGCATATAAATGAAGCATAGAGCAAGGCATCACGCATTTTGGGATAGATTGGATTACTTGGATGTTTTTTCGTCTTTATTTCTATATTAAATTTAGTCAAAAATATAGAACATTGAGCTAGATAACGTGGGCATTTGATTTGTATCATTCTGAGCTCTACATCAAAACTCACGGACGATTTAGTGCGCACATGTCAACTTGATCGACAAGTTAATATGATTATTCTAAACTTATCAGTGGTACTCATTGAGTCAAGGCTTATAAATGAAGCATAATGCATGGCATCCCGTAGTTTGGGATAGATTAGATTACTTGGATGCTTTGGCGTATCTAGTTTTGTCTCAAATTTTGTCACAATATAGAAAATTGAACTAGCTTAATGTGGGCATTGGATTCGTGTCATTCAGAGCTATAAATCAAAACTTATGGACGAATTAGTGCAGATGTGTCATATTGATCGGCAATTTAAAAGGATCACTCTAAACTGATCATTGGTGCTCATTGAGTAAAAGCTTATAAATGAAGAATAATGCATGGCGTCACATAGTTTGGGATCGATTGGATTACTTGGACGATTTGTCGTATCTATTTCAGTCTCAAAGTTTGTCACAATATAGAAAATTGAGCTACCTTAACGTGGGCACTGAATTTGTGTGTTTCTGATCTCTAAATCAAAAGGTACGGATGATTTATTGCGAATATGTCAAGTTGATCGGGCAATCAGAATGATCATTCTAAACTGATCATTGGTGCTCATTGAGTAAAAGGTTGTAAATGAAGAATAATGCATAGCATCACACAGGTTGGGATGTATTGGATTACTTTGACGCTTTGTCGTATCTATTTCTGTCTCAAATTTTATCAAATTAAGAAAATTGAGCTAGGTTAACGTGGGCATTGGGTTCGTGTCATTTTAAGCCTAAAATCAAAAGTTACAAATGCTTTAGTGCGGACATGACAAGTTGAACGGCTAGTTAATGTGATCATTCTAAACTGATCATTGGTGCACATTGAGTAAAGCCTTATAAATGAAGCATAATGCATGGCATCAAACATTTTTGGATAGATTGGATTACTTGGACGCTTTGTCGTCTTTATTTCTGTCTCAAATTCTGTCAAAATATAGAAAATTGAGCTAGCTTAACGAGGGCATCGGTAATGTGTGGAAGAGCTATTAAACCGAATTGGGAACAATGAGAAGGTCATAAGGGAAAACGACCCCCATGGGGAGATTACCTACTGGTACGTCAAGATCCGATTGGTCATGAACATCGTAAGGTGCTGCTCTTCGGGAATCCCAGCATACCCCTGGTTGGGATGGGTAGGTTTCGTGTCATTCTGAGATCTAAATTTAATGTTCAGACGATTTAAGGAGGATATGTCAAGTTGATCGGTCAGTTTAAGTGATCATTCTAAACTGATCATTGTTGCTCATTGAGTAAAAGCTTATAAATGAATTATAATGCATGGAATCACACAGTTTTGAATAGATTGGATTACTTGGACTCATTTTCGTATCAATTTATGTCTCAAATTTTGTTAGCATATAGAAAATTGAGCTATCATAATGTAGGTATTGGATTCGTGTCATTCTGAGCTGTAAATCAAAAGTTATGGACGATTTAGTGCAGGCTGGACAAGTTGACCGGCCTGTTAAACTGATCATTCTAAACTGATCATTGTTGTTCATTCAGTAAAACCTTATAAATGAAAAATAATGCATGGCATCACCCAGTTTGGGATCGATTGGATTACTTGGACGCTTTGTCGTATCTATTTCTGCCTCAAATTTTGTCATATCATAGAAAATTGAGCTAGCTTAACATGGGCATTGGATTCGTGTCATTTTAAGCTCTAAATCAAAATTACGGACGATTTTCAAGTTGACCGGCCAATTAAAATGACCATTCTAAACTGATCATTGGTGCTCATTGAGTAAAATCTTAGAAATGAAGAATATTGCATGGCATCAAGAAGTTTGGGATGGATTGGATTACTTGTATGCTTTGTTGTATCTATTTGTCTCAAATTTTGTCCCAATATAGAAAATTGATCTAGCTTAACGTGGATATTGGATTCGTGCCATTCTGAGCTATAAATCAAAAGTTACGGACGATTTAGTGTGGACATATCAAGTTGATCGGCCAGTTAAAGTGATCATTATAAACTGATCATTGGTGCTCATTGAGGAAAGGCTAATAAATGAAGCATAATGCATGGCATCACACTGTTTGGGATAAATTGGATTACTAGGACGCTTTTTCGTATCTAGTTTTGTCTCAAATTTTGTCACAATATAGAAACTGAACTAGTTTAATGTGGGTATTGGATTTGTGACATTCGTAGCTATAAATCAAAGTTATGGAAGACTTAGTGCAGACATGTCAAGTTGATCGGCCAGTCAAAATGATCATTCCAAACTGATCATTGGTGCTCATTGAGTAAAAGCTTATAAATGAACAATAATGCATTGTATCACGCAGTTTGGGATGGATTGGATTACTTGGATGGTTTTTCGTATCTATTTCTGTCTCAAATTTTTATTCAATATAGAAAATTGAGTTTGTTTAACGTGGGCATTGGCTTCATGTAATTCCTTTAAATCAAAAGTTACGGACGATTTAGTGCGGATATATTAAGGTTATCGGCCTGTTAAAGTGATCGTTCTAAATTGATCATTGGTGCTCATTAAGCAAAGGCTTATAAATGGAGCATAAAGCATGGCATCACGCAGTTTGGGATAGATTTTTACTTGGACGCTTTGTTGTCTCTTTTTATATCCCATATTTTGTCAAAACATAGAAAATTCAGCCAGCTTAACGTGGACATTGGATTCGTGTCATTCTGAGCTCTAAATCAAAAGATATAGACGATTTAGTGTGAACATGTTAAGTTGATCGGCCAGTTAAAGTGATCATTCTAAACTGATCATTAGTTCTCATTGAGGAGAGGCAAATAAATGAAGGATAATGCATGACATCACACAGTTTGGGATAGATTGGATTACTTGGAACCTTTGTCGTCTCTTTTTCTGTTTCCAATTTTGTCAAAATATAGAAAATTGAGCTAGTTTAATGTGGACATTGGATTCGTGTTTTTCAAAGTCCTAAATCAAAAGTTACAGACAATTTAGTGTGGACATGTCAAGTTGACCGGCCAGTGAAAGTGATCATTCTAAACCGATCATTGGTGCTCATTGAGGAAAGGCTAATAAATGAAGCATAATGCATGCAATCACACAGTGTGGGATATATTGGATTACTTCGACGCTTTGTCATATTTAGTTTTGTCTTAAATTTTGTCACTATATAGAAAACTGAACTACATTAATGTAGGTATTGGATTCGTGTCATTCTGAGCTATAAAAAAAAGTTACGGATGATTTAGTGCAGACATATTAAGGTTATCAGCCAATTAAAATGATCATTCTAAACTCATCATCGGTGCTCATTGAGTAAAATCTTATAAATGAAGAAGAATGAATGGCATCACGCAGTTTGGGATGGATTGGATTACTTGAACGCTTTGTCGTACCTATTTCTGCCGAATATTTTGTCACAATATAGAAAATTGAGCCAGCTTAATGTGGCATTGGATTCTTGTCATTCTGAGCTCTAAATCAAAAGTTATGAGCCATTTACTGTTGACATGTCAAGTTGATTGTCCAGTTAAAGTGATTTTTCTAGACTGATCAATGGTGCTCATTGAGGAAAGGCTAATAAATAAAACATAATGCATGGCATCACGCTGTTTGGGATAGATTGGATTTTTTTGACGCTTTTTCGTATTGAGTTTTGTCTCAAATTTTGTCACAATATAGAAAGTTGAACTAGCTTAATGTGGGATTGGACTCGTGTCATTCGGAGCTATAAATCAAAATTTATGGACAATTTGGTGCGTACATTTCAAGTTGATCGGCCAGTCAAAAAGATCATTCTAAACTAATCATTGGTGCTCATTGAGTAAAAGCTTATAAATGAACAATAATGCATGTTATCACATAGTTTGGGATGGATTGGTTTACTTGGACGCTTTTTCGTATTCCTATCTCAAATTTTGTTACAAAATAGAAAACTAAGCTACCCTAACGGAGGCATTGGATTCGTATGTTTCCACTAAATCAAAAGTTACAGACGATTTAGTGGGGGGGATATATCAAGTTGATCGGCCTATTAAAGTGATCATTCTACACTGATTATTGGTGCTCATTGAGTAAAAGCTTATGAATGAAGAATAATGTATAGCATCAAGCAGTTTGGGATGGACTGGATTACTTGTACGCTTTGTCTTCGTATCTATTTATGTATCAAATTTTGTCACAATATAGAAAATTGAACTAACTTAACGTGGACATTGGATTTGTGTCATTCGGAGCTCTAAATCAAAAGTTACAGGTGATTTAGTGTGGACATGTCATGTTGATCGGCCAATTAATGTGATCATTCTAAACTGATCATTGATGATCACCAAGTAAAGGCTTATAAATGAAGCATAAGGCATGGCATCACACAGTTTGGGACATATTGGATTACTTGGACGCTTTGATGTATCTAGTTCTGTCTCAAATTTTGTCACAATATAGAAAATTGAACTAGCTGAATGTGGGTATTGGATTCTTGTCATTCTGAGTTATAAATCAAAAGTTATGGACGATTTGATGCACACATGTCAAGTTGATTGGCCAAATAAAATGATCACTCTAAACTTATCATTGGTGCTCACTAAGTTTTATAAATGAAGCATAAAGCATGGCATCACGCATTTGGGATAAATTGGATTACTTGGACGCTTTTTCGTCCCTAATTCTATATAAAACTTTGTCAAAATATAGAAAATTGAGCTAGCTTAATGATGGCATTGGATTCGTGTCATTCTGAGCTTTAAATCCAAAGTTACAGATGAATTAGTGTGGATATGTCAAGTTGATCGGCTTGTTAAAGTGATCATTCAAAACTGATCATTGGTGCTCACTGAGTAAAAGATTATAAATGAATCATAATGCATAGCATCACTTAGTTTTAGATAGACTAGATTTCTTGGACTCATTTTCGTATCAATTTCTGTCTAAAATTTTATTAGCATATAGAAAACTAAGCTAGCTTAACGTAGGCATTGGATTCATGTCATTCTAAGCTATGAATCAAAAGTAATGGACGATTTAGTGCAGACATGACAAGTTGATCGGCAAGTTATAATGATCATTCTAAACTGATCATTGTTGCTCATTCAATAAAACCTTATACATGAAAAATAATGCATGGCATCACACAGTTTGGGATGAATGAGATTACTGGATGCTTTGTCGAATCTATTTCTGTCTCTAATTTTGTCATCTTATGAAAATTGAGCTAGCTTAACGTGGGCACAGGATTCGTGTCATTTTAAGCTCTAAATGAAAAGTTACAAGTGATTTAGTGCGGACATTTCTAATTGATCAGCCAATTAAATTGATAAATGTAAACTGATCAATGGTGTTCATTAAGTAAAATCTTATAAATGAAGAATAATGCACGGCATCACCCAGTTTGAATAGATTGGATTACTTGTACGCTTTGTCGTATCTATTTCTATCTCAAATTTGTCACAATATAGAAAATTAAGCTACCTTAACGTGGACATTGGATTCGTGTCATTCAGAGCTCTAAATCAAAAGTTACAGACAATTTATTGTGGACTTGTAAAGTTGGTCGGCCACTTAAAATGATCATTCTAAACCGATCATTGGTGCTTATTGAGGAAATGCTAATAAATGAAGCATAATGCATGACATCACATAGTTTTGGATAGTTTTTATTACTTGGACGCTTTGTCATATCTATTTTTGTCTCAAATTTTGTTACAATATAGAAATATGAGCTAGCTTAACGTAGGCATTAGAGATTCGTGTATTTCTGTGCTCTAAATCAAAACTTACAGATGATTTAGTGCGAATATGTCAAGTTGATCGGAAAATTAAAGTGATCAATCTAAACTAATCATTGGTGCCCATTGAGTAAAGGCTTATAAATGAAGCATAATGCATGGCATCACGCAATTTAGATAGATTGGATTACTTGGACGATTTTTCGTATTTAGTTTTGCTTCAAATTTTGTCACAATACAGAAAATTCAACTAGGTTAACGTGTGCATTGGATTTGTGTCATTCTGAGCTACAAATCAAAAGTAATGGACCATTTAATGCCAACATGACAAGTTGATCAGCCCGTTAAAATGATTATTCTAAACTGATCATTGGTGGTCGTTGAGTAAAAGCTTACAAATGCAAAATAATGAATGGACACTTTGTCGTATCTATTTCTATCTCAATTATAGAAAGTTGAGCTCTAATAACCTGAGCATTGGATTCGTGTCTTTCTGAGCTCTAAATAAAAAGTATTGAATGATTTAGTGCAGACATGTCAAGTTTACCTCCCAGTTAAAGTGATCATTTTAAAGTGATCATTCTAAACTTATCATTGGTGTTCATTGAGTAAAGGCATATAAATGAAGCATAATGCATGGCATCACGCATTTTTGGATAGATTGGATTACTTGACCGCCATTTTGTATCTAGTTCTGTCTCAAATTTTGTCGCAGTATAGAAAATTGAACTAGCTTAATGTGGCCATTGAAATCGTGTCATTTTGAGCTATAAATCAATAGTTACGGATGATGTAGTGCAGACATGTCAAGTTGATGGGCTAGTTAAACTAATCATTGGTGCTCACTTAGTAAAGGCTTATAAATGAAGCTTAATGCAAGGCATCACACAGTTTTGGATAGATTGGATTACTTGGACAATTTTTTGTACTATTTTTGTCTCAAATTTTGTTAAAATATAGAAAAATTGAGCTAGTTTAACGTAGGCATTGGATTCATGTGTTTTTGAGTTCTAAATCAAAAATTAGGTACGATTTAATGCGCATGTGTCAAGTTGATTGGCCAGTTAAAGTGATCATTCTAAACTGATGATGGTGCTCATTGAGTAAAGGCTTATAAATGAAGCAAAATGCGGCATTACGTAGTTTGGGATAGATTGGATTACTTGGATGCCTTGGCGTATCTAGTTCTGTTTCAAATGTTATGACAATATAGAAAATTGAAATAGATTAATGTGGGCATTGGATTCGTGTCATTCTGATCTACAAATCAAAAGTTATGGACCATTAAGTGCCGACATGACAAGTTGATCGGCCAGTTAAAATGATCATTCTAAACTGATCATTGGTGCTCATTATGTAAAAGCTTACAAATGAAAAATAATGCATGGCATCCCACAGTTTGGGATAGATTAGATTACTTGGATGCTTTATCGTATCTAGTTCTATCTCAAATTTTGTTACAATATTAAATATTGAGCTACCTTAATGTGGGCATTTGATTCGTGTCTTTCGGAGCTCTAAATCAAAACTAAAGGACGATTTAGTGCGTGATCATTCTAAACTGATCATTGGTACTCACTGAGTAAAGGCATATAAATGAAGCATAATGAATGACATCACATAGTTTTGGATAGTTTTGATTACTTGGATGCTTTGTCCTATCTATTTTTGTCCCAAATTTTATTACATTATAGAAATTTGAGCTAGTTTAACGTGGGCATTTGATTCGTGTATTTCTAAGCTCTAAATTAAAGGTTACGGACGATTTAGTGCGGACATGTAAAGTTTATCGGCCAGTTAAAGTGATCACTCTAAACTGATCATTGGTACTCATTGAGTAAAGGCTTATAAATGAAGCATAATACATGGCATCACACACTTTAGATAGATTTGATTACTTGGACAATTTGTCGAATCTAGTTCTGTTTCAAATTTTGTCACAATACAGAAAATTTAACTAGCTTAATGTGGGCATTGGATTCGTGTAATTCTGAGCTATAAATAAAAAGTAATTATAAAATTTAGTGCTAACATGACAAGTTGATCGGCCAGTTAAAATGATGATTCTAATCTGATAATTCTAAACTGATCATTGGGGCTCATCGAGTAAAGGTTTATAAATGAACCATAATGCTTAACATCACACTGTTTGGGATTGATTGAATTACCTGGACGCTTTATCGTATCTATTTCTATCTCAAATTTTGTTACAATATAGAAATTTGACATAGCTTAACGTGGGCATTAGAGATTCCTGTGTTTCTGTGCTCCAAATCAAAAGTTACAGATTATTTAGTGCGAATATGTTGAGTTGATCGGAAAATTAAAGTGATCACTCTAAACAGATCATTGGTGCTCATTGAGTAAAGGCTTATAAATGAAGCATAATGCATGGCATCACGCAGTTTAGAAAGATTGGATACTTGGAAGATATGTCGTATTTAGTTCTGTTTCAAATTTTGTCACAATACAGAAAATTCAACTAGCTTAATGTGGGCATTGGATTTCTGTCATTCTGAGTTATCAATCAAAAGTAATGGAATATTCAGTGCTACATGACAAGGTTATCGGCCAGTTAAAATGATCATTCTAAACTGATGATTGGTGCTCATTGATTAAAAGCTTACAAATGAAAAATAATGCATGGCATAAAGCAGTTTGGGATGGATTGGATTACTTTGACGCTTTGTCATTTGTATTTATATCTCAAATTTTGTTACAATATAGAAAATTGAGCTACCTTAACGGGGGGATTGGATTCGTGTGTTTTTGAGCTCTAAATCAAAAGTATCGGACGATTTAGTGAGGACATGTCATGTTGATCGGCCAGGTAAAGTGATCATTCTAAACTAATAATTCTAAACTGATCATTGGTGTTCATTGAGCTAAAGGCTTATAAATGAACCATAATGCTTGACATAACGCAGTTTGTGATAGATTTGATTACTTGAATGCTTTGTCGTATCTACTTCTGTTTCAAATTTTGTCACATTATAGAAAATTGAACTAGTTTAATGTGGGCATTGGATTCGTGTAATTTTGAGCTATAAATAAAAAGTTACAGACAATTTAGTACGGACATGTCAAGTTGATCGGCCAGTTAAAATGATCATTCTAAACTGATCACTGGTCCTCATTGATTAAATGCTTATAAATGAAGCCTAATGCATGGCATCACAAAATTTTTGATAGATTGGATTACTTGGATGCTTTGTCATATCTGTTTCAGTATCAAATTTTGTTTCAATATTGAAAAGTAAGCTAGCTTAACATGGGAATTGGATTCGTGTCTTTCAGATGTCTAATTCAAAAGTTTCTGACGATTTAGTTCAGAAATTTCAAGTTGAGTGGCTAGTTAAAGTGATCATTCTAAAGTGATCATTGGTGATCATTGGTGCCATGCATTATGGCATCACACAGTTTGGGATAGATTCAATTACTTCGACGCTTTATCATATGTAGTTCTGTCTCAAATTTTGTCACAAGATTAAAAGTTGAACTAGCTTAATGTGGGCATTGGATTCGTGTCATTCTGAGCTCTGAATCCAAAGTTACGGATGATTTAGTGAGGACATGTCCTGTTCATCGGCCAGTTAAAATGATCATTCTAAATTTATTATTGGTGCTCATTGAGTAAAAGCTTATAAATGAAGCATAATGCATGGCATCACACAGTTTTGGATAGATTGGATTACTTCGACGCTTTTTCATATCTATTTTTGTCTTAATTTTTGTTACAATATAGAAAATATAGCTAGCTTAATGTGGGCATTGGATTTGTGTGTTTATGAGCTCTAAATCAAAAAATACACACAATTTAGTGTGCACAAGTCAAGTTGATCCGCCAGTTAAAGTGATCATTCTAAACTAATCTTTGGTGCTCAGTAAGTAAAGCCTTATAAATAAAACATAAAGCATGGCATCAAGTAGTTGGGATATATTGGATTACTTGCACGCTTTGTCGTCTCTATTTCTCTCTCAAATTTTTTCCAAATATAGAAAATTGAGCATGGTTAACGTGGGCATTGGATTCGTGGTATTTTGAGCTCTAAATCAAATGTTACAGACGATTTAGGGTGCACATGTCAAGTTGATCTACCAGTTAATATGATTATTCTAAATATATCATTGACACTCATTGAATAAAGGCTTATAAATGAAGCATAATGCATGGCTTCACACAGTTTGGGATAGATAGAATTAAATGGACGCTTTGTGGTATCTAGTTCTTTCTCAAATTTTGTCACAACCAAGAAACTTGAGCTAGCTTAATGTGGGCATTGGATTCGTGTCATTTTGAGATACAAATCAATAGTTACGGATGATTTAGTGTGGACATGTCAAGTTGATCGGCCAATTAAACTGATCATTGGTGCTCATTGAGTAAAGGATTATAAATGAAGCATAATGCATGGCATCACACAGTTTTGGATAGAGTGGACTACTTCAAAGCTTTTTCATATCTATTTTTGTCTTAATTTTTGTTAAAATATAGAAAATTGAGCTAACTTAATGAGGGCATTGGATTTGTGTGTTTATGTGCTCTAAATCGAAAAATACACACAATTTAGTGTGCACAAGTCAAGTTGATCCGCCAGTTAAAGTGATTATTCTAAACTGATCTTTGGTGCTCATCAAGTAAAGCCTTATAAATAAAGCATAAACTATGGCATCAAGTTGTTGGGATAGATTGGATTACTTGGACGCTTTATTGTCTCTATTTCTGTCTCAAATTTTGTCCAAATATAGAAAATTGAGCATGCTTGACGTGGGCATTGGATTCGTGTCATTCTGAGCTCTAAATCAAAAGTTACAGATGATTTAGGGTGCACATGTCAAGTTGATTGACCAGTTAATATGATTATTCTAAATAGAACATTGGTACTCATTGAATAAAGGCTTATAAATGAAGTATAATGCATGACATCACGAAGTTTGGGATAGATTGGATTAGTTGGACGCTTTGTCGTATCTAGTTCTGTCTCAAATTTTGTCACAATAAAGAAACTTGAGCTAGCTTAATGTGGGCATTGGATTACTGTCATTCTGAACTCTAAATCAAAAGTTACGAATGATTTGGTGCGGACATGTCAAGATGATCAGCCAGTTAAAATGAACATTCTGAACTGATCATTCGTGCTCCTTAAGTAAAGGCTTATAAATGAAGTATAATGCATGGCATCACATAGTTTTGGATAGATTCGATTACTTGGATGCTTTGTCGTATCTATTTTTGTCTCAATTTTTGTTTCAATATAGAAATTAAGATAGCTTAACATAGACACTGGATTTTTGTCATTCTGAGCTCCAAATCAAAAGTTACAGACGATTTAGTGCATACATGTCAAGTTGAGTGGCCAGTTAAAGTGATCATTCTAAACAGATCATTGTTGCTCATTAAGTAAAGGCTTATAAATGAAGCATAATGCATGACATTAAATAGTATTGATAGATTGGATTACTTGGACGCTTTGTCGTCTTTATTTCTGACTCAAATTTTGTCAAAATATAGAAATTTGGGCTTGCTTAACGAGGGCATTGGATTCGTGTCATTCGGAGCTCTCAATTATAAGTTACAGACGATTTAATGTGGACACGTCAAGTTAATAGGCCAGTTAATATGCTTATGTTAAAGTAAAGGCTTCTAAATGAAGCATAATGCATGGCATCACATAATTTTTGATAGATTGGATTACTTGGACGCTTTTTGGATATAGTTTTGTCTCAAATTTTGTCACAATATAGAAAACTGAAGTAGCTTAATGTGGGCGTCGGATTCGTGTCATTGTGAGCTACAAATCAAAATTTATGGACGATTTAGTGTAGACATATCAAATTGATCAGCTAGTTAAAATGATCATTCTAAACATATTATTGGTGCTCATTGAGTAAATGCTTATAAATGAAGAATAATGCATGGCATAACGCAATTTGGGGATGGACTGAATTACTTGAACGCTTTGTCGCTTGTATTTATTTTTCAATTTTGCTAATATATAGAAAATTTAGGTAGCTTAACGTGGGCTTTGGATTTGTGTCATTCAGAGCTCTAAATCAAAAGTTACGGACGATTTAGTGAGGAAATGTCAAGTTGATGGGCCAGTTAGAGTGATCATTCTAAACTGATCATTGGTGCTCATTGAGTAAAGGCTTATAAATTAAGCATAATGCATGGCATCACGTAGTTTGGGATAAACTGGATTACTTTGACGTTTTGTCGTATCTAGTTCTGTCTCAAAGTTTATCACAATATAGAAAATTGAACTAGTTTAATGTGGGCAATTGATTGTTGTCATTCTGAGCTATAAATAAAAGGTTATGGACGATATATTGCAGACATGTCAAGGTGATCGGCCAGTTAAAATGAACATTGTAAATTGATCGTTGGTGCTCATTGAGTAAAGGCTTATAAATGAAGAATAATGCATGGCATCACATAATTTTGGATAGACTGGATTACTTGGACGCTTTGTCACATCTATTTCTGTCTCAAATTTTGTTATAATATAGAAAATTGAGCTAGCTTAATGCGAGCATTGGATTTGTGTCGTTCTGAGCTCCAAATCAAAAATTACGGACGATTTAGTCAGACGGACAAGTTGATCGGCCAGTTAAAGTGATCATTATAAACTGATCACTGGTGTTGATTGAGTAAACACATATAAATGAAGCATAATGCATAGTATCACGCTGTTTGGGATAGATTGAGTTACTTGGACGTTTTGACGTATCAATTTCAGTCTCAAATTCTGTCAAAATATAGAGAATTGAGCTTGCTTATCATTGGCATTGGATTCGTGTCATTCTGAGGTCTAAGTAAAAAGTTACGGACGCTTTAGTGTGGACATGTCAAGTTGATCGGCCAATTGACATGATTATTCTAAACCGATCGACGATGCTCATTGAGTAAAGGCTTATAAATAAATCATAATGCATGGCATCACGCAGTTTGGGATAGATTGGATTACTTGGAAGCATTTTCGCATCTAGTTCTGTCTGAAATTTTGTCACAATATTGAAAACTGATCTAGCTTAACGTGGGCATTAGATTTGTGTCATTCTGAGCTCTAAATCAAAAATTACGGATGTTTTAGTGCGGACATGTCAAGTTGATGAGTGAGTTAAAATGATTTCGGATCCCGGAAACAGCTCTCAGAGATCTAAGCTGATCATTGGTGTTCATTAAGTAAAGGTTTATAAATGAGGTATAAAACATGGCGTCACGCAGTTTCAAATAGATTGGATTACTTGGACGCCTTGTCGTATCTAGTTTTGTTTCAAATTTTCTCACAACATAGAAAATTGAATTAGCTTAATGTGGGCATTTGATTTGTGTCATTTTGAGCTATAAATCAAAAGTTATTGACGATTTAGTGCAGACATGTTAGGTTTATCGGACAGTTAAAATGATCATTCTAAACTTATCGTTGGTGATCATTGAGTAAAAGATTATAAATGAAGAATTACGCATGGCATCACGCAATTTTGGATTGACTGGATTACTTAGACGCTTTGTTGTATATATTTCGGTCTCAAATTTTGTCACAATATAGAAGATTTAGCTAGCTTAACGTAAGCATTGGATTCGTGTCATTCCGAGCTCTAAATCAAAAGTTACAGATGATTTAGTGCGGACATGTCAATTTCATCGGCCACTTAAAGTGATCATTCTAAACTGATCATTGGTTCTGATTGAGTAAAGGCTTATAAATGAAACATAATGCATGGAATCATGCAGTTTGGGATCGATTGGATTACTTGTACGCTTTGTCGTACCTAGTTATGTCTTAAATTTTGTCACAATATAGAAAACTGAACTAGCTTAATGTGGGCAATTGATTCGTGTCATTTTGACCTATAAATCAAAAGTTATGGACAATATAGGGCATACATGTCAAGTTGATCGGCCAGTTAAAATGATCATTCTAAACTGATCGTTGGTGCTCGTTGAGTAAAAGCTTATAAATGAAGATTAATGCATGGCATCATGCAGTTTGGGATGCACTAGATTACCTGGACGGTTTGTCGTATCTATTTATGTCTCAAATTTTGTTAACCTTTCGAAAATTAAGCTAGCTTAACGTGGGCATTGGATTCTTCTATTTCTGAGCTCTAAATAAAAAGTTACGGACGATTTAGTGCAGACATGTCAAGTTGATCAGTGAGTTAAAATGCTCGTTCTAAACTGATTATTTGTGCTCATTAAGTAAAGGCTTATAAATGAGGCATAAAGCATGGCCTCACGCAGTTTTAGATAGATTGGATTACTTGGACGATTTGTCATATCTAGGTTTGTTTTAAATTTTGTCACAACATAGAAAATTGAACTATCTTAATGAGGGAATTCGATTCGTGTCATTTTGAGCTATAAATGGACACTTTAGTGCGTAAATGTCAAAATGATCAGCCACTTAAAATGATCATTATAAACTGATCGTTGGTGGTCATTAAGTAAAAGCTTATAAATGAAGAACAATACATGGCATCAAACAGTTTGGGATTTACTAGATTACTTGAACGCTTTGTCGAATCTGTTACTATCTCAATTTTTGTCACAATATAGAAAATTGAGCTAGCTTAACGTAAGTACTGGATTCGTGTTATTCTGAGCACTAAATCAAAAGTTTAAGGATGATTTATTGCGGACATATCAAGTTCATCGGCGAGTGAAAGTGATCATTCTAAACTCATCATTGGTGCTGATTGAGTAAACGCTTATAAATGAAGTGTAATGCATAGCATCAACCAGTTTTGGATAGACTTGATTACTTGGACACTTTGTGGTATCTATTTTTGTCTCAAGTTTTGTTAGACTATAGAAAATTAAGCTAGCTTAACATGGGCACTGGATTCATGTCTTTTTGAGCTCTAAATCAAAAGTTACGGACGATTTAGTGCGGACATAGTTGATCGGCGAGTTAAAATGATAATTCTAAACTGATCATTGGTGCTCATTATGTAAAGGCTTATAAATGAGGCATAAAGCATTGCATCACACAGTTTGAGATTGATTGGATTACTTTGATGCTTTTTCATATCTATTTCTGTTTCAAATTTTGTCACAATATAGAATATTGAACTAGCTTAATGTAGGCATTGGATTCATGTCATTCCGAGCTATAAATCAAACGTTATGGACTATTTAGTGCATACATGACAAGTTTATCGGCCAGTTGAAATGATAATTCTAAACTGATTATTGGTGCTCATTGAGTAAAATTTTATAAATGAAAAATAGTGCATGGCATCACGGAGTTTGGGAAGAATTGGACTACTTGGACGCTTTGTCGTATCTATTTCTGTCTCAAAATTTTGTCTTATATAGAAAACTGAGCTAGCTTAACGTAAGCATTGGATTCGTGTCATTTTGAGCTCTAAATCAAATGTTACAGATGATTTAGAGCGGAAAATTTAGTGCGGTCATGTCAAGTTGATCGGTCAGTTAAAATGATCATTCTAAACTGATCATCGGTGCTCATTGAGTTAAAGCTTATAAATGAAAAATAATGCATGGCATCACACAGTTTGGGATAGATTCGATTACTTGGACGCTTTGTCGTATCTATTCATGTCTCAAATTTTGTTACAATATAGGAAATTGAGCTAGCTTAGTGTGGGCATTCGATTCATGTGTTTCAGAGCTCTAAATAAAAAATTATGGACGATATAGGGAAGACATGTCAAGTTGATCAGCCAGTCAAAATGATTATTCTAAACTGATCGTTGGTTCTCATTAAGTAAAAGCTTATAAATGAGACATAAAGAATGGCATCACGCAGTTTGAGATAGCCTGGATTATGCTTTGTCGTATCTATTTCTGTTTTAAATTTGGCCACAATACAGAAAATTGAACTAGCTTAATATGGGCATTGGATTCGTGTCATTCGGAGCTATAAATCAAAAGTAATGGACGATTTAGGGAACTCATGACAAGTTGATCAGCTACTTAAAATTATCATTATAAACTGATCATTGGCGCTGATTTGAGTAAAAGCTTATAAATTAACATAATGCATGGCATCACGCAGTTTGGGAAGGATTGGATTACTTGGACGCTTTGTCATATCTATTTCTGTCACAATATATAATATTGAGCTTGCTTAACGTGGCCATTTAATTCATGTGTTTCTGAGCTCTGAATCAAAAGTTACGAATGATTTAGTGCAGACATGTCAAATTGATCGGCCAGTTAAATTCATCATTCTAAACTAATCATTGGTGCTGATTGAGTAAAGGCTTATAAATGAAGCATAATGCATGGCATCACACAGTTTGGGATATATTGGATTACTTGGATGCTTTGTCGTATCTATTTCTGTCTCAAATTTATTCACTATATAGAAAATTGAGCTAGATTAATGTAAGCATTGGATTCTTGTCATTCTGAGCTCTAAATCAAAAGTTACGGATGATTATGTGCGGACATGAATTGATCGGCCAGTGAAAGTGATCATTCTAAACTGATCATTGGTGCTGATTGAGTAAACGCTTATAAATGAAGCATAATGCATAGCGTCACACTGTTTTGGATAGATTTGATTACTTGGATCCTTTGTCGTATCTATTTTTGTTTCAAAGTTTTGTCACAATATAGAAAATTGAGCTAGCTTAGAGTGGACATTTAATTCGTGTGTGTTTGAGCTTTAAATCAAAAGTTACGGACGATTTAGTGCAAACATTTCAAGTTGATCGGCCAGTTAAATTCATCATTCTAAACTGATCAGTGGTGCTGATTGAGTAAAGGCTTATAAATGAAGCATAATGCATGGCATCACGCAGTTTGGGATAGATTGGATTACTTGGACGCTTTGTTGTATCTAGTTCTATATCAAATTTTGTCACAATATAGAAAATTGAACTAGCTTAATGTAGGCATTCGATTGGTGTCCCTCTGAGCTATAAATAAAAAGTTATGGACGATATAGTGCATACATGTCAAGTTGATCGGCCAATTAAAATGATCATTCTAAACTAATCGTTCGTGGTCATTGAGTAAAAGGTTATAAATGAATAATAATGCATGGCATCGCGCAGTTTGGGATTGACTGGGTTACTTGGACACTTTGTCGTATCTATTTCTGTCTCAAATTTGGTCGCAATATAGAAAATTGGGCTAGCTTAACGTAAGCACTGGATTCGTGTCATTCTGAGATCTAAATCAAAAGTTACGGAAGAATTTGTGCAGACATGTCTAGTGATCGGCCAATGAAAGTAATCATTCTAAACTAATCATTGGTGCTGATTGAGTAAACTCTTATTAATGAAGCATAATGCATAACATCACACAGTTTTGGATAGATTTGATTACTTGGATGCTTTGTCATATCTATTTCTATCTTATTTTTTGTTACACTATAGAAAATTAAACTAGTTTAACGTGGGCATTGGATTGGTGTGTTTCAGAGCTCTAAATCAAAAGTTACAAACAATTTAGTGCGGACATATGGAGTTGATCAGCCAGTTAAAACGATAATTCTAATTGATCATTGGTGCTTATTTAGTAAAAGCTTCTAAATGAAAAATAATGCATGGCATCTCCCAATTTGGGATGGACTCGATTACTTGGACGATTTCTCATATCTATTTTTGTCTCAAATTTTGTCTCAATGTGAAAATTGTGCTAGCTTAACGTGGGCATTAGATTCGTGTCATTCTGAGATCTAAATAAAAAGTTATGCACAATTTAGTGCGGACATGTCAAGTTGATAGGCAAGTTAAAGTGATTATTCTAAACTAATCATTGGTGCTCATTAAGTAAAGGCATATAAATGAAACATAATGCATGACATCACACAGTTTTGGATATATTGGAGTACTTGGATGATTTTCGTATCTATTTCAGTCTCAAATTTTGTTAAAATATAGAAAATTGAGCTACCTTAACGTGGGCATTGGATTCGTATCATTCCAAGCTCTAAATCAAAAGTTACAGATGATTTAGTGTGGACATGTCAAGTTCATCGGCCATTTAAATTGATCATTCTAAACTGATCATTGGTGCTCATTGAGTAAAGTCTTATAAATGAATCGTAATGCATGAAATCATGCAGTTTGGGATAGATTGGATTACTTGTAGGCTTTGTCGTATCTAGTTATGTCTCAAATTTTGTCACAATATAGAAAACTGAACTACCTTATTGTGGGCAATTGATTCATGTCATTTGGACCCATATTTCAAAAGTTAGGGACGATATAGGGCATACATGTCAAGTTGATCGGTCAGTTAAAATTATCATTCGAAACTGATCGTCGGTACTCATTGAGTAAAAGCTTATAAATGAAGAATACTGCATGGCATCATGCAGTTTGGGATGCACTGGATTACTTGGATGCTTTGTCGTATCTATTTCTGTTTCAAATTTTGTTACACTTTAGAAATTTAAGCTAGCTTAACATGGGCATTGGTTTCGTCTGTTTCTGAGCTCTAAATCAAAAGTTACATACGATTTATTGCGGACATGTCAAGTTGGTCAGCTAGTTAAAATACTCGTCCCAACTGATCGTTGGTGCTCATTAAGTAAAGGCTTATAAATGAGGCATAAAGCATGGTATCACACAGTTTAAGATAGATTGGATTACTTGGATGATTTGTCGTATCTAGCTTTGTTTCAAATTTTGTCACAACATAGAAAATTGAACTAGCTTAATATGGGAATTCAATTCGTGTCATTCTGAGCAATGAATGGACGATCTAGTGCAGAAATGCCAAGTTGACCGGCCAGTTAAAATGATCATTCTAAACTGATCGTTGGTTCTCATTAAGTAAATGCTTATAAATGAAGAACAATACATGGCATCACACAGTTTGGGATTTAATAGATTATTTGAACGCTTTTTCGAATCTGTTACTATCTCAAATTTTGTCACAATATAGAAAATTGAGCTAGTTTAACGTAAGCATTGGATTTGTGTCATTCTGGGCTGAAAATCAAAAGTTAAGGATGATTTAGAGCGGACATGTCAAGTTGATCGGCAAGTGAAAGTGATCATTCTAAACTGATCATTGGTGCTGTGAGTAAACACTTATAAATGAAGTATAATGCATAACATCACACAATTTTCGGTACATTGGATTACTTGCATTCTTTGTCGTATCTATTTCTGTCTCAGGTTTCTTACACTATAAAAAATTGAGCTAGCTTAATGTGGGCATTGGATTCATAAGTTTCTGAGCTCTAAAAAAATGTTATGGACGATTTAATGCGGACATGTCAAGTTGGTCGGCCAGTTAAAGTGATCATTCTAAACTTATCATTGGTGCTGACTGAGTAAAGACTTATAAATAAGCATAATGCATGGCAACACACAGTTTTGGATAGATTAGATTTTTTGAATGCTTTGTCGTATCCAGTTCAGTCTTAGATTTTGTCACAATATAGAAAATTGAACTAGTTTAATGTGGGCATTGGATTCGTATCATTCTGAGCTGTAAATGAAAAGTTATGGACGATATAGTGCTGACATGTCAAGTTGGTTGGCTAGTTATGTCGTATCTATTTATGCCTCAACTTTTTTGCCGTATCTATTTATGTCTCAATTTTTTTTCATAATATAGAAAATTGAGCTAGCTTATCATCGGAACTGGATTCGTGTCATTCTGAGCCCTTAATCAAAAGTTATGGACGATTTAGTGCGGACGATTTAGTGCGGACATGTCGAGTTGATCGGCAAGTTAAAAGATCATTCTAAACTGATCATTGGTGCTTATTCTGTAAAAGCTTATAAGTGTAAAATAATCCATGGCACCACGCAGTTTGGGTTGGATTCGAGTACTTGGACGCTTTGCCGTATCTATTTCTGTCTCATATTATGTCACAATATAGAAAATTGAGCTAGCTTAAGGATGGCATTTAATTAATTTCATTCTGAGCTCTAAATCAAAAGTTACGGACCATTTAATGCGGAAATGTCAAGTTGGTCGGCCAGTTAAAGTGATCATTCTAAAATGATCATTGGTGCTGAATGAGTAAAGACTCATAAATGAAGCATAATGCATGGCATCACACAGTTTGGGATAGATTCGATTACTTGGATTCTTTGTCGTATCTCGTCATTCTCAAATTTTGTCACAATATAGAAAATTGAACTAGCTTAATGTGGGCATTGGATTCGTGTCATTATGAACTATAAATGAAAATTTATGGATGATATAGTGCAGACATGTCAAGTTGATCAGCTAGTTGAAATGATCATTTTAAACTGATCGTTGGTGCTCATTGAGTAAAAGCTTATAAATGAAGAATAATGCATGGCATCACGTAGTTTGGGATAGACTAGATCACTTAGACGTCTTGTTTTATCTATTTTTGTCTCAAATTTTGTCATAATATAGAAAATTGAGATAGCTTAACGTGGGCATTGAATTCGTTTAATTCTGAGCTCTAACTGACAAGTTACGGACGATTTTGTGCAGACATGTCTAGTTAATAGCCCAGTTAAAATGATCATTCTAAACGGATCATTGGGGCTGATTGAGGAAAGGCTAATAAATGAAGCATAATGCATGGCATCAAACAGTTCTGGATAGATTGGATTACTTGGACACTTTGTCGTATATATTTTTGTCTCACATATAGAAAATTGACCTAGCTTAAGGATAGCATTGGATTCGTGTCATTCTGAGCTCTATATCTAAAGTTACGGACGATTTAGTGCGTACATGTCAAGTTGATGGGCCAGTGAGAGTGGTCATTCTAAACTGATCATTGGTGCTCATTAAGGAAACACTTATAAATGAAGCATAATGCATAGCATCACACAGTTTTGGATAGATTGGGTTAATTGGACGCTTGGTCGTATCTATTTCCGTCTCAAATTTTATTACACTATAGAAAATTAAGCTAGCTTAACGTGGGTATTGGATTCGTGTGTTTCTGAGCTCTAAATAAAAACTTACGGACAATTTATTACGGACATTTAAATTTGATCGGCGAGTTAAAATGATCATTATAAATTGATCCTTGGTGCTCATTAAGTAAAGGCTTATAAATGAGGCATAAAGGATGGCATCACGTAGTTTGGGATAGATTGGATTATTTTGATGCTTTGTCATATCTAGTTATGTTTCAAATTTTGTCACAATATAGAAAATTGAACTAGATTAATGTGGGCATTGGATTCGTGTCATTCAAAGCTATAAATAAAAAAATGGAGGATCTAGTAAAAACATGACAAATTGATCGGCCTGTGAAATGATCATTCTAAACTGATCAATTGTGCTCACTGAGTAAAGGGTGATAAATGAAAAATAATGTATGGCATCACACATTTTGGGAAGGATTGGATTGCTTGGACGCTTTGTCGTATCTAGTTCTGTCTCTAATTTTGTCACAATATAGAAAATTGAGCAAGGTTAACGAGGGCATTTAATCCGTGTCATGCTCAGCTCTAAATCAAAAGTTATGGAAAATTTAGTGGGGAAATGTCAAGTTGATCGACTAGTTAAAGTGACCATTCTAAACTGATCATTGGTGCTAATTGAGTAAAGGCTTATAAATGAAGCATAATGCATTGCATCAAACAGTTTTGGATAGATTGGATTACTTGGACGCTTTGTCGTATCTATTTCTATCTCAAATTTTGTCAAATTTAGAAAATTGAGCTAGCTTAACGTAAGCATTGGATTCGTGTCATTCTGAGTTCTATATCAAAATTTATGGATGATTTAGTGTGGACATGTCAAGTTGATGGGCCAGTTAAAGTGATCATTCTAAACTGATTATTGGTGTTGAATGAGTAAACGCTTATAAATGAAGCATAATGCATAGCATGACACAGTTTTTGATAGATTGGATTAGTTGGACGCTATGTCGTATCTATTTTGGTCTCAAATTTTATTATATTATAGAAATTTGAGCTAGCTTAACGTGGGCATTGGATTCGTGTGTTTCTGAGCTCTAAATAAAAAGTTACGGACAATTTAGTGTGGACATTATAAGTTGATCGGCGAGTTAAAATGATCATTCTAAACTAATCCTTCGTGCTCAAAAAGTAAAGGCTTATAAGTGAGGTATAAAGGATGACATCATGCAGTTTGGGATAGATTGGATTATTTTGACGCTTTGTCATATCTAGATTTCTGTTTCAAAATTTTGTCACAATATAGAAAATTTAACTAGCTTAATGTGTGCATTGGATTCTTGTCATTCAGAGCTATAAATAAAAAAATGAAGGATTTAGTGCATACATGACAATGTTATCGACTAGTAAATTGATCATTCTAAACTGATCATTGGTGCTGATTGAGTAAACGCTTATAAATGAAGCATAATGCATAGCATCACATAGATTTGGATAGATTGGATTACTTGGACGCTTTGTCGTCTCTATTTCTGTCTCAAATTGAGCTAGCTTAACTTAGGCATTGGATTTGTGTGTTTCTGAGCTCTAAATCAAAAGTTTCAAATAATTTACTGTAGACATGTCAAGTTGATCGGCAAGTTAAAATGATCGTTCTAAAATAATCATTGGTCCTCATTAAGTAAAGGCTTATAACTGAGGCATAAAGCATTGCATCACGCAGTTTGGGATAGATTGGATTACTTTGACGCTTTGTCATATCAATTTCTGTCTCAAGTTTTTCCCAATATAGAAAATTAATTTAGTTTAATGTGGGCATTGGATTCGTGTCATTCTGAGTTGTAAATCAAAAGTTATGGACGATTTAGTGAAAACATGACAAGTTGATCGCCGAGTTAAAATGATCATTCTAAACTGATCACTGGTGCTCATTGAGTAAAAGCTTATAAATGAAAAATAATGCATGGCATCCCGCAGTCTGGGAAGGATTGGGTTACTTGAACGCTTTGTCATATCTATAATTATGTCACAAATTTTGTCACAGTACAGAAAATTGAGCTAGATTAACGTTGCCATTTGATTCGTGTCATTCTAAGCTCTAAATAAAAAATTACAGACGATTTAGTGCGGACATGTCAAGTTGATCAAACAGCTAAGTTGACCATTCTAAACTCATCATTGGTGCTCATTGAGTAAAGGCTAATACATGAAGCATAATGCATAGCATCACGCAGTTTTGGATAGATTAGATTACTTGGACGCTTTGTCGTATCTTGTTCTATCTCAAAATTTGTGACAGTGTAGAAAATTGAACTAGCTTTATGTGGGCATTAGATTCGTGTCATTCAAAGCTATAAATGAAAAGTTATGGACGATATAGTGCAGACATGTCAAAATGATCGGCTATTTAAAATGATCATTCTAAACTGATCTTTGGTGCTCATTGACTAAAAACTTATAAATGAAGAATAATGCATAGCTTCACACAATTTCGGATTGACTGGATTACTTTGATGCTTTGTCATCTCTATTTTTGTCTCAAATTTTGTTACACAATAGAAAATTTAGCTAGCTTAACGTGGGCATTGGATTCGTGTGTTTCTGAGTTCTAAATCAAAATTTACAAACGATTTACTGCAGACATGTCAAGTTGATCGGCGAGTTAAAATGATCATTCTAAACTAATCATTGGTGATCTTTAAGTAAAGGCTTATAAATGAGGCATAAAGCATTGCATCACGTAGTTTGTGATAGATTGGATTACTTTGACGCTTTGTTTTATCAAGTTTGGTTTCAAGTCACAATATAGAAAATTGAACTAGCTTAATGTGGCCATTGGATTTGTGTTATTCAAAGCTATAAATGAAATGTTATGGACGATATAGTGCAGACATGTCAAAATGATCGGCTAGTTAAAATGATCAATCTAAACTTATCGTTGTTGCCCATTGAGTAAAGGCTGATAAATGAAGCATAATGCATGGCATCACAAATTTTTGGATAGATTGGATTACTTGGACGCTTTGTCGTATCTATTCCTGTCTCAAATTTTATTACACTATAGAAAATTAAGCTAGCTTATTGTGGGCACTGGATTCATGTGTTTCTGAGCTCCAAATCAAAAGTTATGAACGATTTAGTGCGGATGATTTAGTCCAGACATGGCAAGTTGATCGGCCAGTTAAAATTATCATTGGTGCTCACTGAGTCAAAGCTTATAAATGAAACATAATGCAAGGCATCACGCAGTTTGGGATGGATTGAATTACTTGAATGTTTTTTCGTATTTATTTCTGTCTCAAATTTTGTCACAATATAGAAAATTGAGCTAGCTTAACATGGCCACTGGATTCGTGTCATTCTGAGCTCTAAATCAAAAGTTATGGACGATTTAGTGCGGACATGTCAAGTTAATTGGCCAGTTAAAGTGATCATTTTAAACTGATCTTTGGTGCTCATTAAGTAAAGGCGTATAAATGAAGCATAACGCATGGCATCACAGAGTTTTGGATAGATTGGATTACTTGGATGCTTTGTCGTATATCAATTATCTCAAATATTGTTAGAATATAGAAAGTTGAGCTAGATTAACGTGGGCATTGGATTTGTGTCATTCTGAGCTCTAAATCAAAAGTTACGATGATTTATAGTGGACATGTCAAGTTGAGTGGCTAGTTAAAGTGATCATCATAAACAGATCATTGGTGCTCATTAAGTAAAGGCTTATAAATGAGGCATAAAGCCTGGCATCAAGTAGTTTAGATAGATTGGATTACTCGAACGCTTTGTCCTCTCTAATTCTGTCTCAAAATTTTGTCAAAATATTGAAAATTGAGCATGTTTATCATGGGCATTGGATTCGTTTTATTCTGAGCACTAAATCAAAAGTTACATACAATTTAGTTTGTACATGTCAAGTTGTTGATATGGTTATTGTAAATTGATCTTTTGTGCTCATTGAGCAAAGGCTTATAATGAAGCAGAATGGATGGCATCACGCAGTTTGCGATAGATTGGATTACTTGGATGCTTTTTTGTATCTACTTATGTCTCAAATTTTGTTACAATATTGAAAATTGAGCTAGCTTAACGTGGGGATTGGATTCGTGTCATTCTAAACTTTAAATCAGACGTTACAGACGATTTAGTGCGGACATGTCAAGTTGAGTGGCCTTTAAAGTGATCATTCTAAACAGATCTCTGGTGCTCATTAAGTAAACGCTTATAAATGAAGCATAAAGCATGGCATCAAGTAGTTTGGATAGATTGGATTACTTGGACACTTTGTCGTCTCTATTTCAGTATCAAATTTCTTTAGAATATAGAAAATTGAGATTGCTTAACGTGGGCATTGGATTCGTATCATTCTGAGCTCTAAGTCAAAAGTTATGGATGATTTAGTGTGGACATGTCAAGTTGATTGGCCATTTAATATGATTATTCTCAACTAATCATTGGTGCTCATTGAATAAAAGCTTATAAATGAAAATAATGCATGGCACCATAGAGTTTGGGATGGATTGTATAACTTGGATATTTTATCGTATCTATTTCTATCTCAAATTTTGTGACAATATAGAAAATTGAACTAGCTTAATGTGGGTATTGGATTCGTGTCATTCTGAGCTACAAATCAAAAGTTATGGACGATTTATAGGAGACATGTCAAGTTGATAGCCAGTTAAAATGATCATTCTAAACTTATCATTGATGCTCATTTAGTAAACACTTATAAATGAAGAATAATGCATAGCATCACAAAGTTTGGAGTGGACTGGATTACTTGGACGTTTTGTCATATCTATTTATTTCTCAAATTTTGTCACAATATAGAAAATTGAGCTAGCTTAACGTTGGCATTGGATTCGTGTCATTATGAGCTCTAAATCAAAAGTTACGGACAGTTTAGTGTGGACATGTCAAGTTGATCGGCCAGTTAAAGTGATGATTCTAAAATATTCATTGGTGCTCATTCAGTAAGGGGTTATAAATGGAGCATATTGCATGGCATCACACAGTTTGTGATAGATTGAATTACTTAGACAATATGTCATATCTAGTTCGGTCTCAAATTTTGTCAGAATATAGAAAAATGAACGAGCTTAATGTGGGCAATTGATTCGTGTCATTCTGACGTATAGCTGACAAGTCAAGTTGATCGGCCTGTTAAAATGATCGTTGGTGCTCATTGAGTAAAAGCTTATAAATGAAGAATAATGCATATCATCACGACGTCTGGGAGGGACTAGATTACTTGGATGCCTTGTCGTATCAATTTATGTCTCAAATTTTGTCACAATATAGAAAATTGAGCTAGGTTAAAGTGGGCATTGGATTCGTGTCATTCGGAGCTCTAAATGAAAAGTTACATATGATTTAGTGCGTACATGTCAACTTGATCGGCTAGTTAAAGTGATCATTCTAAACTGATCATTGGTGCTCATCGAGTAAAGACTTAAAAATGGAGAATAATGCATGGCATCACATAGTTTTTGATTGATTGGATTACTTCGATGACTTGTCGTATCTATTTCTGTCTCCAATTTTGTTACACTATAGAATATTGAGCTAGCTTAACGTGGGCATTGGATTAGTGTGTTTCGGAGCTCTAAATCAAAAGTTACAAAAAATTTAGTGCAGACATGTAATGTTGATCGGCGAGTTAAAATGATCTTTCTAAATTGATCATTGGTCCACATTAAGTAAAGGCTTATAAATGAGGCATATAGCATGCCATCACGCAGTTTGGTATAGATTGGAATATTTAGATGCTTTGTTGTATCTAGTTCTGGTTCAAATTTTGTCACAGTATAGAAAATTGAACTTCCTTAATGTGGACATTGGATTCTTGTCATTCTGAGCTATGAACCAAAAGTTATGGACGATTTAGTATGGGCATTACAAGTTGATCGGCCAATTAAAATGATCATTCTAAATTGATCACTGGTGCTAATTGAGTAAAATCTTATAAATGAAAAAATAATGCATGGCATCACGCTATCGGGATGGATTGGAGTACCTGGACGCTTTTTCATATTTATTTCTGTCTCAAATTTTGCCACAATATAAAAAATTGAGCTAGCTTAACATGGGCATTGGATTCATGTCATTCGTATTGTAACAAAAGTTATGTACATACATGTCAAGTTGATCGGCCAGTTAAAGTGATCAATCTAAACTGATAATTGGTGCTCATTAAGTAAAGGCTTATGAATGAAGAATAATGCATGGCATCACACAGTTTTGGATATATTGGATTACTTAGACGCTTTGTCGTATATACTTCTGTCTCAAATTTTGTTACAATATAGAAAATTGAGCTATGTTAACATTGGCATTGGATTCGTGTCATTCTAAGCTATAAATCAAAAGTTACAGACGATTTAGTGTGAATATGTCAAGTTGAGTGGCTAGTTAAATTGGTCATTCTAAATAGATCATTAGTGCTCATTAAGTAAAGGATTATAAATGAAGCATAAAGCATGGCATAAAGTATTTTGGATAGATTGGATTATTTGGATGCTTTGTCGTCTCAATTTCTGTTTCAAAGTTTATCAAAATATAGAATATTGAGCTTGCTTAACATGGGAATTAGATTTGTGTCATTCTGAGCTCTAAATCAAAAGTTACAGACGATTTAGTGCGAACATGTCAAGTTGATCGGCCCGTTGAAGTGATCATTCTAAACTGATTTTTGGTGCTCATTGAGTAGAGGCTTATAAATGAAGCATAATGCATGGAATCACACAGTTTTGGGATAGATTGTATTACTTGGACTCTTTTTTTAATCTTGTTATGTCTCAAATTTGTCCACAATATAGAAAATTGAACTAGCTTAATTTGGGCATTGGATTCGTGTCATTCTAAGCTATAAATAAAAAGTTATGGACGATTTAGTGCAGACATGTCAAATTGATCGGCCAGTTAAAATGATCATCATAAACTGATCATTGGTGCTCATTGAGTAAAGGCTTATAAATGAAACATAATGCATGGCATCACGTAGTTTTGGATAGATTGGACTACTTGGACGCTTTGTTCTACTTATGACTCAAATTTGTCTCTGTATAGAAAATTGAACTAGCTTGATGTGTGTAATTGGATTCGTGTCATTCTAAGCTATAAATCAAAAGTTACAAACGTTTAGTGCGGACATGTCAAGTTGAGCGGCCAGTTAAAGTGATCATTCTAAATAGATCATTGGTGCTCATTAAGGAAAGGATTATAAATGAAGCATAAAGCATGGCATCAAGTATTTTGGATAGATTGGATTACATGGACGCTTTGTCGTCTCTATTTCTGTCTCTAATATTTTCAAAATATAGAAAATTTATCTAGCTTAACGTTTGCATTCGATTCGTGTGTTTCTAGGCTTTAAATCAACAGTTACGGACGATTTAGTGCGGACATGTCAAGTAGATCGGCCAGTTTATATGACTATTCTAAACTGATAATTGGTTCCAATTGATTAAAGGCTTATAAATGAAGCATAATACATGGCATCACACAGTTTTGGATAGATTTGATTACTTGGATGTTTGTCGTATCTATTTATGTCTCAAATGTTGTTACAATAAATAAAATTAAGCTAACTTTACGTGAGTGTTGTATTCGTGTCATTCTAAGTTTTAAATCAAAAGTTACCGACAATTTAGTGCGGACATGTCAAGTTGAGTGGCCATTTAAAGTGATCGTTCTAAACAGATCATTGGTGCTCATTGAGTAAAGGCTTATAAATAAGGAATATTGCATGGCATCACGCAATTTGGGATTAACTGGATTACTTGGATGGTTTTGTCGTATCTATTTATGACTCAAATTTTGTCATAATATAGGAAATTGGCTACCGTAACGTGGGCATTGAATTCGTGTCATTCCGAGCTCCAAATAAAAAGGTACAGATGATTTAGTGCGGACATGTCAAGTTGATCGGCCAGTTAAAGTAATCATTCTAAACTGATCATTGGTACTCATTGATTAAAGGCTGATAAATGAAACATAATGCATGGCATCACACAGTTTGGGATAGATTTGATTATTTGGACGCTTTGTCGTATCTACTTCTATCAAAACTTTTGTCACAACAAAGGAAATTGAACGAGTTTAACGTGGGCATTGGATTCGTGTCTTTCTGAGCTATAAGTCAAAACTTCTGGACATTTTATTGCTGACATGTCAAATTGATCGACCAGTTAAAATGATCATTCTAAACTGATCATTGGTGCTCATTGTGTAAAGGTTTATAAATAAGGAATAATGCATGGCATCACACAGTTTAGGATGGACTGGATTACTTGGATGGTTTGTCCTATCTATTTATGTCTCAAATTTTTTCACAATATAGAAAATTGAGCTAACTTAAAGTAGGCATTGGATTCGTGTCATTTTGAGCTCTAAATTAAAAGTTACGGACGATTTAGTGCGGACATGTCAAGTTGATTGGCCAGTTAAAGGGATCGTTCTAAACTAATCATTGGTGCTCATTGTGTAAAGGCTTATAAATGGAGCATAATGCATCACATCACACTGTTTGGGATAGAATTGATTACTTGGATGCTTCGTCGTATCTAGTTCTCTCTCAAACTTTGTCACAATATAAAAACTTGCACTAGCTTAATGTGGGCAATTGATTCGTGTCCTTCTGAGCTATAAATCAAAAGTTATGGACGATTTAGTGGAGACATGACAAGTTGATCGGCCAGTTAAAATGATCATTCTAAACTGATCATTGGAGCTCATTGAGTAAAAGCTTATAAATGAAATATAAAGCATGGCATCACGCATTTTGGGATGCATTGGATTACTTGGATGATATGTCGTATCTATTTTTCTCTCAAATTTTGTCACAATATAGAAAATTGAGCTAACTTAATGTGGGCAATTGATAGTGTCATTCTAAGTTATAAATCAAAAGTTATGGACGATATAGTGCAGAAGTGTCATGTTGATCGGCCCGTTAAAATGAGCATTCTAAACTGATCGTTGGTGCTCACTGAGTAAAAGCTTATAAATGAAGAATAATGCATGGCATGACGCAGTTGAGGATGACTGGATTTCTTGGACGCTTTATCGTATCTATTTATGTCCCAAATTTTGTTATACTATAGAAAATTGAGCTACCTTAACCTAGGCATTGGATTCGGGTGTTTCAGGGCTCTAAATAAAAAGTTACGGACCATTTAGTGCGGACATCCAAGTTGTTTGGCAAGTTAAAATGATCATTCTAAACTGATCATTGGTGCTCATTAAGTACAGGCTTATAAATGAAGCATAATGCATGGCATCACATAGTTTTTGATAGTTTGGATTACTTGGACGCTTTTTCATATCTAGCTCGGATTCAAATTTAGTCACAATATAGAAAATTGAACTAGCTTAATGTGGGTATTTGATTCTTGTCATTCTGAGCTATAAATCAAAAGCTATGAACGATTTAGTGCAGACATGACAAGTTGATCGGCCAGTTAAAATGATCCTTCTAAACTGATCATTGGTGCTCATTGAGTAAATGCTTATAAATGAAGCATAATGCATGGCATCACGCAGTTTGGGATAGATTGAATTACCTGGACAGTTTGTCGTATATAGTTTTGCCTCAAATTTTGTCAAAATATAGAAAATTGAGATTGCTTAACGTGGGCATTGGCTTCGTGTCATTTTGAGCTCTAAGTCAAAAGTTATGGATGATTTAGTGTGGACATGTCCAGTCAATTGGCCAGTTAATATCATTATTCTCAACTAATCATTGGTGCTCATTGAATAAAAGCTTATAAATGAAAAATAATGCATGGCATCACAGAGTTTGGGATGGATTGTATAACTTGGATGCTTTACCGTATCTATTTCTACCTCAAATTTTGTGACAATATAGAAAACTGAACTAGCTTAATGTCGGTATTGGATTCGTGTTATTCTGACCTACAAATCAAAAGTTATGGACGATTTATAGGAGACATGTCAAGTTGATTAGCCAGTTAAAATGATCATTCTAAACTTATCATTGGTGCTCATTTAGTAAACGCTTATAAATGAAGAATAATGCATAGCATCACGAAGTTTGGAGTGGACTGGATTACTTGGACGTTTTGTTATATCTATTTATTTCTCAAATTTTGTCACAATATAGAAAATTGAGCTAGGTTAATGTTGGCATTGGATTCGTGTCATTATGAGCTCTAAATCAAAAGTTACGGACGATTTAGTATGGACATGTCAAGTTGATCAGCCAGTTAAAGTGATCATTCTAAACTGATCATTTTTGCTCATTTAGTAAGGGGCTACAAATGGAGCATAATGCATGGCATCACGCAGTTTGGGATAGATTGGATTAGTTGGACGCTTTGTTGTATCTATTTTTGTCTCAAATTTTGTTAAACTATAAAAAAAATTGAGCAAGCTTAACATGGGCATTGGTTTCTTGTGTTTCTGAGTTTTAAATCATTAGTTTCAAACGATTTAGTGCGGATGTGTCAAGTTGATCCGCAAGTTAAAATGATCATTGTAAACTGATCATTGGTGCTAATTAACTAAAGGCTTATAAATGAGGCATAAAGCATGGCATCACGCAGTTTGGGAATTGTATTTCTTGGACACTTTGTCGTATCTAGTTCTATTTCAAATTTTGTCGCTATATAGAAAATTGAACTTGATTAATGTGGGCATTGGATTCGTCTCATTCTGAGCTATAAATCAAAAGTTATGGACGATTTATTGCAGACATGACAAGTTGATCGGCCGGTTAAAATGATCATTCCAAACTGTTTATTGGTACTCATTGAGTAAAAGCTTATCAATTAAAAATAATGAATGGAATCACAAAGTTCGGGATGGATTGGATTACTTGGACGTTTTGTTTTATCTATTTCTGTCTCAAATTTTGTCACAATATAGAAAATTGAGTTAGCTTAATGTGGGAGTTGGATTCGTGTCATTCTGAGCTATAAATCAAACTTTATGGCCGATTTAGTGCAGACATGACAAGTTATCGGCCAGTTAAAATGATCCTTCTAAACTGATCATTGGTGCTCATTGAGTAAATGCTTATAAATGAAGCATAATGCATGGCATCACGCAGTTTGGGATAGATTGAATTACTTGGACAGTTTGTCGTATATAGTTTTGCCTCAAATTTTGTCAAAATATAGAATATTGAGATTGCTTAACGTGGGCATTGGATTCGTGTCATTCTGCTCCCTAAGTCAAAAGTTATGGATGATTTAGTGTGGACATGTCAAGTCAATTGGCCAGTTAATATCATTATTCTCAACTAATCATTGGTGCTCATTGAATAAAAGCTTATAAATGAAAAATAATGCATGGCATCACAGAGTTTGGGATGGATTGTATAACTTGGATGCTTTATCATATCTATTTCTACCTCAAATTTTGTGACAATATAGAAAATTGAACTAGCTTAATGTCGGTATTGGATTCGTGTTATTCTGACCTACAAATCAAAAGTTATGGACGATTTATAGGAGACATGTCAAGTTGATTAGCCAGTTAAAATGATCATTCTAAACTTATCATTGGTGCTCATTTAGTAAATGCTTATAAATGAAGAATAATGCATAGCATCACAAAGTTTGGAGTGGACTGGATTACTTGGACGTTTTGTCGTATCTATTTATTTCTCAAGTTTTGTCACAATATAGAAAATTGAGCTAGGTTAACGTTGGCATTCGATTCGTGTCATTATGAGCTCTAAATCAAAAGTTACGGACGATTTAGTGTGGACATGTCAAGTTGATCGGCCAGTTAAAGTGGTCATTCTAAACTGATCATTGGTGCTCATTTAGTAAGGCGCTATAAATGGAGCATAATGCATGGCATCACGCAGTTTTGGATAGATTGAATTAGTTGGACGCTTTGTTGTATCTATTTCTGTCTCAAATTTTGTTAAACTATAAAAAATTGAGCAAGCTTAACGTGGGCATTGGTTTCTTGTGTTTCTGAGTTTTAAATCATTAGTTTCAAACGATTTAGTGCGGATGTGTCAAGTTGATCCGCAAGTTAAAATGATCATTGTAAACTGATCATTGGTGCTAATTAACTAAAGGCTTATAAATGAGGCATAAAGCATGGCATCACGCAGTTTGGGAATTGTATTTCTTGGACACTTTGTCGTATCTAGTTCTATTTAAAATTTTGTTGCTATATAGAAAATTGAACTTGATTAATGTGGGCATTGGATTCGTGTCATTCTGAGCTATAAATCAAAAGTTATGGACGATTTATTGCAGACATGACAAGTTGATCGGCCGGTTAAAATGATCATTCCAAACTGTTTATTGGTACTCATTGAGTAAAAGCTTATCAGTTAAAAATAATGAATGGAATCACAAAGTTCGGGATGGATTGGATTACTTGGACTTTTTGTTTTATCTATTTCTGTCTCAAATTTTGTCACAATATAGAAAATTGAGTTAGCTTAATGTGGGAGTTTGATTCGTATCATTCTGAGCTATAAATCAAACATTATGGATGATTTAGTGTAGACATGACAAGTTATCGGCCAGTTAAAATGATCCTTCTAAACTGATCATTTGTGCTCATTGAGTAAATGCTTATAAATGAAGCATAATGCATGGCATCACGCAGTTTGGGATAGATTGAATTACTTGGACAGTTTGTCGTATATAGTTTTGCCTCAAATTTTGTCAAAATATAGAAAATTGAGATTGCTTAACGTGGGCATTGGATTCGTCTCATTCTGAGCTCTAAGTCAAAAGTTATGGATGATTTAGTGTGGACATGTCAAGTCAATTGGCCAGTTAATATCATTATTCTCAACTAATCATTGGTGCTCATTGAATAAAAGCTTATAAATGAAAAATAATGCATGGTATCACAGAGTTTGGGATGGATTGTATAACTTGGATGCTTTATCGTATCTATTTCTACCTCAAATTTTGTGACAATATAGAAAATTGAACTAGCTTAATGTCGGTATTGGATTCGTGTTATTCTGACCTACAAATCAAAAGTTATGGACGATTTATAGGAGACATGTCAAGTTGATTAGCCAGTTAAAATGATCATTCTAAACTTATCATTGGTGCTCATTTAGTAAACGCTTATAAATGAAGAATAATGCATAGCATCACGAAGTTTGGAGTGGACTGGATTACTTGGACGTTTTGTTGTATCTATTTATTTCTCAAATTTTGTCACAATATAGAAAAGTGAGCTAGGTTAACGTTGGCAATGGATTCGTGTCATTATGAGCTCTAAATCAAAAGTTACGGACGATTTAGTGTGGACATGTCAAGTTGATCGGCCAGTTCAAGTGATCATTCTAAACTGATCATTGGTGCTCATTTAGTAAGGGGCTATAAATGGAGCATAATGCATGGCATCACGCAGTTTGGGATAGATTGGATTAGTTGGACGCTTTGTTGTATCTATTTATGTCTCAAATTTTGTTAAACTATAAAAAAATTGAGCAAGATTAACGTGGGCATTGGTTTCTTGTGTTTCTCAGTTTTAAATCATTAGTTTCAAACGATTTAGTGCGGATGTGTCAAGTTGATCCGCAAGTTAAAATGATCATTGTAAACTGATCATTGGTGCTAATTAACTAAAGGCTTATAAATGAGGCATAAAGCATGGCATCACGCAGTTTGGGAATTGTATTTCTTGGACACTTTGTCGTATCTAGTTCTATTTCAAATTTTGTTGCTATATAGAAAATTGAACTTGATTAATGTGGGCATTGGATTCGTGTCATTCTGAGCTATAAATCAAAAGTTATGGACGATTTATTGCAGACATGACAAGTTGATCGGCCGGTTAAAATGATCATTCCAAACTGTTTATTGGTACTCATTGAGTAAAAGCTTATCAATGAAAAATAATGAATGGAATCACAAAGTTCGGGATGGATTGGATTACTTGGATGTTTGTCGTCTCTATTTATGTCTCAAATGTTGTTACAATAAAGAAAATTGAACTAGCTTTACGTGAGCGTTGTATTCGTTTCATTCTAAGTTTTAAATCAAAAGTTACGGACAATTTAGTGCGGACATGTCAAGTTGAGTGGCCATTTAAAGTGATCATTCTAAACATATCATTGGTGCTCACTGAGTAAAGGCTTATAAATGAGGAATAATGTGCATCACGCAATTTGGGGTTGACTGGATTAGTTGGATGGTTTTGTCGTATCTATTTATGACTCAAATTTTGTCATAATATAGAAAATTGGCTACCGTAGGCATTGGATTCGTGTCATTCTAGGCTCCAAATAAAAAGGTACAGACAATTTAATGCAGACATGTCAAGTTGATCGGCCAGTTAAAGTAATCATTCTAAACTGATCATTGGTGCTCATTGATTAAAGGCTTATAAATGAAGCATAATGCATGGCATCTCACAGTTTGGGATAGATTTGATTATTTGGACGCTTTGTCGTATCTACTTCTATCACAAATTTTATCACAATAAAGGAAATTGAACTAGTTTAATGTGGTCATTGGATTCGTGTCTTTCTGAGCTATAAATCCAAAGTTATGGACAGTTTATTGCTGACATGTCAAGTTGATCGACCAATTAAAATGATCATTCTAAACTGATCATTGCTGCTCATTGAGTAAAGGCTTATAAATAAGGAATAATGCATGGCATCACGCACTTTAGGATGGACTGGATTACTTGGATGGGTTGTCCTATCTATTTATGTCTCAAATGTTTTCACAATATAGAAAATTGAGCTAACTTAAAGTGGGCATTGGATTCATGTCATTCAGAGATCTAAATCAAAAGTTACGGGCAATTTTTTGTGAACATGTCTAGTTGATGTGCAAGTTAAAGTGATCATTCAAAACTGATCATTGGTGCTCATTGAGTAAAGGCTTATAAATAAGGCATAATGCATGGCATCACAAAGTTTTGTATAGATTGGATTACTTGAACGCTTTGTCATATCTAGTACTGTTTCAAATTTTGTCACAATATAGAAAATCGAACTAGTTTAATGTGGGCATTGGATTCGTGTCATTCTGAACTACAAATCAGAAGTTATGTACGACTTAGTGCGGACATGACAAGTTGATCGGCCAATTAAAATGATCATTCTAAAGTGATCATTGGTTCTCATTGAGTAAAAGCTTATAAATGAAAAATAATGCATAGCATCACGCATTTTGGGATGGATTGGATTACTTGGATGCGTTTTCGAATCTATTTCTGTCTCAAATTTTTTCACAATGTAGAAAATTGAGCTACCTTAACGTGGGCATTGGATTCGTGTCACATTGAGCTCTAAATAAAAAGTTACGGATGATATAGTGCGGACATGTCAAGTTTATCAGCTAGTTAAAGTGATAATTATAAACTGATCATTAGTGCCCATTAAGTAAAGGCCTATAAATGAAGCATAAAGCATGTCATCTTGAAGTTTGGGATAGATTGTATTACTTCGATGCTTTGTCGTCTCTACTTCTGTCTTAAATTTTGTCAAAATATAGAAACATTTTCTAGCTTAACGTGGGTATTGGATTCTTGTGTTTCTAAGCCTTAAATAAGAAGTTACGAAGGATGCTTTGGGATAGATTGGATTACTTGGATGCATTTTCGTATCTAGAGTTGTTTCAAATTTTGCGGACATGTCAAGTTGATCGGCCAGTTAATATGATAATTCTAAACTTACATTGGTGCTCATTGAGTAAAGGCTTATAAATGAAGCATAATACATGGCATCCCATAGTTTTGGATGGATTGGATTACTTGGACGCTTTGTCATATCTATTTTGTCTCAAATTTTGTTACAATATAGAAAATTGAGCTAGCTTATCGTGGGTAATGGATTCATGTCATTCTAAGCCATAAATCAAAAGTTACGGACGATTTAGTGCTGACATGTCAAGTTGATTGGCGACTTAAAGTGATCATTCTAAACTGATCATTGGTGCTCATTGAGTAAAGGCTTATAAATGAAGTATAATGCATGGCACCACGCAGTTTGTGATAGATTGGATAATTTGGATGCTTTGTCGTCTCTATTTATGTCTCAAATTTTGTGAAAATATAGAGAAATGAGCTAGTTTAATGTGGGCATTGGATTCGTGTCATTCTGAGCTCTAAATCAAAAATGTACGGATGATTCAGTGCTGACATATCAAGCTGAGTGGCCAGTTAAAGTGATCATTTTATACAAATCATTGGTGCTCATTAAGTAAAGTCTTATAAATGAAGTATAAAGCATGGCAACAAGCAGTTTGGATAGATTGGATTACATGGATGCTTTGTCGTCTCTATTTCTGTTTCAAGTTTTCTCAAAATACAGAGAAATGAGCTACCTTAACGTGGGCATTGGATTGTGTCATTCGGAGCTCTAAATCAAAAGTGACGGACAATTTAGTGTTGACATGTCAAGTTGAGTGGCCAGTTAAAGTGATCATTCTAAACAGATCATTGGTGCTCATAAAGTAAAGGCTTATAAATGAAGCATAAAGCATGGCATCAAGTACTTTGGATAGATTGGAATACTTGGATGGTTTGTGGTATCCATTTCGGTCTCATATTTTGTTACAGTATAAAACATTTAGCTAGCTTAACGTGGGCATTGGATTCGTGTCATTTTGAGCTCTAAATAAAATGTTATGGACGATTTAGTGCGGACATTTCCAGTTAAGTGGCCAGTTAAAATGATCATTCTAAAATGATAATTGGTGCTCATTGAGTAAAGGCATATATATGAAACACAATGCATGGCATCACACAGTTTGGGATTGATTGGATTACTTGGATGCTTAGTCATATCTAGTTATGTGTCAAATTTTGTCACAATATAGAAAATTGAAATAGCTTAATGTGGGCATTGAATTTGTGTCATTCTGAGATATAAATCAAAAGTTATGGACAATTTAGTGCGGACATGTGAAGTTGATAGGCCAGTTAAGGTGATCATTCTATACTGATCGTTGGTGCTCATTTAGTAGTAGCTTATAAATGAAGCATAATGCATGGCATCACATAGTTTTGGATTGATTGGATTATTTCGACGCTTTGTCATCTCTATCTCTGTTACAAATTTTGTCAAAATATAAAAATAATGCTAGCTTAACATGGCCATTGGATTCGTGTTATTCTGAGCTATAAAACAAAAGTTACAGATGATTTAGAGAGGACATGTCAAGGTTATTGGCCAGTTAAAGTGATCATTCTAAACTGATCATTGGTGCTCATTTAGTAAAAGCTTATAAATGATAAGTAATTCACGGCAAAACACAGTTGGGGATGGACTGGCTTATTTGGACGCTTTGTCGTATCTATTTTTATCTCAAATTTTGTTACACTTGAGATAGCTTAACATGGGCATTGGATTCGTGTGTTTCAGAGCTTTAAATTAAAAATTACATGCGATATATTGGGGACATGTCAAGTTGATCGGCCAGTTAATGTGATCATTCTAACCTGATCAATGGTGCTCATTGAGTAAAGGCTTATAAATGAAGGATAATGCATGGCATCACATAGTTTTGGATAAATTGGATTTCTTGGACACTTTGTCGTATCTATTTCTGTCTCAAATTTTGTTACAATATAGAAAATTGAGCTAGATTAACGTGGGCATTGGATTCGTGTCATTCTGAGATTTAAATCAAAAGTTACGGATGATTTAGTGCGGACATGTCAAGTTGAGTGGCCAGTTAAAGTGATCATTCTAAACAAATTCTTGGTGTTCATTAAGTAAAGGCTTATAAATGAAGCATAAAGCATGGCATCAAGTAGTCTTGATAGATTGGATTACTTGGACACTTCGTGGTCTCTATTTCTGTCTCAAATTTTGTTAAAATATAGAAAATTGAGCTTGCTTAACGTGGGCATTGTATTCGTGTCAATCTGAACTCAAAATCAAAACTGACGGACAATTTAGTGTGGACATGTCAAGTTGATCTGCCAGTTAATATGATTATTCTAAACTGCTCATTGGTGCTCATTGAGTAAAAGCTTATAAATGAAACATAATGCATGGCATCACGCAGTTTAGATAAGATTGGATTACTTGGATGCACCGTAGTATCTAGTTCTATCTCAAATTTTGTCACAATATAGAAAATCGTACTAGTTTAATGTGGGCATTGTATTCATGTCATTCTGAGCTATAAATCAAAAGTTACTGAGGATTTAGTGCGCACATGTCAAGTTCATCAGCCAAATAAACAGATCATTCTAAACAGATCATTGGTGTTGATTGAGTAAAGGCTTATAAATGAAGTACAATGCATGGAATCACACAGTTTTGGATAGATTGGATTACTTAGATGTTTTGTCGTCTCAATTTCTGTCTCAAATTTTGTGAAAATATAGAAAATTGAGCTGGGTTAATATGGGCATTGGATTCGTGAGTTTCAAACTCTAAATCAAAAGTTACAGACGATTTAGTGTGGACAACTTAAGTTGATCGGCCAATTAAAGTGATCATTCTTAACTAATCGATTGTGCCCATTGAGTAAAGGCTTATAAATGAAGCATAATGCATGACATCACGCAGTTTGGGATAGATTGGAATACTTGGACGCTTTTTCGTATCTAGTTTTGTTTCAAATTTTGTCAAAATATAGAAAACTGAAATAGATTAACGAGAGCATTGGATTCGTATCATTCTGAGCTCTAAATCAAAAGTTACAGATGATTTAGTGCGTACATGTCAAGTTGATAGGCCAGTTAAAGTGATCATTCTAAACTGATCGTTGGTGCTTATTGAGTAAAGGCTAATAATGAAGCATAATGCTTGGCATCACACCGTTTTGGATATATTGGATTACTTGGATGCCTTTTCATATATTCTGTCTCAAAATTTGTTACAATATAGAAAATTGAGCTAGTTTAACGTGGGCATTAGATTCGTGTCATTCTGAGCTATAAATGAAAACCTATTGATCATTTATTGCAGACATGACAAGTGGATCGGCCAGTTAAAATGATCATTCCTAACTGATTCTTGATGCTCGTTGAGTAAAGGCTTATAAATGAAGAGAAATGCATGGCATCACACAGTTTTCAATAGATTGGATTACTTGGACGCTTTGTCATATCTATTTCAGTCTCAAATTTTGCTACAATATAGAAAATTGAGCTAGCTTAACGTGGGCATTGGATTCGTGTGTTTCAGAGCTCTAAATCAAAATTTACGGATGATTTAGTGCGGACATGTCAAGTTCATAGGTCAGTTAAAGTAATCATTCTAAACTAATCATTGGTGCTCACTAAGTAAAAGCTTATAAATGAAGCATAAATCATGGCATCATGCATTTTGGGATAGATTGGATTACTTGGACACTTTGTCGTGTCAATTTCTGTTTCAAATTATGTCAAAAAATAGAAAATTAAGCTAGCTTAGCATGGGCATTGGATTCGTGTCATTCGGAGCTCATTGAGTAAGGGCTTTGTCGTATCTAGTTCTGTTTCAAATTTTGTCACAATATAGAAAATTGAAATAGATTAACGAGAGCATTGGATTCGTATCATTCTGAGCTCTAAATCAAAAGTTACAGATGATTTAGTGCGTACATGTCAAGTTGATAGGCCAGTTAAAGTGATCATTCTAAACTGATCGTTGGTGCTTATTGAGTAAAGGCTAATAATGAAGCATAATGCTTGGCATCACACCGTTTTGGATATATTGGATTACTTGGATGCCTTTTCATATATTCTGTCTCAAAATTTGTTACAATATAGAAAATTGAGCTAGTTTAACGTGGGCATTAGATTCGTGTGTTTCTGAGCTCTAAATCGAAAAATACACACGATTTATTTCAGACATGTCAAGTTGATCGGCTAGTTAAAGTGATCATTCTAAACTGATCATTGGTGCTCATTAAGTAAAGCCTTATAAATGAACCATAAATCATGGTACCACACAGCTTGGGATATATTGGATTACTTGGATGCTTTGTCGTATCTAGTTTTGTCTCAAAAATTTTCACAACATAGAAAATTTAACTAGTTTAATGTGCGCATTGTATTCGTCTCATTCAGAACTATAAATCAAAAGTTACAGATGATTTAGTGCGGACATGTAAACTTGATCGGCCAGTTAAAATGATCATTCCAAACTAACCAATGGTGCTCATTGAGTAAAGGCTTATAAATGAAGCATAATACATGGCATCACACAATTTTGGTAGATTGGATTACTTGGACGTTTTGTCATATCTATTTTTGGCTGAAATTTTGTTACAATATAGAAAATTGAGCTAGCTTAACGTGGGCATTGGATTCGCGTGTTTCAAAGCTCTAAATCGAAAAATACACACGATTTAGTACGGACATGTCAAGAGTATTGGCTAGTTAAAGTGATTACTCTAAACAAATCATTGGTCCTCATTAAGTAAAGGCTTATAAAGGAAGCATAAAGAATGGAATCACGCAGTTAGGGATAGATAGGATTACTTAGACGCTTTGTCGTATCTAGTTTGACTCAAATTTTGTCACAATACAGAAAATTGAACTAGCTTAACGTGGGCATTGGATTCGTGTCATTTTAAGTTCTAAATCAAAAGTTATAGACGATTTAGTGCGGACAGTCAAGTTGTTCGGCCATTGAAAGGGATCATTCTAAACAGATCATTGGTGATGATTAAGTAAACGCTTACAAATGAAGCATAAAGCAAAACATCATGAAGTTTGGAATAGATTGGATTACTTGGACGCTTTGTCGTATCTATTTATGTCTCAAATTTTGTTACACAATAGCAACTTGAGCTAGCTTGATGTGGGCATTGGTTTCGTGTGTTTCTGATCTCTAAATAAAAAGTTAAAAATGATTTAGTGCGGACATGTCAAGTTTATCGGCGAGTTGAAATGATCATTCTAAACTGATCATTGGTGCTCATTAAGTAAAGGCTTATAAATAAAGCATGACATCACGTAGTTTGGGATAGATTGGATTACTTGAATGCTTTGTCTTTTCTAGTTCTGTTTCAAACTTTGTCACAATATAGAAAATTAAACTTGCTTAATGTCGGCATTGGATTTGCGTCATTCTGAGCTATAAATCAATAGTTATGGAAGATTTAGTGCAGACATGACAAGTTAATCGGCTGGTTAAAATTATCATTCTAAGCTGATCATTGGTGTTCATTGAGTAAAAGCCTATAAATGAAAAATAATGCATGACATCATGCAGTTTGAGATGGATTGGATTAGTTGAACGCTTTGTCGTATCTATTTCTGTCTCAAATTTTCAAAATATTGAAAATTAAGCTAACTTGACGTGGGCATTGGATTCGTGTCATTCGGAGCTCTAAATCCGAAGTTTCGGCCAATTAAGTGCTGACATGTCAAGTTGATCGGCCAGTTAAAGTGATCATTCTAAACAGATCATTGGTGCTCATTGATTAAAGGCATATAGATGAAGCATAATGCATGGCAACACACAGTTTTTGATAGATTGGCTTACTTGGATGCTTTGTCATATCCATTTCAGTCTTAAATTTTGTTACAATATAGAAAATTAAGCTAGCTTACCATGGGCATTGGCATCGTGTGTTTCTGAGCTCTATATCAAAAGTTATGTACGACTCAGTGCGGACACGTCAAGTTGATTGGCCAGTTAAAGTGATCATTCTAAACTGATCATTGGTGCTCATTAAGTAAAGGCTTATAAATGAAGCATAAAGCATGGCATCACGCAGTTTGGGATAGATTGGATTACTTAGATGTTTTTTCGTATCTAGTTTTGGCTCAAATTTTGTCCCAATATATAATTTTGAGCTAGATTAACATGGGCACTGGAATCGTGTCACTATGATCTCTTAATCAAAAGTCACAGACGATTTAGTGGGGACACTCAAGTTGATCTGCCAGTGAAAGTGATCATTCTAAACTTATCATTGGGTCTGATTGAGTAAAGTCTTATCAATGAAGCACAATGCATAGCATCACAAAGTTTTGTATAGATTGGATTACTTGGACGCTTTGTCTTATCTATTTTTGTCTCAAATTTTGTTACACTATAGACAATTGAGCTAGCTTAACGTGGGCATTGGTTTCGAGTGTTTCTGAGCTCTAAATCAAAAGTTACGGACGGTTTAGTGCGGACATGTCAAGTTGATCATTGGGTTAAAATGATCATTATGAACTGATCATTGGTGCTCATTAAGTAGAGGCTTATAAATTATGCATAAAGCATGGCATCATGCAGTTTGGGATAGATTGGATTACTTGGATGCTTTGTCGTATGTAGTTATGTTTACAATTTTGTCACAATATAGAAAATATAACTAGCTTAATGAGGGCATTAGATTCTTGTCATTCTGAGCCATAAATCAAAAGTAACGGACGATTTAGTGCAAACATGTCAAGTTGATCAACCAGTTAAACTGACCATTCTAAACTGATCATTGGTGTTCATTGAGTAAAGGCTTATAAATGAACCATTATGCATGGCATCACGCAGTTTAGGATAGATTAGATTATTTGGACGGTTGTTCGTATACAGTTCTGTTTAAAATTTTGTCACAATAAAAATACTGAACTAGCTTAGTGTGGGCATTGGATTCGTGTCATTTCTAGCTATAAATCAAAAGTTACGGACAAGTCAAGTTGATCGGCCAGCTAAAGTGATCATTACAAATTGATGATTGGTGATCATTGAGTAAAGGCTTATAAATGATGCATAATGCATGGCATCACATAGTTTTCGATAGATTGGATTACTTGGACACTTTGTCGTATATATTTTTGTCTCAAAGTTTGTTACAATATAGCAAATTGAGCAAGCTTAACGTGGGCATTGGATTCGTGTGTTTTTGAAGTGTAAGTGAGAGGGTATGCACGATTTAGTGTGGACATGTCAAATTGATCGGCCAGTTAAAGTGATCATTCTAAACTAATCATTGGTTCTCATTGAGTAAAAGCTTATAAATGAAATATAACGTGTGGCATCACGCAGTTTGCAATATATTGGATTACTTAGATGGTTTGACATCTCTACTTCTGTCTCAAATTTGGTCAAAATATAGAAAATTTATTTAGTTTAAAGTGGGCATTGGATTCATGTCATTCTGAGCTCAAAATTAAAAGTTACGAACAATTTACTGTAGACATGTCACCTTGATCGCCAAATTACCAAATTATTCTAAACTGATCATTGATACTCACTGAGTAAAGGCATATAAATGAGCATAATGCATGGCATCATACAGTTTTGGATAGATTGGATTATTTGGACGCTTTTTCGTATTTATTTTTGTCTCAAATTTTGTTACAATATAAAAAATTGAGCTATATTAACCTGTGCATTGGATTCGTGTCTTTCTGAGCTCTAAATCCAAAGTGACAGACATTGTAATGCGGAAATGTCAAGTTGAGTGGCTAATTAAAGTGACAGACATTTGTGCTCATTGAGTAAAGGCTTATAAATGAAGCAAAATGCATGACATCACACAATTTTGATAGATTGGATTACTTGAACGCTTCGTCATATCTAGTTTTGGCTCAGATTTTTTCACAATAAAGAAAATTGAACTAGCTTAACGTGAGCATTGGATTCGTGTCATTCTCTAAATCAAAAGTTATAGACGATTTAGTGCGGACATGTCAAGTTGATCGGCTAGTGAAAGTGATCATTCAAAACTTATCATTGGTGCTGATTGAGAAAAGGCTTATAAATGAAGCACAATGCATAGCACCACACATTTTTGGATAGATTGGATTAGTTGGACGCTTTCCTGTATCTATTTCTGTCTCAAGTTTTGTTAAACTATAGAAATTTTAGCTAGCTTAACGTGTGCATTGGTTTCTTGTGTTTCTGAGTTCTAAATCATTAGTTTCAAACGATTTAGTGCGGACGTGTCAAGTTGATCCACGAGTTCAAATGATCATTCTAAACTGATCATTGGTGCTGATTAACTAAAGGCTTATAAATGAGGGATAAAGCATGGCATCACGCAGTTTGGGAAAGATTGCATTTCTTGGACACTTTGTCGTATCTAGTTCTATTTCAAATTTTGTTACAATATAGAAAATTGAACTAGATTAATGTGGGCATTGGATTCGTGTCATTCTGAGCTATAAATCAAAAGTTATGGACTATTTAGTGTAGACATGACAAGTTGATCGGCCGGTTAAAATGATCATTCTAAACTGTTTGTTGGTGCCCATTGAGTAATAGCTTATCAATGAAAAATATTGAATGGAATCACAAACTTTGGGATGGATTTGATTACTTGGACGGTTTGTCATATCTATTTCTGTCTCAAATTTTGTCACAATATAGAAAATCGAGCTAGCTTAATGTGGGAGTTGGATTCGTGTCATTCTGAGCTATAAATCAGAAGTTATGGCCGATTTAGTGCAGACATGACAAGTTGATCGGTCAGTTAAAATGATCATTCTAAAATGATCATTGGTGCTCATTGAGTAAAGGCTTATAAATGAAGCATAATGCATGGCATCACGCAGTTTGGAATAGATTGAATTACTGGGACAGTTTGTCGTATATTGTTTTGTTTCAAATTTTGTAAAAATATAGAAGATCTAGCTTGCTTAATGTGGGCATTGGATTCATGTCATTATGAGCTCTAAATCAAATGTAACGAACGATTTTGTGCGGATATGTAAAGTTGAGTGGCCAGTTAAAGTGATCATTTTAAACAGATCATCGGTGCTCATTATGAAAAGGCTTATAAACGAAGCATAAACCATGGCATCACGTAGGTTGGAATAGTTTGGATTACTTAGACGCTTTGTCATATCTAGTTTTGTCTCAATTTTTATCACAATATAGAAAATTGATATACTTAACGTGAGCATTAGATTCATTTTGAGCTCTAAATAAAAAGTTATGGATTATTTAGTTCGGACATGTCAAGTTGATCGGCGAGTGAAAGTGTTCTTTCTAAACGGATCATTATTTTTGGTTCACAAAACGGTTATAAATGAAGCAAAATGCATAGCATCACATAGTTTTGGATAGATTGGATTACTTGAACAGCGCATTGTCGTATCTAGTTCTATTCCAAATATTGTCACAATATAGAAAATTGAACTAGCTTAATGTGGGCATTGGATTCGTGTCATTCTAAGCTACAAATCAAAAGTTATGGACGATTTAGTGCAGACGTGTCAAGTTGTTAAAATGATCATTCTAAACTGATCATTGGTGCTTATTGAGTAAAGACTTATAAATGAAGCATAATTCATGGCATCACAGAGTTTTGGATATATTGGATTATGTATTTCTAACTTAAATTTTGTTACACTATAAAAAAATAGAGTTAGCTTAATGTGGGCATTGTATTCGTGTGTTTCTGAGCTCTAAATCAAAAGTTATAGCGATTTAGAGCGGACATGTCAGTTTATCGGCCAGTGAAAGTGATCATTCTATACTGATCATTGGGGCTGATTGAGTAAATTCTTATAAATGAAGCAAAATGCATAACATCACAAAGTTTTGGATAGATTGCATTACTTGGACTCTTTGTCATATCTATTTCTGTCTCAAAATTTGATACACTATAGATAATTGAATTAGCTTATTGTGTGCATTGGATTTGTGTGTTTCTGAGCTCTAAATCAAAAGTTACGCATGATGTACAGCGGACATGTCAAGTTGTCGGCCAGTTAAAATGATCATTGTAAACTGGTCATTGGAGCTCGTTAAGTATAGGCTTATAAAAGAGGCATAAAGAATGGCATCACACAGTTCAGGATTGATTGGATTACTTGGACTCTTTGTCATATCTACTTCTATTTCAAATTTTGTCACAATATAGAAAATTGAACTAGGTTAATGTGGGCATTGGATTCGTGTCATTTTGAGCTATAAATCAAAAGTTATGTATGATTAAGTGCAGATATGACAAGTTGATCAGCCAGTTAAAATGATCATTTTAAACTGATCAATTGTGCTCATTGAGTAAAAGCTTTATAAATGAAAATAATGTGGTTGTTCATCACCAGTTTGGGATGGATTTGGATTACTGGATGCTTTGGTCGTATTCTTATTTCTCGTCAAATTTTTGAACATATAGAATGAGCTAGCCTTAACGTTGGGCATTGAATTCGTGTCATTGTGAGCCTAAATCAAAAAGTTATGCCACGATTTAGTGCGGCATGTCAAGTTGATCGGCCCGTTAAAGTTGATCATTCTATAATGAATCATGTGGGTGTCATAAGTAAAGGCCTATAAACGAAGCATAATGCATGGCATCACACAGTTTTGGATAGATTGGATTACTTGGACGCTTTGTCATATCTATTTCTGTGTCAAATTTTGTTACGCCATAGAAAAATTGAGTTAGCTTAACGTGGGAATTGAATTCCTGTTCTCTAAGCTCTAAATCAAAAGTTACGGACGATTTAGTGCGGGAATGTCAAGTTGATCGGCGAGTTAAAATGATTATTCTAAACTGATCATTTGTGTTCATTAAGTAAATGCTTATAAATAAGACATAAAGCATGGCATCACACAATCTGGGATAGATTGGATTACTTAGACGCTTTCATGTATGTAGTTATGTTTCAAATTTTGTCACAATATTGAAAATTTAACTAGCTTAATGTGGATAGATTTTTGATTATTTTGAGCTATAAATCAAAGTTATGGACGATTTTACTTGCAGACAGTGACAAGTTGATCGGCCAGTTAAAATTGATCAATTCAAACAAATCACGGTGTTCATTGAGAAAAGCTATAAATAAAAATAATCGCAGGCAAATCAAACGCATTTGGGATTGATTGATACTTGGAGCGCGTTTAGGTCCGTATCTATTCTGTCTAAATTTTGTCAAAATATAGAAAATTGGCTACCTAAGTAAGCATTTGGAATTCGTGTCAATTCTGAGCTCTAAATTCAAAAGTTACGAACAATTTAATTGGGACATATCAACGTTGAGTGGCATTTAAAATGATCATATCTAAACAGATCATTGGTGCTCATTAAGTAAAGGCTTATAAATGAAGCATAAAGCATGGCATCAGGTAGTTTGGATAGATTGGATTAATTGGACGCTTTGTCGTCTCTATTTCTATCTCAAATCTTGTTAATATAGAGAAAGTTGAGCTTGCTTAACGTGGACATTGTATTCGTGTCATTCTTAGCTATAAATCAAAAGTTATAGACGATTTAGTGTGGACATGTCAAGTTGATCAGCCAGCGAATATGATTATTCTAAGCTGTTCATTGGTGATCATTGATTAAAAGATTATAAATGAAAATAATGCATGGCATCACATAGTTTTGGATGGATTTGATTACTTGGACTCTTTGTCGTATCGATTTCTGTCTCAAATTTTGTCAAAATATAGAAAATTGAGCTATCTTAACGTGGGCATTGGATTCGTGTCATTCTGAGCTCTAAATCAAAAGTTTCAAACAATTTAGTGTGGACATGTCAAGTTGAGTGGAAAGTTAAAGTGATCATTATAAACATATCATTAGTGCTCATTACGTAAATGCTTATAAATGACTCATAAAGCCTGGCGTTAAGTAGTTTGGATAGATTGGATTACTTGGACACTTTGTCGCCTCTATTTATATCTCAAATTTTGTTAATATAGGGAAAACTGAGCTTTCTTTACGTGGGCACTGAACTCGTGTCATTCTGAGCTATAAATCAAAAGTTACAGACGATTTAATGTAGACATGTCAAGTTGATCGGCCCGCCAATAGGATTCTAAACTGATCATTGGTGATCATTGATTAAAAGATTATAAATTAAAATAATGCATGACATCACACAGTTTGGGATGGATTTGATTACTTGGATGCTTTGCATATCGATTTGTATCTCAAATTTTGTCAAAATATAGAAAATTAAGCTATCATAAAGTGGGCATTGGATTCGTGTCATTCCGAGCTCTAAATAAAAATTTCGGAACAATTTAGTGCGTACATGTCAAATTGAATGGCAAGTTAAAGTGATCATTCTAAACAGATCATTGGTGCTCATTAAGTAAAGGCTTATAAATGAAACATAAAGCATGGCATCAAGTAGTTTGGATAGATTGGATTACTTGGACGCTTTTTCGTCTCTATTTCTATCTCAAATTTTGTTAATATAGGGAAAATCGAACTTGCTTAACGCGGGCATTGGACTCGTGTCATTCTGAGCTAGAAATCAAAAGTTACGGACGATTTAGTGTGGAAATGTCAAGTTGATCGGCAGCCAAGAGGATTATTCTAAACTGATCATTGGTAATCATTGATTAAAAGATTATAACTGAAAATAATGCATAGCATCACGCAGTTTGGGATAGATTGGAATACTTGGATGCTTTGTCGTATCTATTTCTGTCTCAAATATTTTCACAATATAGAAAATTGAACTAGCTTAATGTGGGCATTGGATTCGTGTCATTATGAGTTATAAATTCAAAATTATTGACGATTTAGAGCACACATGTCAAGTTGAAGAGCAAGTTAAAATAATCATTCTAAAGTGATCATTGGTGCTCATTGAGTAAAAGCTTATAAATGAAGAATAATGCACGGCATCACGCAGTTTGGGATGGACTGGATTACTTGGACCCTTTGTCGTATCTATTACTAGATTATTGGAACGCTTTGTCATATCTATTCATTTCTCAAATATTGTCACAATATAAAAAATTGAGCTAGCTTAAAGTGGGTATTGGATTGATTCCATTCTGAGCTCCAAATCAAAAGTTACGGACGATTTACTGCGTACATGTGAAGTTTATCGGCTAATTAATGTGATCATTCAAAACTGATCATTGGTGCTCCTTGAATAAAGGCTAATAAATGGAGCATAATGCATGGCATCACACAGTTTGGGATAGATTGGATTACTTGGACAGCGCATTGTCGTATCTAGTTCTATTTCAAATTTTGTCACAATATAGAAAACTGAACTAGTTTAATGTGGGCGCTAGATTCGTGTCATTCTAAGTTACAAATCAAATGTTATGGACGATTTAGTGCAGACATGTCAAGTTGATCGGCCAGTTAAAATGATCATTCTAAACTGATCATTGGTGGTCATTGAGTAAACGCTTATAAATGAATAATAATGCATGGCATCAAGCAGTTTGGGATGGACTGGATTATTTGAATGCTTTGTCATATCTATTTATTTCTCAAATTTTTTCACAATATAGAAAATTGAGCTAGCTTAACATGGGCACTGGATTCATGTGTTTCAGAGCTCTAAACCAAAAGTTACGGAAGATTTAGTGCGTAAATGTCAAGTTGCTCGGCCAGTTAAAATGATCATTGTAAACTGATCATTGGTGCTCATTAAGTAAATGCTTATAAATGGAGCATAATGCATGGCATCACACGGTTTTGGATTGATTGGATTACTTGGACGCTTTGTCATATCTATTTTGGTCTCAAATTTTTATACGCTATAGATAATTGAGCAAGTTTAGCGTGGGCATTGGATTCTTCTTTTCTGAGATCTAAATCAAAAGTTACGGATGATATAGTGTGGGCATGTCAAGTTGATCGGCGAGTTAACATGATCACTATAACCTGATCATTATAACCTGATCATTGGTGCTCATTAAGTAAAGGCTTATAAATAAGGCATAAAGCATGGCATCACACAGTTTGGGATAAATTGGATTACTTGGACGCATTGCTGTATCTTGTTCTTATTCACATTTTGTGACAATATAGAAAATTGAACTAGGTTAATGTGGATATTGGATTCGTGTCATTCTGAGAAATAAATAAAAAGTTATGGATTATTTAGTGAAAAAATGAAAAGTTGATCGGCCAATTAAAATAATCATTCTAAACTGATCACTAGTGCTCATTGACTAAAGGCTTATAAATGAAATACAATGCATGGCATCACGCAGTTTTGGATTGATTGGATTACTTGGACGCTTTGTCGTATCTATTTCTGTCTCAAATTGTATCACAATATAGAAAATTGAGCTAGCTTAACGTGGGCATTGGATTCATGTCATTCTGAGCTCTAAATCAGGAGTTATGGACAATTTAGTGCGTACATGTCAAGTTGATCGGCCTGTTAAAGTGATTATTCTAAACTGATCATTTGGTGCTCATTGAGTAAACGCTTATAAATGGAACATAATGCATGACATCACATAGTTGTGGATAGATTGGATTACTTGGACGCTTTGTCATATCTATTTCAGCCTCAGATTTTACTACATTATAGAAAATTGAGTTAGCCTAACGTTGGTATTGGATTCGTATTTTCTAAGCTCTAATCAAAAGTTATGGACGATTTAGTGCGGGCATGTCAAGTTGATCAGCGAGTTAAAATAATCATTTTAAACTGATCATTACTGCTCATTAAGTAAAGGCTTATAAATGAGGCATAAAGCATGGCGTAACGCAGTTTGGGATAGATTAGATTTTTTGGACGTATTGTCGTATCTAGTTCTGTTTCATATTTTTTCACAATATAGAAAATTGAAATAGCTTAATGTGGGCATTGGATTCGTGTGTTTCGGAGCTCTAAATCAAAAATTCCTGGCGATTTAGTGTGGACATATCAAGTTGATCGACGAGTTCAAATAATCGTTTTAAACTGATCATTGGTGCACATTAAGTAAGGCTTATAAATGAGGCATAAAGCATGGTGTCACGCAGTTTGGAATAGATTGAATTACTTGGATGCTTTGTCGTATCTAGTTCTGTTTTAAATTTTGTCACAATACAGGAAAATGAACTAGCTTAATGTGGGCACTGGATTCGTGTCATTCTGAGCTATAAATCAAATGTTATGGACGATTTAGAGCAGACATGACAAGTTGATCAGCCAGTTAAAATGATCACTCTACTGATAATTGGTACTCATTGAGTAAAAGCTTATAAATGAAAAATAATGCATGGCATCACGCAGTTTGGGATGGATTGGATTACTTGATCGTTTTGTTGTATCTATTTCTATCTCAAATTTTGCCACAATATAGAAAATTGAGCTAGCTTAACGTGGACAATAGATTCGGGTCATTCTGAGCTAGAAATCAAAAGTTATAGACGATTTAGTGCGTACATGTCAAGTTGATCGGATAGTTAAAGTGATAATTCAAAACTGATCATTGGTGCTCATTGAGTAAACACTTATAAATGGAACATAATGCATGACATCACACAGTTATGGATAGATTGGATTACTTGGACGCTTTGTCATATCTATTTTTGTCTCAAATTTTGTTTCATTATAGAAAATTGAGCTAGTTTAACGTGGGCATTGGGTTCTTATTTTCTTAGCTCTAAAAATTAGTTACGAACGATGTAGTGCGGGTTTTTCAAGTTGATCATTGTACACTTATCATTGGTGTTTATTTAGTAAATGCTCATAAATGAGGCATAAAGCATGGCATCACACAGTTTTGGATAGATTGGATTACTTGGACGCATTATTGTCCTTGTTCTGTTTCAGATTTTGTCACAATAAAAAAATTTGAACTAGCTTAATGTGGGCATTTGATTAGTGTTATTCTGAGCAATAAATCAAAAGTTATGGATGATTTAGTGCAGACATGACAAGTTGATCGAACTGTTAAAATGATTATTCTAAACTGATCATTGGTGCTCATTGAGTAAAAGCTTATAAATGAAAAATATTGCATGGCATCATACAGTTAGGGATGGATTGAATTACTTGGATGCTTTCTCATTTCTATTTCTGTCACAAATTTTGTCAGAATATAGAAAATTGAGCTAGCTTAACGTGGGCATTGGATTCGTGTCATTCTATGCTCTAAATCAAAAGTTACGGACAATTTAGTTCGGACATGTCAAGCTGAGTGGCAAGTTGAAGTGATCATTCTAAACAGATCATTGGTGCTCATTAAGTAAAGGGTTATAAATGAAGCATAAAGCATGGCATCAAGTAGTTGGAAAGATTGGATTACTTGGACGCTTTGTCGTCACTATTTCTATCTCAAATTTTGTCAAAATAGAGAAAATTGAGCTTGCTAAACATGGCCATTGGATTCGTGTCATTCTAACCTATAAATCATAGGTTACGTACGATTTAGTGTGGAAATGTGAAGTTGATCGGCCAGCTAATATGATTATTCTAAACTTATCATTGGTGCTCTTTGAGTAAAAGCTTATAAACGAGAAATAATGCATGTCATCACGCAGTTTGAGATGGATTGGATTAGTTGGACGCTTTGTCGTATATATTTTCGTCTCAAATTTTGTCACAATATAGAAATTGAACTAGCTTAATTTGGGCATTGTATTCGTGTCATTCTGAGCTACAAATAAATTGTTTTGGACGATTTAGTGCATATATGTCAAGTAGATCGGCCAGTTAAAATGATCATTTTAAACTGATCACTGGTGCTCATTGAGTAAACGTTTATAAATGAATAGTAATGCATGGCATCACACAGTTTGAGATGTACTGGATTACTTGGACGTTTGGTCGTATCTATTTATTTCGCAAATTTTGTCACAATATCAAAAATTAAACTAGTTTAATGTAGGCATTGGATTCATGTCATTATGAGCTCTAAATCAAAAGTTTCGGACAATTTAGTGTGGACATGTTAAGTTCATCGGCCAGTTAAAGTGATCATTCTAAACTGATTGTTGGTGCTCATTGAGTAAAGGCTTATAAATGAATCATAATGCAACGCATCACGCAGTTTGGGATAGATTGGATTCTTTAGAGGCTTTGTCGTATCTAGTTCGGACTCATATTTTTTCACAATATAGAAAATTAAACTAGCTTATTGTGGGCAATTGATTCGTGTCCTTCTGACCAATAAATCAAAAGTTATGCACGATTTAGTGCAGATATGTCAAGTTGATTGGGCCGTTAAAACGATCATTCCAAACAAATCGTTGGTGCTCACTGAGTAAAAGCTTATAAATGAAAAATAATGCAGGGCATCACGCAGTTTGGGATGGACTGGATTACTTGGACGCATTCTCGTATCTATTTCGGTCTCAAAGTTTGTCACAATATAGAAAATTGAGCTAGCTTAAAGTTTGCATTGGATTTGTGTCATTCTGAGATCTAAATCACAAGTTATGGACGATTTAATGCGTACATGTCAAGTTGATCGGCTAGTTTAAGTGATCAATCAAAACTAATCATTGGTGATCATTGGATAAATTGGATTACTTGGACGCTTCGTCATCTCTATTTCTCTCTTAAATTTCTCAAAATATAGAAAATTGAGATTGCTTAACGTGGGCATTCGATTCGTGTCATTCGAGTTATAAATCAAAAGTTATGGACGATTTAATGTAGACATGACAAGTTGATCAGCCAGATAAATGATCATTCTGAACTGATCATTGGTGTTCATTGAGTAAAATCTTATAAATGAAAAATAATGCATGGCATCACGCAGTTTTGGATGGATTGGATTACTTGGACTTTTTGTCGTATCTACTTCTGCCTCAAATTTTGTCACAATATACAAAATTAAGTAGCTTAACGTGGGTATTGGATTCGTGTCATTCTGAGCTCGAAATCAAAAGTTACTGAGAATTTAATACAAACATGTCAAGTTGAGTGACAAGTTAAAGTGACCATTCTAAAAAAATCATTGGTGCGGACATGTCAACTAGATCGGCGAGTTGAAATGATCATTCTAAATGGATCATTGGTGCTCATTAAGTAAGGCTTATAAATGAAGCATCAACCATGGCATCAAGTAGTTGGGATAGATTGGATTACTTGGACGCTTTGTCGTACTAGTTCTGTTTTAAATTTTGTCACAATATAGAAAATTGAACTAGCTTAATTTGGGCAATTGATTCGTGTCATTCTGAGCTATAAATCAAAAGTTATGGACAATTTAGTGCAGAAATGGTAAGTTGATCAGCCAGTTAAAATGATCATTCTAAACTGATCATTGGTTCTCATTGAGTAAAAGCTTATAAATGAAAAATAGTGAATGGCATAACACAATTTGGGAAGGATAGGATTACTTGTATGTTTTGTCGTACCTATTTATGTCTCAAAATTTGTCACAATATAGAAAATTGAGCTAGCTTAACATCGGCATTTGATTCAGGTCATTCTAAGTTCTAAATCAAAAGTTACGAACGATTTAATGCACACATGTCAAGTTGATCGGCCAATTAAAGTGATCATTCTAAACTGATCATTTGAGCTGCTTGAGTAAAGGCTTCTAAGTGAAGCATAATGCATGGCATCACACAGTTTCGGATAGATTGAATTACTTGGACGCTTTGTTGTATCTAGTTCTATGTCACATTTTGTCACAATGTAGAAAATTGAACTAGCTTAATGTTGGCATTGGATTCGCGTCATTCTGATCTATAAATCAAAAGTTATGGACAATTTAGCGCAAACATGCAAGTTGATTGACCAATTAAAATGATCATTGTAAACTGATCATTGGTGCTCATTGAGTGAAAGCTTATAAATGAAGACTAATGCATGGCATCACACAGTTTCGGATAGATTAGATTACTTAAATGCTTTGTCATATCTAGTTTGTCTCAAATTTTGTTACACTATAGAAAATTTAGCTAGCTTAACGTGGGCATTGGATTCGTGTGTTTCGGAGCTCTAAATCAATAGTTACAGACAATTTAGTGTGGACATGTCAAGTTGATGGGTGAGTTAAAATGATCATTCTTAACTAATCATTGGTGCTCATTAAGTGAGGCTTAGAAATGAGGCATAAAGCATGGCATCATGCAGTTTGGTATAGATTCGATTACTTGGACGCTTTGTCGTATCTATTTTTGTCTCAAATTTTGGTACACTATATAAAATTGAGCTATCTTAACATGGGAATTGGATTCGTGTGTTTTAGAGTTCTAAATTAAAAGTTACGGACGATTTAGTGCGGACGATTTAGCGTGGACATGTTAAGTTGAACGGCCAGTTAAAATGATCATTCTAAACTGATCATTGGTGCTTATTGAGTAAAAGCTTATAAATGAAAAATAATGCATGGCATCATGCTATTTGTGATGGATTAGATTACCTGGACGCTTTGTCGTATCTATTTTTGTCTCAAATTTTGTGACAATATATAAAATTGAGCTAGCTTAACGTGGGCATTGGATTCGTGTCATTATGAGCTTTATATAAAAAGTTATGGAAGCTTTAGTGCGGACATGTCAAGTTGATTGGCCAGTTAAAGTTATCATTCTAAACTGATCATTGGTGCTCATTAAGTAAAGGCTTATAACTGAAGCATAACGCATGGCACCACACAGTTTTGAATAGATTGGATTACTTGGATGCTTTATCGTATCTATTTCAGTCTCTAATTTTGTGAAATTATGGAAAATTAAGCTAGCTTAACGTGGATATATGATTTGTGTCATTTTGAGCTTTAAATCAAAAGTAACGGACGATTTAGTGCGGACATGTCAAGTTAAGTGGCCAGTTAAAGTGATCATTCTAAAGAGATCACTGGTGCTCATTAACTAAAGGCTTATAAATGAAGCATAAAGCATGGCATCAAGTAATTTGGATAAATTGGATTACTTGGACGCTTTGTCTTCTCTATTTCTGTCTCAAATTTTGTTAAAATATAGAAAATTGAGCTTGATTAACAAGGGCATTGGATTCTAAATCAAAAGTTATGCACGATTTAGTGCAAACATGTCAAGTTGATCAGCCATTTAAAATAATCATTCTAAACAGATCACTGGTGCTCATTGAGTAAACGCTTATAAATGAAGAATAATGCATGGCATCACATAATTTTGGATGGACTAGATTACTTGAACGTGTTGTCGTATCTATTTATTTCTCAAACTTTTTCACAATATAGAAAATTGAGCTATCTTAACGTGGGCATTGGATTCGTGTGTTTCTGAGCTCTAAATTAAAAAGTTATGGACAATTAAGTGCAGACATGACAAGTTGATCGGCTAGTTAAAATGATCTTTCTAAACAGATAATTGGTGCTCATTGAGTAAAAGCTTATAAATGAAACATAGTGCATGGCATCACGCAGTTTAGGAAAGATTGGATTGCCTTGACGTTTGTTGTTTCAATTTCCAACTCAAATTTTGTCACAATATAGAAAATTGAGCTACCTTAACATGGGCATTTGATTCGTGTAATTCAGAGCTCTAAATCAAAAGTTACAGACGATTTAGTGTGGACATGTCAAGTTGATCGGCCAGTTAAAATGATCATTCTAAACTGATCATTGGTGCTCATTAAGTAAGGGCTTATAAATGAAGCATAAAGCATGGCATCAAGTAGTTTGGATAGATTGGATTACTTGGATGCTTTTTCGTCTCTATTTCTATCTCAAATCTTGTTAATATAGAGAAAATTGAGCTTGCTTAACGTGTGCATTGGATTCGTGTCATTCTGAGCTATAAATCAAAAGTTATGGACGATACAGTGCAGACATGTCAAGTTGGTCGGCCAATTAAAATGATCATTCTGAACTGATCGTTGGTGGTCATTGAGTAAAACCTTATATATGAAGAATAATGCATGGGATCACGCAGTTTGAGATATACTGGATTACTTGGATGCTTTCTCGTATCTAAGCACTAAATAAAAAGTTACTGACAATTTCGTGTGGACATGTCAAGTTGATTGGCCAGTTAAAGTGATAATTCTAAATGGATCATTGGTGTTGATTGAGTTAAGTCTTATAAATGAAGCATAATGCATGACATCACACAGTTTTGTATAGATTGGATTACTTGTACGCTCTTTCGTATCTATTTTTGTCTCAAATTTTGGTACACTATAGAAAATTGAGCTATCTTAACATGGGCATTGGATTCGTATGTTTCAAAGCTCTAAATTAAAAGTTACGGATGATTTAGTGCGGACGATTTAGTGCGGACATGTCAAGTTGAACGGCCAGTAAAAATGATCATTCTAAACTGATCATTGGTGCTTATTGAGTAAAAGCTTATAAATGAAAAATAATGCATGGCATCATGCTGTTTGGGATGGATTAGATTACATGTACGCTTTGTCGTATCTATTTTTGTCTCAAATTTTGTGATAATATAAGAAATTGATCTAGCTTAACGTGGCATTGGATTCGTGTAATTATGAGCTTTATCTACAAAGTTATTGTCGATTTAGTGTGGACATGTCAAGTTGATCGGCCATTTAAAGTGATCATCTAAACTGATCATTGGTGCTCATTAAGTAAAGGGTTGTAACTGAAGCTTAACGCATGGCATCACACAGTTTTGGAGAGATTGGATTACTTGGATGCTTTGTCGTATCTATTTCCGTCTCTAATTTTGTTAAAATATAGAAAATTAAGCTAGCTTAACTTGGACATTGGATTTGTGTTATTTTCAGGTTTAAATCAAAAGTTACGGACAATTTAGTGCGGACATGTCAAGTTGAGTGGCCAGTTAAAGTGATCATTCTAAAGAGATCACTTGTGCTCATTAACTAAAGGCTTATAAATGAAGCATAAAGCATGGCGTCAAGTAGTTTGGATAAATTGGATTACTTGGACGCTTTGTCATCTCTATTTCTGTCTCAAATTTTGTCAAAATATAGAAAATTGAGCTTGCTTAACATGGGTGTTGGATTTGTGTCATTTTGAGCTCTAAATCAAAAGTTATGCACGATTTAGGGCAGACATGTCAACTTGATCGGCCATTTAAAATGATCATTATAAACTGATTCATTGGAGCTCATTGAGTAAACTCTTATAAATGAAGAATAATGCATGGCATCACACAATTTGGGATGAACTGGATTACTTAAACGCGTTGTCGTATCTATATATTTCTCAAATTTTGTCACAATATAGAAATTTGAACTAGCTTAACGTGGGCGTTGGATTCTTGTCATTCTGAGCTCTAATTCAAAATTTATGGACGATTAAGTGTAGACATGACAAGTTGATCGGCTAGTTAAAGTGATCATTCTAAACTGATCATTGGTGCTCATTGATTAAAAGCTTATAAATGAAAAATAATGCATGGCATCATGCAGTTTGGGAAAGATTGGATTACTTGGACATTTGTCGTATCTATTTCTGTCTCAAATTTTGTCACAATATAGAAAATTGAGCAAGCTAAACATGGTCATTTGATTCGTGTTATTCTGAGCTCTAAATCAAAAGCTACAGACGATTTAGTGTGGTCATGTCAAGTTGATCGGCCAGTTAAAGTGATCATTCTAAACTGATCATTGGTGTTGATTGAGTAAAGGCTTATAAATGAAGCATAATGCACGGCCTCACGCAGTTTGGGATAGAATGGATTACTTGGACACTTTGTCGTATCTAGTTCTATCTCAAATTTTGTCACAATATAGAAAATTGAACTAGCTTATTGTGGGCATTGAATTTGTGTCATTCTGAGCTATAAATCAAAAGTAACGGACGATATAGTGTAGACATGTCAAGTTGGTCGGCCAGTTAAAATGATCGTTCTAAACTGATCGTTGATGGTCATTGAGTAAAAACTTGTAAATGAAGAATAATGCATGGGATCACGCAGTTTGGAAAGGTTTGGATTACTTGGACGCTTTTTTATCTATTTATGTCTCATATTTTTGTCACAATATAGAAAATTGAACTAGCTTATTGTCGGCAATTGAACTAGCTTAATGTGGGCAATTGATTGTTGTGATTCTGAGCTATAAATCAAAAGTTATGGACGACATAGTGCAGATATATTAAGTTGATCGGGCAGTTAAAATGATCATTCTAAATTCATCGTTGGTGCTCATTGGGTAAATGCTTATAAATGACGAATAATGCATGGCATCACGCAGTTTGGGATGGACTGGATTAGTTGGATGCTTTGTCGTATATATTTCTATATCAATTTTTGTCACAATACTGAAAATTGTGCTAGCTTAAATTGGGCATTGGATTCGTGTCATTCTGAGTTCTAAATCAAAAGTTACTGATGATTTAGTGCGGACATGTAAGTTGATCGGCCAGTTAAAGTGATCATTCTAAACCTATCATTGGTGCTCATTGAGTGAAAGTTTATAAATGGAGCATAATGCATACCATCACACAGTTTTGGGTAGATTGGATTACTTGGACGCTTTGTCGTATCTATTTGTGTCTAAAATTTTGTTTCACTCTTAAAATTAACGTGGGCATTGGATTTGTGCCATTCTGAGCTCTGAATCAAAAGTTTCGGAAGATTTTTTTCAGACATGTCAAGATGATTGGCCAGTTAAAGTGATCATTCTAAACAGATCATTGGTGCTCATTAAGTAAACGGTTATAAATGAAGTATAAAGCATGGCATTAAGTAGTTCGTATAGATTGGATTACGTGGACGCTTTGTCGTCTTTATTTCTATCTTAAAGTTTGCCAAAATATAGAAAATTGAGCTTGCTTAACGTGGGCATTGGATTTGTGTCATTCGGAGATATAAATCAAAAGTTACAAACGATTTAGTGTGCGCATGTCAAGGTTATAGGCCAATTGATATAATTATTCTAAACTGATCATTGGTGCTCATTGAGTAAAAGCTAATAAATGAAAAATAATTCATGGCATCATGCAGTTTGGGATGGATTGAATTACTTGTACGCTTTGTCGTATCGATTTGTGTATCAAATTTTGTGACAATATAGAAAATTGAATATCTTAATATGGGTATTGGATTCGTGTCATTCAAAGCTACAAATCAAAATATATGGACGATTTAGAGCAGAAATGTCAAGTTGATCGGCCAGTTAAAATGATCATTCTAAACTGATCATTGGTGCTCATTTAGTAAACGTTTATAAATGAAGAATAATGCATGGCATCATGCAGTTTGTGATGGACTGGATTATTTGGACATTTTTTTGTATCTATTTATTTCTCAAACTTTGTCATAATATAGAAAATTGAACTAGTTTAACGTGGGCATTGGATTCGTGTCATTTTGACCTCTAAATCAAAAGCTACAGACGATTTAGTGCGGTCATGTCAAGTTGATCGGCCAGTTAAAGTGATCATTTTAAACTGATTATTTGGATGCTTTGACGTATCTACTTTTGTTTGAAATTTTGTCAAAATATAGAAAATTCAACTTGGTTAATGTGGGCAATTGATTCATGTCATTCTAAGCTATAAATCAAAAGTTATGCTCGATTTAATTCGGATATGACAAGTTGATCGGCCAGTTAATATGCCTATTCTAAACTCATCATTGGAGTTCACTGAGTAAAAGTTTATAAATGAAAGATAATGCATGGCATCACATAGTTTGGAAAGGATTGGAATACTTGGGCGCTTTGTCGTATCTATTTCTGTCTCAAATTTTGTCACAATGTAGAAAATTGAGCTAGCTTAACGTGGGCATTGGATTCGTGTCATTCGGAGATGTAAATCAAAAGTTACAAATAATTTAGTTTGGACATGTGAAGTTGAGTGGAAAGTTAAAGTGATCATTCTAAACAGATCGTTGGTGCTCATTAAGGAAAGGCTTATAAATGAAGTATAAAGCATGGCATTAAGTAGTTCGTAGAGATTGGATTACTTGGACGCTTTCTCATCTTTATTTCTATCTTAAAGTTTGCCAAAATATAGAAAATTGAACTTGTTTAACGTGGACATTGGATTTGTGCAATTCTGAGCTATAAATCAAAAATTACAGACGATTTAGTGTGCACATGTCAAGGATATCGGCTAATTAATGTAATTATTCTAAACTGATCGTCGGTGCTCATTGAGTAAAAGCTTATAAATGAAAAATAATGTATGTCATCACACAGTTTGGGATGGATTGGATTACTTGCACGCTTTGTCGTATCGATTTGAGTATCAAATTTTGTCACAATATAGAAAATTGAACTAGCTTAATGTCGGTATTGGATTCGTGTCATTCAAAGCTACAAATCAAAAGTCATGGACTATTTAGAGCAGACATGTCATGTTGATCGGCCAGTTAAAATGATCATTCTAAACTGATCATTAGTGCTCATTGAGTAAACGCTTAGAAATGAAGAATAATGCATGGCATCACGCAGTTTGTGATGGAATGGATTATTTGGACATTTTTTCGTATCTATTTATTTCTCAAATTTTAACACAATATAGAAAATTGAGCTAGTTTAACGTGGGCATTAGATTCGTGTCATTTTGAGCTTAAAATCAAAAGCTACGGACGATTTAGTGCGGTCATGTCAAGTTGATCGGCCAGTTAAAGTGATAATTTTAAGGGTGCTCATTGAGTAAATGCATATAAATGAAGCATAATGCATGGCATCACAGAATTTTGGATAGATTGGATTACTTGGATGCTTTTTCGTATCTAGTTTGTCTAAAATTTTGTCACAATATAGAAAATTGAACTAGCTTTATGTGGACAACTGATTCGTGTCATTCTAACCTAAAAATCAAAAGTTATGGACGATTTAGCGTGGAAATGTCAAGTTGATCGACTAGTGAAAGTGATCATTCTAAACCGATCATTGATGCTGATTGAGTAAACGCTTATAATGAAGAATAATGCATAGCATCACACAGTTTTGGATAGATTGGATTGCTTTGATGCTTTTTCGTATCTATTTCTGTCTCAAATTTTGTTACACTATAGAAAATTGAGCTAGCTTAACATAGGCATTGGATTCGTGTGTTTCTGAGCTCAAAATCAAAAGTTACGGACGATTTAGTGCGGACATATCAAGTTGATCGGGAAGATAAAATGATCATTCTAAACTAATCATTGTTGTTCATTAAGTGAGACTTAGAAATGAGGCATAAAGCATGGCATCACGCAGTTTGGGATAAATTAGATTACTTGGACGCTTTGTCGTACCTAGTTCTGTTTCAAATTTTGTCACAATATGAAAATTGAACTAAGTTAATGTGGGCAATTAATTAGTGTCATTCTAAGCTATAAATAAAAAGTTATAGACGATTTAATGCGGACATGACAAATTGATTGGCCAATTAAAATTCCTATTCTAAACTCATCATTGGTGTTCAGTGAGTAAAAGTATATAAATGAAAAATAATGCATGGCATCACATAGTTTGGGAAGGATTGGAATACTTGGACGCTTTGTTGTATCTATTTCTCTCTCAAATTTTATCACAATATAGAAAATTGAGCTAGCTTAACGTAGGCATTGGATTTGTGTCATTCGGAGCTCTAAATCAAAAGTTACGGACAATTTAGTTTGGACATGTCAAGTTGAGTGGAAAGTTAAAGTGATCATTCTAAACATATCATTTGTGCTCACTAAGTAAAGGCTTATAAATGAAGCATAAAGCATGGCATCAAGTATTTTGGATAGATTGGATTACTTGGACGTTTTGTCATCTCTATTTCTATCCTAAATTTTGTCAAAATATAGAAAATTGAGTTTGTTTAACGTGAGCATTGGATTTGTGTCATTCTGAGCTATAAATTAAAAGTTACGGACGATTTAGTGTGGACATATCAAGTTGATCCCCCAGTAAACTGATCATTGTTGCTCATTGAGTAAAGGCTTATAAATGGATCATAATGTATGACATCACACAATTATGCATAGATTGGATTACTTGGACGCTTTGTCATATCTATTTCTCCTTCAGAATTTTTACATTATAGAAAATTGAGCTAGCTTAATGTGGGCATCGGATTCTGATTTTCTGAGCTCTAAAGCAATAGTTACGGACGATTTAGTGCGGGCATGTCAAGTTGATCGGCGAGTTAAAATGATCATTCTAAACTAATCATTGGTGCTCATTAAGTAAAGGCTTATAAATGAGGCATAAAGCATGGCATCACGCAGTTTGGGATAGATTGGATCACTTGGACGCATTGTCGTATCTAATTCTATTTCAAATTTTGTCCAAATATAGAAAATTGAACTAGCTTAATATAGGCATTGGATTCGTGTCATTCTAAGCTATAAATCAAAAGTTATGAATGATTTAATGCGGACATAACAAGTTGTTCGGCGAGTTAAAATAATCATTCTGAACAGATCATTGGTGCTCGCTGAGTAAAAGCTTATAAATGAAACATAATGCATGATGTCACGCAGTTTGGGATCGATGGAGTACTTGGACGCATTGCCGTTTTCTATTTTTGTCTCAAATTTTGTCACATTATAGAAAATTGAGCTAGCTTAATGTGGACATTGAATTCGTGTGTTTCTGAGCTCTAAATCAAAATTTACGGATGATTTTGTGCGGACATGTCAAGTTTATCGTCGAGTTAAAATGATTGTTCTAAACTAATCATTGGTGCTCATTTAGTGAGGCTTAGAAGCATCACACAGTTTGGGATAGATTGGATTACTTTGACGCTTTGTTGAATCTAGTTCTGATGAGGACATCAATACTAGATCACTAGAAGATGTGGAAGATCCGATTAATATACCTATTATGAGACAAGCTCCAAGAACAAGATCAGGCACAAGAAACCTTAGTAAGATGTTCAACAAGTCAGTCGAGAGTCTCATAACAATCATAGAAGATGGAGGATTCCATGAAGCTGAACTTACTAAAAAATTACAAAAATGAGACTATGAACAACTAAAGACTACAACAATTTCACTCCTTCCAGTTTTACAAGGCTTCAGAGATACAACCTTGTTCATCATTGCAAACAAACTTAAGAAGGCATTATAAGGAGCTACAAGAGACCAAGGTGCGTATTTAAAATTCTTATGTTTGAATTAACAAGTTTATTTGCTTGTTGTTGCAGGAATGTGACTGTTAAGTTTAAGAGTCTGTTATTTGTCATTACGTACTCATGTCTTGTTGTTATTTTCGTTTTAGTCCTTCCATTATAATGTATTTTCAGCCCTAGAAGGTACCTGCTGCTGGACTATTATATAAAGTCCCTTCTCATCATGTAATCACTTAAGTTTTATGAAATAAAAACCTAGTTTTTCTTCCTTTGAAAGGAGCTTACGCCTCCAGCCTTCTTGTGTGAGAATCCTTGAAGCTTGAGTGCTCTATACTTATCACAGACCTTCCATAATCTGTGTGACGTCTCTCGATCCACCTCTCTACTCAATCCTCACTTAGATCCTCTAGAAAGTACTCTACAGCCAGCTGACGGGTCACCATCAACTTATCACTCCTGAGTCTCTAGAAAGTGCTGTACAGCCAGCTAGAGTCTCTCCCGCAGTTCTCCTTGCTCGAACAAGTCCTCTTGTTCCTGCATCAAGTTCTGTTTCAAATTTTGTCACAATATAGAACATTGAACTACCTTAAATTGGGCAATTGAATCGTGTCATTCTAAGCTATAAATCAAAAGTTCTGACGATTTAGTATAGACATGACAAGTTGATCAGCCAGTTAAAATGATCTTTCTAAACTGATCATTTGTGCTCATTGAGTAAAAGCTTATAAATGAAAAATAATGCACGACATCACAGAGTTTGGGAAAGATTGGATTACTTGGACGCTTTGTCGTATCTATTTCTGTGTCGAATTTTGTCACAATATAGAAAATTAAGATAAATTAAAATGGGCTTTGATTCGTGTCATTCTGAGTTCTAAATCAAAAGTTACGAACGATTTAGTGTTGACATATCAAGTTGATCGGCCAGTATCATTCTAAACTGATCATTGGTGCAGACTGAGTAAATTCTTATAAATGAAGCATAATGCATGGCATCACGCAATTTGGGATATATTTGATTACTTGGACGCATTGTTGTATCTAGTTTTGTCTCAAATTTTGGCACAATATAGAAAATTGAACTAGCTTATTGTGGGCATTGGATTCGTGTCATTATGAGCTATAAATCAAAAGTTATGGATGATATAGTGTAGACATGTCGAGCTGGTCGGCCAGTTAAAATGATCATTCTAAACTGATCATTGGTCCTCATTAAGTACGGCCTTTAAATTTGGCATAAAGCATGGTATCACGCAGTTTAGGATAAATTGGATTACTTGGATGCTTTGTCGTATCTAGCTATCTTTCAAATTTTGTCACAATATAGAAAATTGAACTACCTTAATGTGGGCAATTGATTTGGGTCATTCTGATCTATAAATCAAAAGTTATGGATGATATAGTGTTGACATGTCAAGTTGGTCGTCCTGTTAAAATGATCATTCTAAACTGTTTGTTGGTGGTCATTGAGAAAAAGCTTATAAATGAAGAATAACGCATGGGATCATGCAGTTTGTGATAGACTGGATTACTTGTACACTTTGTCGTATCAAATTTTCTGTCAAATTTAGTCATAAAATAGAAAATTGAGCTTGCTTAACGTGGGTATTAGATTCGTGTCATTCTGAGCTCTAAATCAAAAGTTACTGACCATTTAGTGTGGACATGTCAAGTTTATTGGCTAGTTAAAGTGATCATTCTAAACGGATGCATGGCATCACACAGTTTTGGATTGATTGGATTACTTGGACGCTTTGTCGTATTTATTTTTGTCTCGAAGTTTGTTACAATATAGAAAATTGAGAAAGCTTAACGTGGGCATTGGATTCGTGTGTTTTTGAAGTGTAAATGAGAAGGTATGGACGATTTAGTGCGGACATGTCAAATTGATCGAACAGTTAAAGTGATAATTTTAAACTGATCATTGTTGCTCATTAAATTAAGGCTTATAAGTGAAGCATAACGCATGGCATCACACAATTTTGGATAGATTGGATTACTTGGATGCTTTGCTGTATCTATCTCTGTCTCTTATTTTGTTAAAATATAGAAAATTAAGCTAGCTTAACGTGGAAATTGGATCTGTGTCAGTTTGACCTCTAAATCAAAAGTTACGGACGATTTAGTGCGGACATGTCAAGTTAAGTGGCCGGTTAAAGTGATCATTCTAAACAGATCATTGGTGCTCATTAACTAAAGGCTTATAAATGAAGCATAAAGAATGGCATCAAGTAGTTTGGATAGATTGGATCACTTGGATGCTCTGTCGTCATTATTTCTGTCTCAAAATTTGTCAAAATATAGAAAATTGAGCTTGCTTAACATGGGTGTTGGATTCGTGTCATTCTGAGCTCTAAATTAAAATTTATGGGCGATTTATTTTAGGCATGTCAAGTTGATCGACCATTTAAAATGACCATCCTAAATGATCATTGGTGCTCATTGAGTAAACGCTTATAAGTGAAGAATAAATCATGGCATCACACAGTTTGGGATGGACTGGATTATTTGAACGCATTATCGTATCTATTTATTTCTCAAATATTGTCACAATATAGAAAATTGAGCTAGATTAACGTGGGCATTGGATTCTTGTCATTTTGAGCTCTAAATCAAAAGTTACAGACAATTTAGTGCGCACATGTCAAGTTGATCGGCCAGTTAAAGTGATCATTCTAAACATATCATTGGTGCTCATTGAGTAAAGGCTTATAAATGAAGCATAATGCATGACATTACGCAGTTTGGGATAGATTTGATTACTTGGATGCTCTGTCATATCTTTTTTGTCTCATATTTTGTCACAATATAAAATATTGAACTAGCTTAATGTGGCAATTGATGGTTGTCATTGCAAGCTATAAATCAAAAGTTATGGAAGATATAATGCAGACATGTCAAGTTGATCGGCCAGTTAAAATGATCATTCTAAAAATATCATTGGTGCTCATTGAGTAAATGCTTATAAATGAAGAATAATGCATGGCATCACGAAGTTTAGGATGGACTGGATTAGTTGGACGCTTATTTCTGTATCAAATTTTGTCACAATATCGAAAATTGAGCTAGCTTAAAGTGAGCATTGGATTCGCGTCATTCTGAGCTCTAAATCAAACGTTACGAACGACTTATTCCATACATGTCAATTTGATCGGCCGGTTAAAGTAATCATTCTAAACTTATCATTGGTGCTCATTAAGTAAAAGCTTAAAAATGGAGCATAATGCATGGCGTAACACAGTTTTGGATATATTGGATTAATTGGACGCTTTTTCATATCTATTTATTTCTCAAAATTCGTTACACTTTAGAAAATTGAGCTAGCTTAACGTGGGCATTGGATTCATGTCATTCCGAGCTCTAAAACAAAAGTTATGGACGATTTAGTGCGGACATTTCAAGTTGATCGGCTAGTTAATATTATCATTCTAAACTGATAATTCATGCTCATTAAGTAAAGGCTTATAAATGAAGCATAATGCGTGGCATCACACAGTTTTGGATAGATTGGATTATTTGGACGCTTTGTCGTATCTAATTCTGTCTCAAATTTTGTTACAATATAGAAAATTAAGCTAGCTTAATGTGGGCATTGGATTTGTGTCATTCTGAAATCTAAATCAAAAGTTACTGACGATTAGTGCGGACATGTCAAGTTGAGTGGCCTGTTAAAGTGATCATTCTAAATAGATCATTGGTGCTCATTAAGTAGAGGCTTATAAATGAAGCATAAAGCATGGCATCAAATAGTTTGGATACATTGGATTAGTTGGACGCTTTGTCATCTCTATTTCTGTCTCAAATTTTGTCAAAATATAGAAAATTGAGTTTTCTTAAAGTGGACATTGGATTCGTATCATTCTGAGCTCTAAATCAAAAGTTAATGACGATTTAGTGCGGACATGTCAATTTGATTGTCCAGTTAAAGTGTTCATTCTGAACGGATCATTGGTGCTGATTGAAAAAGGCTTATAAATGAAGCATAATGCATGTCATCAAATAGTTTGGATAGATTGGATTACTTGGATGCATTGTCGTCCCTATTTCTATCTCAAATTTTGTCAAAATATAGAAAACTGAGCTTGCTTAACATGGGTGTTGGATTCGTGTCATTCTAAGCTCTAAATCAAAATTTATGGATGATTTATTTTAGACAAGTCAAGTTGATCGGCCATTTAAAATGACCATTCTAAACTGATCATCGGTGCTTATTGAGTAAACACTTATAAATGAAGAATAAATCATGGCATCACACAGTTTGGGATGGACTGGATTATTTGAACGCATTGTCGTATCAATTTATTTCTCAAATATTGTCACAATATAGAAAATTGAGCTAGCTTAACGTGGGCATTGGATCCTTGTCATTCTGAGCTCTAAATCAAAAGTTACAGACGATTTAGTGAGGACATGTCAAGTTGGTCGGCCAGTTAAAGTGATCATTCTAAACTGATCATTGGTGCTCATTGAGTAAAGGCTTATAAATGAAGCATAATGCATGTCATCACTCAGTTTGGGATAGATTTGATTACTTGGACGCTTTGTCATATCTATTTCTATCTCATATTTTTTTTCACAATATAAAAGATTGAACTAGCTTAATGTGTGCAATTGATGGTTGTCATTCCGAGCTATAAATCAAAATTTATGGAAGATATAGTGCAGACATGTCAAGTTGAATGTCTAGTTAAAATGATCATTCTAAACTGATAATTGGTGCTCATTGAGTAAATGCCTATAAACTAAGAATAATGCACGACATCAATCAGTTTAGGATGGACTGGATTAGTTGGACGCTTATTTATGTTTGGAAAATTGAGCTAGCTTAAAGTGGGCATTTGATTCGTGTCATTCTGAGCTCTAAATCAAAAGTTACGGACAATTTATTGCGGACATGTCAAGTTGAATGGCCTGTTAAAGTGATCATTCTAAACTTATCATTGGTGATCATTGAGTAAAATCGTATAAATGGAGCATAATGCATGGCATCACACAGTTTTGGATATGTTGGATTACTTGGACGCTTTTTCATATCTATTTCTGTCTCAAATTTTGCTCAATTTAGAAAATTGAGCTAGCTTAACGTGGGCATTGGATTCGTGTCACTCCGAGCTCTAAAACAAAAGTTACACACGATTTAGTGCATACTTTCCAAGTTTATTGGCCTGTTAATATTATCATTCTAAACTGATAATTCGTGCTCATTAAGTAAAGGCTTATAAATGAAGCATAATGCATGGCATCACACAGTTTTGGATAGATTGGATTATTTGGACGCTTTGTCGTATCTAATTCTGTCTCAAATTTTGTTACAATATAGAAAATTAAGCTAGCTTAATGTGGGCATTGGATTTGTGTCATTCTGAAATCTAAATCAAAAGTTACTGACGATTAGTGCGGACATGTCAAGTTGAGTGGCCTGTTAAAGTGATCATTCTAAATAGATCATTGGTGCTCATTAAGTAGAGGCTTATAAATGAAGCATAAAGCATGGCATCAAATAGTTTGGATACATTGGATTAGTTGGACGCTTTGTCATCTCTATTTCTGTCTCAAATTTTGTCAAAATATAGAAAACTGAGTTTTCTTAATGTGTGCATTGGATTCATGTCATTCTGAGCTCTAAATCAAAAGTTAATGAGCATTTAGTGCGGACATGTCAAGTTGATTGGCTAGTTAAAGTGATCATTCTGAACGGATCATTGGTGATGATTGAGTAAGGGCTTATAAATGAAGCATAATGCATGGCATCACACAGTTTTGGATTGATTGGATTACTTGGACGCTATGTCGTATATATTTATGTCTCAAATTTTGTTACACTATAGAAAATTGAGCTAGCTTAACATGGGCATTAGATTCGTGTGTTTCTAAGCTCTAAATCAAAAGTTACGGGCAATTTAGTGCGGACAATTTACTACGGACATGTCAAGTTGAACGGCTAGTTTAAATGATCATTCTAAACTGATCATTGGTGCTTATTGAGTAAGAGCTTATAAATGAAAAATAATGCATGGCATCAGGCTGTTTGTGATGGATTAGATTACTTGGACGCTTTGCCGTATCTATTTTTGTCTCATATTTTGTCACAATATAAAAAAATAGAGTTAGCTTAACGTGGCCATTGGATTCCTGTCATTGTGAGCTCTATATCTAAAGTTGTGGACGATTTCGTGCGGAAATGTCAAGTTGATCGGCCAGCTAATGTGATAATTCTAAACTGATCATTGGTGCTCATTAAATAAAGGCTTATAACTGAAGCAAAATGCATGGCATCACATAGTTTTGGATAGATTGGATTACTTGGATGCTTTTTCGTATCTATTTCTGTCTCTAATTTTGTTAAAATATAGAAAATTAAACTAACTTAACGTGGACATTGGATTTGTGTCATTTTGAGCTCTAAATCAAAAGCTACAGACGATTTAGTGCGGACATGTTAAATTGAGTGGCCAGTTAAAGTGATCAATCTAAACTGATCATTGGTGCTCATTAACTAAATGCTTATAAATGAAGCATAAAGCATGGCATCAAGTAGTTTGGATATATTGGATTACTTGTACGCTTTGTCGTCCCTATTTCTGTCTCAAAGTTTGTCAAAATATAGAAAATTGAGCTTGCTTAACATGGGCATTGGATTCGTATCATTCTGAGCTTTAAATCAAAGTTTATAGACGATTTAGTGCAGACATGTCAAGTTGATCGGCCATTTAAAATGATTATTCTAAACTGATCATTTGTGCTCATGGAGTAAACGCTTATAAATCAAGAATAATGCATGGCATCACGTAATTTGGGATAGCCTGAATTACTTGGACGTGTTTTCTTATCTATTTCTATCTCAAATTTTGTCAGAATAAAGAAAACTGAGCTACCGTAACGTGGGCATTAGATTCGTGTCATTCTGAGCTCTAAATCAAAAATTACAGACAATTTAGTGCGAACATGTCAAGTTGATCGGCCAGTTAAAGTGATTATTTTAAACTGATCATTGGTGTTCATTGAGTAAAAGGCTTATGAATAAAGCAAAATGCATGGCACCACACAGTTTGGGATAGATTGGATTACTTGAACGCTTTGTCGAATCTAGTTCTATCTCAAATTTTGTCACAATATAGAAATTGAACTAGCTTAATGTGGTCAATGGATTAGTGTCATTCTAATCTATAAATCAAACGTTATGGACGATTTAGTGTAGACATGTCAAGTTGATCGGCCAGTTAAAATGATCATTCTAAACTGATCATTGGTGTTCATTGGGGAAAAGGCTTATAATGCTGCCAAATGCATGGCATCAAGGAGTTTGGGATAGATTGGATTACTTGAATGTTTTGTCGTATTTAGTTCTGTCTCAAAATTTGTCACAATATAGAAAATTGAACTAGCTTAATGTGGGCATTGGATTCGTGTCATTCTGAGCTATAAATCAAAAGTTATAGTGCAGACATGTCAAGTTGATCGGCCAGTTAAAATTATCATTCTAACCTGATAATTGTTGCTCATTGAGTAAAGGCTTTAAATGAAGAATAAAACATGGTATCACGCAGTTTTAGATGTGGCCAGTAGAAATGTTCCATAAGTACACTAAATGTCTTATCTCGGCCAAAATGTCCCATGAGTCCTCCTCCCTTAGCTCCTCCAATCAATAGTTCTCTCATTGATCCCTGAGGAATACAAAGACACTTTTCCTTTAAAAAAAATACATCATGTTGATAAAACATACCAGATGCAACCTTGTTGGTCTCCTTAAACATTTCGTAGCTTCCATTGTGCTGATGAGAGCATGTCTCCTTGATAAAGCATCAGCCACAACGTTATCTTTACCTTTCTTATATCTGATCACATAGGGAAAAGTCTCCACAAACTCAAGCCACTTTGCATGCCTCTTCTTAAGCTTAGTTTGTCCTCTTAAGTGCTTGAGCATCTCATGATCTGTATGACTAACAAACTCCTTTGACAGTAGGTAATGTTGCCAAGTTTCAAGAGACCTTACCAAAGCATATAGCTCCTCATCGTATGTGGGATAGTTAAGTGAAGCTCCACTAAGTTTCTCACTAAAGTAAGCCACTGGTTTTCCTCCTTGCATTAGGACAGCTCCTATACCTGTTCCAGAAGCATCACATTCAATTTCAAAGGTTTTGTCAAAGTTAGGAAGTTTGTGTGAGGCTATCTTTCAGCTTGTTGAATGCCTTCTCTTGTGCTGGTCCCCATTTGAACTGCACATTCTTCTTAATTACTGAAGTGAGGGGTGCAGCAACAGTACTAAAGTTCTTGACGAATCTTCTATAGAAACTAACCAATCCATGGAAACTCCTCACATGTCCAATTGTATTTGGGGTTGGCCAATCTTGAATTGATTTGATATTTTCTTCATCGACCTTTAATCCCTGAGAACTTACAACAAATCCTAGGAATACAACTTGATAAGTGCAGAAAGTACATTTCTTAAGGTTAGCATAAAGGTTTTTAGCCTTAAGCGTTTTAAGTACCTACTCAAGATGTTGTAAGTGATCTTCAAGATTAGAGCTATAGATTAGAATGTCATCAAAATAAACTACTACGAACTTACAGATAAATGCTCTTAGGACGTGGTTCATGAGTCTCATGAAAGTACTTGGAGCGTTTGTGAGTCCAAATGGCATGACTAGCCTTTCATACAATCCTTGTTTGGTTTTATACGATGTCTTCCATTCATCACCTTCTTTCATTCTCACCTGATGATATCCACTTCTTAGATAAATTTTTGAGAAGATAGTTGCTCCATTGAGTTCATCTAGCATGTAATCAAGTCTTGGAATTGGATGTTGGTATTTGACAGTGATATTGTTAGTTGCTCTACAATCCACACACATTCTCCAAGTTCCATCTTTCTTAGGCACTAGAAGAACAGGAACAACACATGGGCTTAGACTTTCTCGGATATAGCCCTTAGACATTACGTCTTGTACTTGTCTTTCCAGCTCCTTTGCTTCTTCTGGATTCACTCTATAGGCAGATCGGTTTGAAAATGATGCTCCAGGAACAAGATCAATCTGATGCTCGATTCCTATTATAGGTGGCAATCCTGGTTGTATCTCTTCTGGAAAAACATTAGTGAATTTGTCAAGAAGCTCTAGAACAGCAGCAGAGAGTTTCTCCTTTTCTTGTCCTGAAAACAACATTTCTTTAAAGATCATTAGTAGCACCTCTTCTTTAGAATCAAGAGATTTCAAAACAGTGGTAGGTGTTACATAAAGGTTAGTTTTATTTAGCTTTTCTCCTTTAGACATTGTTCGTTGCATCTCATGCACTTCCTGTGGAGTTAAAGGTGCTAAGCTATGTTTCTTGTTATTGTGCATGAAGGTATAGTGATTGGTGTGTCCATTGTGTAATGCTTCTTTGTCAAATTGCCATGGACGACCTAGAAGTAGATGTCCAGCTTGCATAGGTACCACATCACACACAACTTGATCTGCATACTTGCCTATGCTGAATGGTATGGTGAGTTGTTCTGCGATTTTTATCTCAGTTTCATCTTTCAGCCATTTGAGCTTGTATGGTCGAGGATGCTTTGTCTTTTGTAACCCTAGCTTATCCACCAAATACTTGCTGGCTACGTTAGTACAAGAACCACCATCTATGATCAAGCTACATACCTTAGAGTATATTGTGCACCGAGAATGGAAAATATTTTCTCTTTATAGTTTCTGGTTCAAAAAGAGCACTGAGGGATCTCCTTGTAACTAGAAGCTCTCCGCTATCAGGATAGTCCACAAATTCTTCCTCAGAGTTTTCTGGTTCATACTCCTCTTCATCTTGAGACTCATATTCGCTATTTGATTTAAGGATCATAACTCTCTGGTTTGGGCATTATCTTGCATAGTGGCCTTTTACCTGACATTTAAAACATGTTATGTCACGAGATCTTGAGTTGGAGTTTTACCTTGCTTTGGTTTATTGTTTTTACACGTTTCAGAAATGGATTTCTTGAATCTGGATTCTATGTCGATGGCCTTTCTTTTGTCCAGAGCCTTTTGAGGTTGTTGATTCCATGTAGGTTTGCTACGATTTGCTGAGTAGTCTTCCATTTTATGTGTTGCTCGGCCTGAACCGCAAGATGCAGCAACTCGTCCAGATCATGATGGGTTTGTCTCTCCACTTTTCTAGCAATTCGATCTTGCAAACAATCTAGGAATTGAGCCATCAAAGTTTCTTCTGAATCTTCGGTCTCCAACATGTTTCTAAGCATTTCAAACTCATCAAAGTATTCTTCAACAGATTTATAACCTTGAGTTAGTTTTCTAAATTTCTTCTGCAACTCTCTGTAGTAGTATGCAGGGACATATCTCCTCCTTAGTTGGAACCTCATGTCTTCCCAAGTAGTGATCTGACCATGTCTATGTCTTCTTCTTTCAGACACATCTCTGTCCCACCAAGCTAGAGCGCTTTCAGTGAGTTGAGCAGCTGCTAGAGATACTTTTCTCCGATCTGAGTAGTTGTAAAAGTAAAATATGTATTCCATATGCCTTTCCCAATCAAGATAGGCATCTGGATTAACCTTTCCAACAAAGGTTGGTGCCGTGAGCTTTACGTCTCTGTTTCCATGCCAAGATTCTTCTACTCTATCTCTGTCACGTTGATATTGTGTTCTTGGTCTATGATTATGATCAGGTTCTGGTGGAAAATCTTCTTCTAAGTCAGCTATTTCATCCTCCTCGTGATTCACACGTTGGGCATTCACATTTCTGATAGGATTTCTGCGAATTGGTGGTGGTTGTTCTATTCTTGTCATGCAATCTCCTAGGTTCTGAAGTTGAATCTGAATAGCAGCAAGCATCTGAGCAACATTCACATCTACTGGTTCTCTCATAGTCACACAATCTGTCTCACACTAAACAAACAGATCAAGTGCAAAAGAAGTCGAATACACACAATCAAAAACAACTTAAAATGGACAGAACTAGTTGAAGCAGCAAAAGAAGTCGAATACACACAATCAAAAAAAACTAAAAATGGACATAACTAGTTGCAGCAACAAAGGAAGTTGAATAGACACAATCAAAACAACTGAAAATCGACAAACCTAGTTGCAGCAACACAAGCTATCAACAACTAATGATGTTACTAGATTTTAACACACAAAAACAACAGATTGGGGTTCGATTTTTATGTGTTTTATGAAGAGATGCAGTTTGACAGCAAGTTAACAAGGAAATGACAGAGTAAAAACATTGGGTTAGATAAACCTGAAGAGGAGCGATTAAGCTCTGATACCAGATGATGCAGGAAAAAGAAGGCTTGTTCGAGCAAGGGGAACTACTGGAGAGGTTCTAGCTTGCTGTACAACACTTTTTAGAGACTCAGGAGTGATGGGTTAATAGTGACCCTTCAGGTGGCTGTAGAGCACTTTCTTGAGTATCTAAGTGAGGATTGAGTAGTGAGGTGGATCGAGTGACGCAAAACAGATTATGAAAGGTCTGTGATAATTCTAGAACACTCAATCTTCAAGGATTCTCACACAAGAAGGCTGAAGGCGTCAGCTCCTTTCAAAGGAAGAAAAACTAGGTTTTTATTTCATAAAACTTGAGTGATTACATACTGAGAAGGCACTTTATATACTAGTCCACCAGCAGGTGCCTTCTAGGGCTGAAAATACATTATAATGGAAAGACTAAAACGAAAATAACAACAAGACATTAGGACGTAATGACAAATAAAAGAATCTTAAACTTAACAGTCACATTCCTGCAAAAAAGACAAATAAACTTGTTAATTCAAACGTAAGAGTTTTAAATACGCACCTGGGTCTCTTGTAGCTCCTTATAATGCCTTCTTAAGTTTGTTTAGCAATGATGAACAAGGTTGTATCTCTGAAGCCTTGTAAAATTGGAAGGAGTAAAACTGTTGTAGTCTTTAGTTGTTCATAGGCTCCTTCTTGTAATTCTTTAGTAAGTTCAGCTTCATGGAATCCTCCATCTTCTATGATTGTTATGAGACTCTCGACAGACTTGTTCAACATCTTACTAAGGTTTCTTATGCCTGATCTTGTTCTTGGAGCTTGTCTCATAATAGATATATTAATGGGCTCTTCCTCAGCTTCTAGTGAGCTAGTATTGATGTCCTCATCACGTGGTCATTGGATTCGTATCATTCGGAGCTCTAAATCAAAAGTGATGGACGATTTAGTGTGGACATGTGAAGTTGAGTGGCCAGTTAAAGTGATCATTCTAAACAGATCAGTGGCACTTATTAAGTAAACCTTATAAATGAAGCATAGAGCATGTCAGCAAGTAGATTAGATAGATTGGATTACTTGGATGCTTTGTCATCTCTATTTCTAACTCAAAGTTTTCAAAATATAGAAATTTGAGCTAGGTTAACGTGGACACTGGATTCGTGTCATTCTGACCTCTAAATAAAAAAATTATGGACGATTTAGTGCGTACATGTCAAGTTGATCGGCCAGTTAAAGTGATCATTCTGATCCGATCATTGGTGCTCATTGAGTAAAGGTTTATAAATGAAGCATAATGCATGGCATCACGCAGTTTGGGTTATATTGGATTACTTGAACGCTTTTTCATATCTAGTTCTGTTTCAAATTTTAACACAATATAGAGAACTGAACTAGCTTAATGTAGGCATTGGATTCGGGTCATTCTGAGGTATAAATCAAAGTTATGGATGATTTTTTCCGGACATGCCAAGTTGATCGGCCAGTTAAAATGATGATTCTAAGCTGATCATTGGTGCTCATTAAGTAAAAGCTTATAGATGAAGAATAATGTAAGGCATCACGCAGTTTGAGATTGACTGGATTACTTGGACGCTTTGTCGTATTTACTTCGGTCTCAAATTTTGTCACAATATAGAAGATTGAGCTAGCTTAACATGGGCATTGGATTCGTGTCATTATAAGCTCTAAATCAAAAGTTACGTACAATTTAGTGCGGACATGTCAAGTTGATATGCCAGTTAAAGTAATCATTCTAAGCTGATCATTGGTGCTCATTGAGTAAAGGTTTATAAATGAAGCATAATGCATGGCATTACGCAGTTTGAGTTATATTGCATTTCCTGGAAACTTTGTCGTATCTAGTTCTGTTTCAAATTTTTTCACAATATAGAAAATGGAACTAGCTTAGTGTGGGCATTGGATTCGTGTCATTCGGAGCTATAAATCAAAAGTTATGGACGATTTAGTGTAGACATTTCAAGTCTACCGGTCAGTTAAAATAATCATTCTAAGCTGATCATTGGTGCTCATTACGTAAAAGCTTATAAATGAAGAATAAAGCATGTCATCACGCAGTTCGGGATAGATGGGATTACTTGGACGCTGTGTTGTCTTTATTTATGCCTCAAATTTTGCGAAAATATTGAAACTTGAGCTTGCTTAACGTGGGCATTGGATTCGTGTCATTCTGAGCTCTAAATCAAAACTTATAGACAATTTAGTGTGAACATGTCAAGTTTATCGGTCAGTTAAAGTGATCATTTTAAGCTTATCTTGGTGCTCATTCAGTAAAGGCGTATAAATGCAGCATAATGCATGGCATCACACAGTTTTGGATAGATTGGATTACTTGGACGCTTTCTCGTATCTATATATGTCTCAAATTGTGTTGCACTATACAAAATTGATCTAGCTTAACATGGGCATTAGATTCATGTGTTTCTGAGCTCTAAAGCAAAAGTTACGGACGATTTAGTGCGGACATGTCAAGTTTATCAGACAGTTAAAGTGATCATTATAAGCTTATCACTGGTTCTCATTAAGTAAAGGCTATAAATGAAGTATAAAGCTTGGCATCACGCATTTTGGGTAGATTGGATTACTTGGACGCTTTGTTGTCTCTATTTCTTTCTCCATTTTTGTCAAAACATAGAAAATTGAGCTAGCCTAACGTGGGCATTGGAGTCGTGTCATTATGAGCTCTAAGTCAAAAGTTATGGATGATTAGTGCAGACATGACAAGTTGATCGGCCAGTTAAAATGACCATTCTAAAATGATCATTGGTGCTCATTGAGTAAAAGCTTATAAATGAAAAATAATGCATGGCATCACGCAGTTTGGGATGGATTGGATTACTTAGACGCTTTATCGTATTTATATCTGTATCAAGATTTTTCACAATATAGAAAATTGAGCTAGCTTAACGTGGGCATTGGATTCATGTCATTCTAAGTTCTAAATCAAAAGTTACGGAAGATTTTGTGCGGACATGTCAAGTTGGTCGGCCAGTTAAAGTGATCACTCTAAACTTATCATTGTAAACTGATCTTTGGTGGTCATTAAGTAAAGGCTTATAAAAGTAGCATAATGCATGGCATCGCACACGTTTGGTTAGATTGGATTACTTGGAAACTTTGTCGTTTAATATGATTATTATAAACTGATCGGCCATCTAATATGATTATTATAAACTTATCATTGGTGCTCATTGAGTAAAAGCTTATAAATGAAAAATATTGCATGGCATCACACCATTTAGGATGGATTGGATTACTTGAACGCTTTGTCATATCTATTTCGGTCTCAAATTTTGTCACAATATAGAAAATTGAACTAGCTTAATGTGCGCATTGGATTCGTGTCATTCTTAGCTACAAATCAAAAGTTATGGACGATTTAGTGAAGACATGTCAAGTTGATTCGCCAGTTAAAATGATTGTGTTTCAACTGATCGTTAGTGCTCATTGAGTAAACGCTTATATATGAAGAATAATGTATAGCCTCGCACAGTTTTGGATAGACTGGATTACTTGGACGCTTTGTCATATCTATTTATTTCTCAAACTTTATCACAATATAGAAAATTGAGCTAGCTTAACGTGGGCACTGGATTCGTGCCATTCTGTGCTCTAAATCAAAAGTTACGGACGATTAGTGCGGACATGTCAAGTTAATCGGCCAGTTAAACTGATCATTCCAAATTGAGCATTGGTGCTCATTGAGTAAAGGCATATAGATGAAGCATAATGCATGGATCAACATAGTTTGGGATAGATTGGATTACTTGGATGCTTTGTCGCACCAAGTGCAATCTAAAATTTTGTGACAATATAGAATATTGAACTAGCTTAATGTGGGCAATTAATTCGTGTCAATCAGAGCTATAAATCAAAAGTTATTGACGATATAGTGCAGACATGTCAATTTGATCGACCAGTTAAAATAATCCTTCTAAACTGATTATTGGTGCTCATTGAGTAAAAGCTTATAAATGAAGAATAATGCATGGCATCACGCAGTTTGGGATGGATTGGATTACTTGGACACTTTGTAGTATCTATTTCTATCTCAAATTTTGTTTTGCAATAGAAAATTGACCTAGCTTAATGTGGGCATTGGATTCATGTCATTCTCAGCTCTAAATCAAAAGTTACGGACGATTTAGTATGGACATGTCAAGTTGATCAGCCAGCTAATATGATTACTTTAAACTGATCACTTGTGCTCATTGAGTAAAGGCTTATAATTGAAGTATAATGCATGGCATCACAAAGTTTAAGATATATTGGATTACTTGGATGTTTTGTCATATCTAGTTCTGCCTCAAACTTTATCACAATGCAGAAAATTGAACTAACTTAATGTGGGGATTGGATTCATGTCATTCTGAGCTATTAATCAAAAGTTATGGATGATTTAGTGCAGAGATGTCAAGTTGATCGGCCAGTTAAAATGATTATTCTAAACTGATCATTGGTGCTCACTGAGTAAAGGTTTATAAATGAAAAATAATGTGTGGCTTCACGCAGTTTGGGATGGACTGGATTACTTGGACAGTATTTCGTATCTATTAATGTCTCAAATTTTGTCATAATATAGAAAATTGAGCTAGCTTAACGTGGGCATTGGATTCGTATCATCCTGATCTCTTAATCAAAAGTTACGGACGATTTAGTGCGGATATGTCAAGTTGATCGGCCTGTTAAAGTGATCATTCTAAACTGCTCATTGGTGCTCACTGAGTAAAATCTTATAAATGAAATACATTGCATGGCATCACGCTGTTTGGGATAGATTGGATTACTTGGACGCTTTGTTTTATCTAGTTCTGTCTCAAGTTTTATCACAATATAAAAAATTGAGCTAGTGTAACGTGGACATTGGATTTTTGTCATTCTGAGCTCTAAATCAAAAGTTACGGATGATTAAGTGGGGACATGCCAAGATTATTGGCCTGTTAAAATGATAATTTTAAATTGATCAATGGTGCTCACTGAGTAAAAGCTTATAAATGAAATGAAAAGTAATGCAATTCATCACGCATTTCGGGATGGATTGGATTACTTGGATGCTTTGTCGTATCTATTACTGTCTCAAATTTTATCACAATATAGAAAATTGAGCTAGCGCAACGTGGGCATTGGAACCGTGACATTTTAAGCTGTAAATCAAAAGTTATGGACGATTTAGTGCGGACATGTCTAGTTGATCAACCAGTTAAAGTGTTGATTCTAAACTGATCATTGATGTTCATTCAGTAAAGGCCTAGAAATGAAAAATAATGCATGGCATCACGCATTTTGTGATGGACTGGATTACTTCGACGCTTTGTCGTATCTATTTCTTTCTCAAATTTTGTCACTATATAGAAAATTGAGCTAGCTTAACGTAGGATTGGATTCGTGTCATTTTGAACTCTAAATCAAATGTTACGGATGATGTAGTGTGTACATGTCAAGTTGAGTGGCCAGTTTAAGTGACCATTCTAAACAGATCATTGGTGCTCATTAATTAAAGGCTTATAAAGGAAGCATAAAGCATGACATCAAGGAGTTTGGATTGATTGTATTACTTGGACGCTTTGTCTTCTCTATTTTTGTCAAAAAAATTTTCAAAATATATATACAAAATTTAGCTAGCTTAAAGTGGGCATTGGATTCGGTCATGCTGAGCTGTAAAATCAAAAGTTATTGAGGATTTAATGCGGACATTTCAAGTAGCTATTCTAAACTGATCATTGGTGCTCATTGAGTAAAGGCTTATAAATGAAGCATAATGCATGACCTAACATAGTTTTGGATGGATTGGATTACTTGGACGCTTTTTAATATCTATGTCTCAAATTTTGTTACACTATAGCAAATTGAGCTAGCTTAACGGGGGTATTGGATTCGTGTCATTATGAGCTCTAAATAAAAGTTACGGACGATTTAGTGCAAATATGTCAAGTTGATTGGCGAGTTCAAATGATCATTCTAAACTGATCATTGGTGCTCATTGAGTAAAGGCTTATAAATGAAGCATAATGCGTGACATCACACAGTTTTTGATAGATTGGATTACTTGGATGCGATATCATATCTAGTTGTGTTTCAAAGTTTGTCACAATATATAAAATTGAACTAGCTTACTAGGACCATTGGATTCATGTCAGTCTGAGCAATAAATCAAAAGTTATGGATGATTTAGTATAGAGATGTCAAGTTGATTGGCCAGTTAAATTGATTATTCTAAACTGATCATTGGTGCTCATTGAGTAAAGGCTTATAAATGAAGAATAATGCATGACATCACGCAGTTTGCGATGGACTGGATTACTTGGGCGGTTTTTCGTATCTATTAATGTCTCAAATTTTGTCATAATATAGAAAACTGAGCTAGATTAACGTGGGCATTAGATTCATGTCATTCTAAACTCTAAATCAAAAGTTACGGACGATTTAGTGTAGATATGTCAAGTTGATCGGCTAGTTAAAGTGATCATTCTAAACTGGTCATTGGTGCTCATTAAGTAAAGGCTTATAAAGGAAGCATAATGCATGACATCACGCCGTTTGGAATAGATTGGATTATTGGACGCTTTGTCGTATCTAGTTCTGTCTCAAGTTTTGTCAGAATACAGAAAATTAAACTAGCTTAATGTGGACAATGGATTCGTGTCATTCATAGCAATAAATCCAAAATTATGGGCGATTTAGTGCACACATGAAAAGTTGATCAGCCAATTAAAATGATCATTTTAAATTGATCATTGGTGCACACTGAGTAAAAGCTTATAATTGAAAATATTGCATGGCATCACGCTGTTTGAGATGGATTGGATTATTTGGACGCTTTGTCCTATCTATTTCTGTGTGAAATTTTATCACAATATAGAAAGTTGAGCTAGCATAACTTGTGCATTGGATTCGTGTCATTTTGAGCTCTAAGTCAAAAGTTACGGACGATTTACTACAAACATGTCAAGTTGATCGACCAGTTAAAGTGTTCATTCTAAACTGATCATTGGTGCTCATTGAGTAAAGTCTTATAAATGAAAAATAATGCATGGCATCACGCATTTTTGGAGGGACTGGATTACTTGGATGCTTTGTCGTATCTATTTCAGTCTCAAATTTTGTCACTATATAGAAAATTGAGATAGCTTGACGTGGGATTGGATTCGTGTCATTTTGAGCTCTAAATCAAAAGTTACGGAGGATTTAGTACATACATGTCAAGTTAAGTGGCCAGTTAAAGTTATCATTCGAAACAGATCATTGGTGGTCATTAATATGAGGCTTATAAATAAAGCATAAAACATGACATCAAGGAGTTTTGATATATTGGATTACTTGGACGCTTTGTCGTCTCTATTTTTGTCTCAAATTTTGTCAAAATATAGAAAATTGAGCTAGATTAACGTGGGCATTGGATTAGTTTTATTATGAGCTCTAAATTAAAAGTTACGAACGATTTTGTGTAGACAGGTCATGTTGATTGGCGAATTAAAATGACCATTTTAAATTGATCATTGGTGCTCACTGAGTAAAAGCTTATAAATGAAATATATTGCATGGCATCATGTAGTTTGTGATGGATTGGATTACTTGGACGCTTTGCCGTATCTATTTCTATCTCGAATTTTGTCACCATATAAAAAATTGAGGTAGTGTAACGTGGGCATTGGATTCGTGTCATTCGGAGCTCTAAATCAAATGTTACGTACGATTTACTAGGGACATGACAAGTTGATCGGCCTGTTAAAATGATCATTTTAAATTGATCAATGGTGCTCACTGAGTAAAAGCTTATAAATGAAAAATAATGCAAGGCATCACGTATTTTGGGATGGATTGGATTACTTGGACGCTTTGTCGTATCTATTTTTGTCTCAAGTTTTGTCACAACATAGATAGTTAAGCTAGTGTAACGTGGGCATTGGATTCGTGTCATTCGGAGCTCTAAATCAAAAGTTACAGACGATTTAGTGGGGATATGTCAAGTTGATCGACCAGTTAAAGTGATCATTCTAAACTGATTATTGGTGCCCATTGAGTAAAGGCTTATAAATGAAGCATAATGCATGGCAACACGCAGTTTGGGATAGATTGGATTACTTGGATGCTTTGTCGTATCTATTTCTATCTCAAAATTTGTCACAATATATAAACTCGAACTAGCTTAATGTGGGCAATTGGTTCGTGTCATTCTAAGCTATAAATCAAAAGTTTTGGACGATATAGTGCAAACATGTCAAGTTGATCGGCCAGTTAAAAATATCATTCTAAACTGGTCGTTGGTGCTCATTGAGTAAAAGCTTATAAATGAAGATTAATCGATGGCATCACACATTTATGGATGGACTGGATTACTTGAACGCTTTGTCACAATAGAGAAAATTAAGCTAGCTTAAAGTGGGAATTTGATTCGTGTCATGCTGAGCTCTAAATCAAAAGTCACGGATGACTTAGTATGGACATGTCAAGTTGATCACTCAGTTAAAGAGATAATTCTAAACTGATCATTCTATAGCATGACATCACGTAGTTTCGGATAGATTTGATTACTTGGATGCTTTGTGTTCTCTATTTTATCTCGTTTTGCCAAAATATAGAAAATTGAGCTAGCCAAACACGTGCATTGGATTTGTACCATTCAAGGCTTTAAATCAAAAGTTACAGACAATTTATTGTGGACATCTCAAGTTGATCGGCCAGTTAATATGATTATTCTAACACTATCTTTGGTTCTCATACTGTAAAGGCTTATAAATGAAGCATAATGCATGGCATCACGTAGTTTTGGATAGATTGGATTACTTGGACGCTTTGTCATATCGTTTTCTGTCTCAAATTTTGTCACAATACAGAAAATTGATCTAGCTTAACGTGGGCATTGGATATGTGACATTCGGAGCTCTAAATCAAAAGTTACGGATAATTTGTTGCTGACATGTCAATTTGATCGGCCTGTTAATGTGATCATTCTAAATTGATCATTAGTGCTCATTAAATAAAGGCTTATAAATGAAGCAAAAAGCATGGCATCACGTAGTTTGGGATAGATTACAGTACTTGGAAGCTTTGTCGTCTCTATTTTGTCTCAAGTTTTGTCAAAATATAAAAAATTCTGCTAGCTTAATGTGGACATTGGATTCGTGTCATTCTGAGCTCTAAATCAAAAGTTATAGACGATTTAGTGGGTACATGTCAAGTTGATCGGCTAGTTAATATGATTATTCTAAACTGATCAATGGTGTGCATTGAGTAAAGGCTTATAAATGAAGCATAATGCATGAAGTCACACAATTTTGGATAGATTTTATTACTTGGACGCTTTGTTCTCTCTATTTTGTCTCACGTTTTTGTCAAAATATAGAAAATTGACATTGTTTAACGTGGGCATTGGATTCGTGTCATTCCGAGAGCTAAATCAAAAATTACGGATGATTTAGTTTGGACATGTCCAGTTGATCGCCCAGTTAAAGTGATCATTCTAAAATGATCAGTGGTGCTCATTGAGTAAGGGCATATAAATAAAGCACAATGCATTGAATCACGTAATTTGGGATAGATTTGATTACTTGGATGCCTTGTCGTGTCTAGTTTTGTCTCAAATATTGTTACATTATAAATAATTGAATTAGCTTAACGTGGACACTGGATTCGTGTCATTCTGAGCTCTAAATCAAAAGTTACAAATGATTTAGTGAGGACCTATCAAGTTGATTGGCCAGTTAAAGTGATCATTCTAAACTGATCATTGGTGTTCTTTAAGTAAAGGCTTATAAATGTAGCATAAATCATGACATCACGTAGTTTGGGATAGATTTGATTACTTGGATACTTTGTGTTCTCTATTTTTTTCTCAAGTATTGCAAAAATTTAGAAAATTGAGCTTGCCAAATGTGGGCATTGGATTTGTACCATTCAAGGCTCTAAATCAAAAGTTTCGGACGATTTATTACGGACATCAAAAGTTTTGGATGATTTATTACGGACATCACAAGTTGATCGGTCAGTTAATATGATTATTCTAACCTTATCATTGGTGCTCATTAAGTAAAGGCTTATAAATGAAGCATAATGCATGGCATCACGTAGTTTTGGATAGATTGGATTAATTGGACGCTTTGTCGTATCTTTTTATGTCTCAAATTTTGTTACAATAGAAAAAATTGAGCTAGCTTAACATGGGCATTGGATGCGTGTCATTCTAAGATCTAAATCAAAAGTTATGGACGATTTTGTGTGGACATTTCAAGTTGATCGGCCAGTTAAAGGGATCATTCTAAACTCATCATTAGTGCTCATTATGTAAAGGCATATGATTGAAGAATAAAGCACGGCAACACACAGTTTTGGATAGACTGGATACCTTGGACCCTTTGTCGTATCTAGTTATGTCTGAAAATTTGTCACAATATAGAAAATTGAGCTAGCTTAACGTGGACATTGGATTCGTGTCATTCTGAGCTCTAAATTAAAAGTTACGTACGATTTAGTGCGGACATGTCAAGTTGATCGGCTAGTTAATATGATCTATACTGATAATTGGTGTTCATTGAGTAAAGGCATATAAATGAAGCATAATGCATGAAGTAATGCAATTTTGGATAGATTTGATTACTTGGACGCTTTGTCTCTCTATTTTGTCTCAAGTTTTGTCAAAATATAGAATATTGACCAATTTTAACGTGGGTATTGGATTCGTGTCATTCTGAGAGCTAAATCAAAAGTTACGGACGATTTAGTTTGGACATGTCTAGTTGATCGCCTAGTTAAAGTGATCATTCTAAACTGATCAGTGGTGCTCATTGAGTAAAGGCTTATAAATGAACCACAATGCATTGAATCATGCAATTTTGGATAGATTTGATTACTTGGACGCTTTGTCGTGTCTAGTTTTGTCTCAAAACTTTGCTACATTATAGATAATTGAATTAGGTTAACGTGCACATTGGATTTTTGTCATTCAGAGCTCTAAATTAAAAGTTACAGACGATTTAGTGCGAACATGTCAAGTTGATCGGCCAGTTAAAGTGATCATTCTAAACTGATCATTGGTGCTCTAAAGGCTTATAAATGAATAATAAAGCACGGCAACACACAGTTTTGGATATACTGGATTACTTGGACCCTTTATCGTATCTAGTTCTGTCTGAAATTTTGTCACAATATACAAAATTGAGCTAGCTTAGTGTGGACATTGAATTCGTGTCATTCTGAGCTCTAAATCAAAAGTTACGGACGATTTAGTGCGGACATGTCAAGTTGATCGGCTAGTTGATATGATTATTCTAAACTGATCATTAGTGTTCATTGAGTAAAGGCTTATAAATGAAGCATAATGCATGAAGTCATGCAATTTTGGATAGATTTGATTACTTGGACGCTTTGTCTCTCTATTTTGTCTCAAGTTTTGTCAAATATAGAAAATTGACCTATTTTAACGTGGGTATTGGATTCGTGTCATTCTAAGAGCTAAATCAAAAGTTACGAACGATTTAGTTTGGACATGTCTAGTTGATCGCCCACTTAAAGTGATCATTCAAAACTGATCAGTGGTGCTCATTGAGTAAAGGCTTATAAATGAAGCATAATGCATTGAATCATGCAATTTTGGATAGATTTGATTACTTGGACGCTTTGTCATGTCTAGTTTTGTCTCAAAATTTTGTTACATTATAGATAATTTAATTAACTTAACGTGCACATTGGATTCGTGTCATTCGAAGCTCTAAATTAAAATTTCCAAACGATTTAGTGTGGACATGTCAAGTTGATCGGCCAGTTAAAGTGGTCATTCTAAACTGATCATTGGTTCTCTTTAAGTAAGAGCTTATAAATGAAGCATAAAGCATGACATGACGTAGTTTGGGATAGATTTGATTACTTGGATGCTTTATGTTCTCTATTTTTTTCTCAAGTTTTGCCAAAATATAGAAAATCGAGCTAGCCAAACGTGGGCATTGGATTTGTACCATTCAAGGCTTTAAATCAAAAGTTACGGACGATTTATTGCAGACATCTCAAGTTGATCGACCAGTTAATATGATTATTCTAACCTTATCTTTGGTGCTCATTCAGTAAAGGCTTATAAATGAAGCATAATGCATGGCATCACGTAGTTTTGGATAGATTGGATTACTTGGACGCTTTGTAGTATCTTTTTTGTCTTAAATTTTGTCACAATACAGAAAATTGAGCTAACTTAACGTGGGCATTGGATTCGTGTCATTCTGAGCTCTAAATCAAACGTTACGGATGATTTAGTGTGGACTTGTCAATTTGATCGGCCTGTTAAAGTGATCATTCTAAATTGATCATTAGTGCTCATTAAATAAAGGCTTATAAATGAAGCAAAAAGCATGGCATCACGTAGTTTGGGATAGATTAGATTACTTGGACGCTTTGTCGTCTCTATTTTGTCTCAAGTTTTGTCAAAATATAGAAAATTCGGCTAGCTTAACGTGGGCATTGGATTTGTGTCATTCTGAGCTCTGAATCAAAAGTTACGGACGATTTAGTACGGACATGTCAAGTTGATCGGCTAGTTATTATGATTATTCTAAACTGATCATTGGTGTGCATTGAGTAAAGACTTATAAATGAAGCACAATGCATAAAGTCACGTAATTTTGGATAGATTTGATTACTTGGACGCTTTGTCTCTCTATTTTGTCTCAAGTTTTGTCAAATATAAAAAATTGACCTATTTTAACGTGGGTATTGGATTCGTGTCATTCTGAGAGCTAAATCAAAAGTTGCGGACGATTTAGTTTGGACATATCTAGATGATCGCCTAGTTAAAGAGATCATTCTAAACTGATCATTGGTGCTCTTTAAGTAAAGGCTTATAAATGAAGCATAAAGCATGACATCACGTAGTTTGGGATAGATTTGATTACTTGGATGCTTTGTGTTCTCTATTTTTATCTCAAGTTTTGCCGAAATATAGAAAATTGAGCTAGCCAAACGTGTGGATTGGATTTGTACCATTCAAGACTTTAAATCAAAAGTTACAAATGATTTATTGCGGACATCTCAAGTTGATCGGCCAGTTAATGTGATTATTCTAACATTATCTTTGGTGCTCATTCTGTAAAGGCTTATAAATGAAGCATAATGCATGGCATCACGCAGTTTTGGATAGATTGGATTACTTGGATGCTTTGTCATATCTTTTTCTGTCTCAAATTTTGTCAGAATACAGAAAATTGATCTAGCTTAACATGGGTAATGGATTCGTGTCATTCGGAGCTCTAAATCAAAAGTTACGGATAATTTAGTGCGGACATGTCAATTTGATCGGCCTGTTAAAGTGATCATACTAAATTGATCATTAGCGCTCATTAAATAAAAGCTTATAAATGACGCAAAAGCATGGCATCACGTAGTTTGGGATATATTAGATTACTTGGAAGCTTTGTCGTCTCTATTTTGTCTCAAGTTTTGTCAAAATACAGAAAATTCAGCTAGCTTAGTGGGCATTCGATTCGTGTCATTTGGAGCTCTAAATCAAAAGTTACAGACGATTTAGTGCGTACATGTCAATTTGATCGGCTAGTTAATATGATTATTCTAAACTGATCAATGGTGTGCATTGAGTAAAGGCTTATAAATGAAGCATAATGCATGAAGTCAAACAATTTTTGTGTAAATTTGATTACTTGGACGCTTCGTTCTCTCTATTTTGTCTCAAAATTTTCAAAATATAGAAAATTGACATAGTTTAACGTGGGCATTGGATTCGTGTCATTCTAAGAGCTAAATCAAAAATTACGGACGATTTAGTTTGGACATGTCCAATTGATCGCCCAGTTAAAGTGATCATTCTAAAATGATTAGTGGTACTCATTGAGTAAGGGCTTATAAATAAAGCACAATGCATTAAATCACGTAATTTGGGATTGATTTGATTACTTGGACGCCTTGTCGTGTCTAGTTTTGTCTCAAATTTTGTTACATTATAGATAATTGAATTAGCTTAACGTGGACACTGGATTTGTGTCATTCTGAGCTCTAAATCAAAAGTTACAGATGATTTAGTGAGGACCTGTCAAGTTGATTGGCCAGTTAAAGTGATCACTCTAAACTGATCATTGGTACTCTTTAAGTAAAGGCTTATAAATGTAGCATAAATCATGACATCACGTAGTTTGGGATAGATTTGATTACTTGGATACTTTGTGTTCTCGATTTTTTTTCTCAAGTATTGCCAAAATATAGAAAATTGAGCTAGCCAAATGTGGGCATTGGATTTGTACCATTCAAGGCTCTAAAAAAAAATTCGGACGATTTATTAAGGACATCTAAAGTTGATCGGCCAGTTAACATGATTATTCTAACCTTATCATTGGTGCTCATTCAGTAAAGGCTTGGCATAATGCTTGGCATCACGTAGTTTTGGATAGATTGGATTACTTGGACGCTTTGTCGTATCGTTTTATGTCTCAAATTTTGTTACAATAGAGAAAATTGAGCTAGCTTAACATGGGCATTGGATGCGTGTCATTCTAAGATCTAAATCACAAGTTGAGCTAGCTTTTGTGCGGATATGTCAAGTTGATCAGCCAGTTAAAGTGTTCATTCTAAACTCATCATTAGTGCTCATTAAGTAAAGGCTTATGAATGAAGAATAAAGCATGGCAACACACAGTTTTGGATAGACTGGATTACTTGGACCCTTTGTTGTATCTAGTTATGTCTGAAATTTTGTCACAATATAGAGAATTGAGCTAGCTTAACATGGACATTAGATTCGTGTCATTCTGAGCTCTAAATATAAAGTTACGGACGATTTAGTGCTGACATGTCAAGTTGATCAGCTAGTTAATATGATTATTCTATAATGATCATTGGTGTTCATTGAGTAAAGGCTTATAAATTAAGCATAATGCATGAAGTCATGCAATTTTGGATAGATTTGATTACTTGGACGCCATGTCTCTTTATTTTGTCTCAAGTTTTGTCAAAATATAGAAAATTGACCTATTTTAACATGGGTATTGGATTCGTGTCATTCTAAGAGCTAAGTCAAAAGTTACGGATGATTTTGTTTGGACATGTCTAGTTGATCGCCCAGTTAAAGTGATCATTCTAAACTGATCAGTGCTGCTCATTGAGTAAACGCTTATAAATGAATTACAATGCATTGAATCACGCAATTTTGGATAGATTTGATTACTTGGACGCTTTGTCGTGTCTAGTTTTGTCTCAAAACTTTGTTACATTATAGATAATTGAATTAGGTTAACGTGCACATTGGATTCGTGTCATTCAGAGCTCTAAATGAAAAGTTACAGACGATTTAGTGCGAACATGTGAAGTTGATCGGCCAGTTAAAATGATCATTCTAAACTGATCACTGGTGCTCTTTAAGTAAAGACTTATGAATGAAGAATAAAGCATGGCAACACACAGTTTTGGATATACTGGATTACTTGGACCCTTTGTCGCATCTAGTTATATCTGAAATTTTGTCACAATATAGAAAATTGAGCTACCTTAACGTGGACATTGGATTCGTGCCATTCTGAGCTCTAAATATAGAGTTACGGACGATTTAGTGCGGACATGTCAAGTTGATCGGCTAGTTAATGTGATTATTCTATGCTGATCATTGGTGGTCATTGAGTAAAGGCTTATAAACGAAGCATAATGCATGAAGTCACGCAATTTTGGATAGATTTGATTACTTGGACGCCATGTCTTTTTATTTTGTCTCAAGTTTTGTCAAAATATAGAAAATTAACCTATTTTAACGTGGGTATTGGATTCGTGTCATTCTGAGAGCTAAATCAAAAGTTACGCATGATTTAGTTTGGACATGTCTAGTTGATCGCCCAGTTAAAGTGATCATTCTAAACAGATCAGTGGTGCTCATTGAGTAAAGGCTTATAAATGAATTACAATGCATTGAATCACGCAATTTTGGATAGATTTGATTACATGGACGCTTTGTCGTGTCTAGTTTTGTCTCAAAACTTTGTTACATTATAGATAATTGAATTAGGTTAACATGCAGATTAGATTCGTGTCATTCAGAGCTCTAAATTAAATGTTACATATAATTTAGTGCGAACATGTCAAGTTGATCGGCCAGTTAAAGTGATCATTCTAAACTGATCATTGGTACCCTTTGTCGTATCTAGTTATGTCTGAAATTTTGTCACAATATAGAAAATTGAGCTAGCTTAACGTAGACATTGGAATTGAGTCATTCTTAGCTCTAAATCAAAAGTTACGGACGATTTAGTGCGGACATGTCAAGTTGATAGGCTAGTTAATATAATTATTCTATACTGATCATTGATGTTCATCGAGTAATGGCTTATAAATGAAGCATAATGAATGAAGTCACGCAATTTTGGATAGATTTGATTACTTACACGCTTTGTCTCTCTATTTTGTCTCAAGTTTTGTCAAATAGAAAATTGACCTATTTTAACGTGGGTATTGGATTCGTGTCATTGTGAGAGCTAAATCAAAAGTTACGGACGATTTAGTTTGGACATATCTTGGTTATCGCCCACTTAAAGTGATCATTCAAAACTGATCAGTGGTGCTCATTGAGTAAAGGCTTATAAATGAAGCATAATGCATTGAATCATGCAATTTTGATAGATTTGATTGCTTGGACGCTTTTTCATGTCTAGTTTTGTCTCAAAATTTTGTTACATTATAGATAATTGAATTAACTTAACGTGCACATTGGATTCGTGTCATTCAGAGCTCTAAATTAAAAGTTACACACGATTTAGTGTGGACATGTCCAGTTGATCGGCCAGTTAAAGTGGTCATTCTAAACTGATCATTGGTGCTCTTTAAGTAATGGATTATAAATGAAGCATAAAGCATGACATCACGTAGTTTGGGATAGATTTGATTACTTGGATGCTTTATGTTCTCTATTTTTATCTCAAGTTTTGCCAAAATATAGAAAATTGAGCTAGCCAAACATGGGCATTGGATTTGTACCATTCAAGGCTTTAAATCAAAAGTTACGGACATTTTTTACAGACATCTCAAGTTGATCGGCCAATTAATATGATTATTCTAACCTTATCTTTGGTGCTCATTTAGTAAAGGCTTATAAATGAAGCATAATGCGTGGCATCATGTAGTTTTGGATAGATTGGATTACTTGGACGCTTTGTCGTATCTTTTTTGTCTCAAATTTTGTCACAATACAGAAAATTGAGCTAACTTAACGTGGGCATTGGATTCGTGTCATTCTGAGCTCTAAATCAAAAGTTACGGATGATTTATTGCGGACATGTCAATTTGATCGGCCTGTTAAAGTGATCATTCTAAATTTATTATTAGTGGTCATTAAATAAAGGCTTATAAATGAAGCAAAAAGCATGGCATCACATAGTTTGGGATAGATTAGATTACTTGGACGCTTTGTCGTCTCTATTTTGTCTCAAGTTTTGTCAAAATATAGAAAATTCAGCTAGCTTAATGTGGGCATTGTATTCGTGCCATTCTGGGCTCTAAATCAAATGTTACGGACGATTTAGTACAGACATGTCAAGTTGATCGGCTAGTTATTATGATTATTCTTAACTGATCATTGGTGTGCACTGGGTACAGGTTTATAAATGAAGCATAATGCATGAAGTCACGTAATTTTGGATAGATTTGATTACTTGGACGCTTTGTTCTCTCTATTTTGTCTCAAGCTTTGTTAAAATATAGAAAATTGACATAGTTTAACGTGGGCATTGGATTCGTGTCATTCTGAGAGCTAAATCAAAAGTTACAGATGATTTATCTTGGACATGTCGAGTTGATCGCCCAGTTAAAGTGATCATTCTAAACTGATCAGTGGTTCTGATTGAGTAAAGGCTTATAAATGAAGCACAATACATTGAATCACGTAATTTGGGATAGATTTGATTACTTGGACGCCTTGTCGTGTCTAGTTTTGTCTCAAAGTTTGTTACATTATAGATAATTGAATTAGCTTAACGTGTACACTGGATTCGTTTCATTATGAGCTCTAAATCAAAAGTTACAGATGATTTAGTGCAGAGCTGTCAAGTTGATTGGCCAGTTAAAGTGATCATTCTAAACTGATCATTGGTGCTCTTTAAGTAAAGGCTTATGAATGAACCATAAATCATGATATCACATAGTTTGGGATAGATTTGATTGCTTGGATGCTTTGTGTTCTCTATTTTTATCTCAAGTTTTGCCAAAATATAGAAAATTGAGCTAGCAAAATGGGGGCATTGGATTTGTACCATTCAAGGCTCTGAATCAAAAGTTACGGACGATTTATTATGGACATCTCAAGTTGATCGGCCAGTTAATATGATTATTCCAACCTTATCATTGGTGCTCATTCAGTAAAGGCTTTTAAATGAAGCATAATGCATGGTATCACGTAGTTCTGGATAGATTGGATTACTTGTACGCTTTGTCATATCTTTTTATGTCTCAAATTTTGTCACAATAGAGAAAATTAAGCTAGCTTAACATGGGTATTGGATGTGTGTCATTCTAAGAGCTAAATCAAATGTTATGGACGATTTTGTGCGGACATGTCAAGTTTATTGGCCAGTTAAAGTGATCATTCTAAACTGATCATTAGTGCTCATTAAGTAAAGGCTTATAAATGAAGAATAAAGCATGGCGACACACAGTTTTGGATAGACTGGATTACTTAGACCCTTTGTCGTATCTAGTTATGTCTGAAATTTTGTCACAATATAGAAAATTGAGCTAGCTTAACATAGACATTGGAATTGAGTCATTATTAGCTCTAAATCCAAAGTTACGGACGATTTAGTGCGGACATGTTAAGTTGATCGGCTAGTATATATAATTATTATATACTGATCATTGATGTTCATCGAGTAATGGCTTATAAATGAAGCATAATGCATGAAATCACGCAATTTTGGATAGATTTGATTACTTAGACGCTTTGTCTCTCTATTTTGTCTCAAGTTTTGTCAAATAGAAAATTGACCTATTTTAACGTGGTTATTAGTTTGGCCGATTTAGTTTGGACATGTCTAGGTTATCGCCCACTTAAAGTGATCATTCAAAATTGATCAGTGGTGCTCATTGAGTAAAGGCTTATAAATGAAGCATAATGCATTGAATCATGCAATTTTGGATAGATTTGATTACTTGTACGCATTTCATGTCTAGTTTTGTCTCAAAATTTTGTTACATTATAGATAATTGAATTAACTTAACGTGCACATTGGATTCGTGTCATTCAGAGCTCTAAATTAAAAGTTACACACGATTTAGTGTGGACATGTCCAGTTGATCGGCCAGTTAAAGTGGTCATTTTAAACTGATCATTGGTGCTCTTTAAGTAATGGCTTATAAATGAAGCATAAAGCATGACATCACGTAGTTTGGGATAGATTTGATTACTTGGATGCTTTATGTTCTCTATTTTATCTCAAGTTTTGCCAAAATATAGAAAATTGAGCTAGCCAAACTTGAGCATTGGATTTGTACCATTCAAGGCTTTAAATCAAAAGTTACGGACGATTTATTGCAGATATCTCAAGTTGATCGGCCAATTAATATGATTATTCTAACCTTATCTTTGGTGCTCATTCAGTAAAGGCTTATAAATGAAGCATAATGCGTGGCATCACGTAGTTTTGGATAGATTGGATTACTTGGACGCTTTGTCGTATCTTTTTTTGTCTCAAATTTTGTCACAATACAGAAAATTGAGCTAACTTAACGTGGGTATTGGATTCGTGTCATTCTGAGCTCTAAATCAAAAGTTACGGATGATTTAGTGCGGACATGTCAATTTGGTCGGCCTGTTAAAGTGATCATTCTAAATTGATAATTCGTGCTCATTAAATAAAGGCTTATAAATGAAGCAAAAAGCATGGCATCACGTAGTTTGGGATAGATTAGATTACTTGGACGCTTTGTCGTCTCTATTTTGTCTCAAGTTTTGTCAAAATATAGAAAATTCAGCTAGCTTAATGTGGGCATTGGATTCGTGCCATTCTTAGCTCTAAATCAAAAGTTAGAGACGATTTAGTACGGACATGTCAAGTTGATCGGCTAGTTATTATGATTATTCTAAACTGATCATTGGTGTGCATTGAGTAAAGGCTTATAATTGAAGCATAATGCATGAAGTCACGCTGTTTTGGATAGATTTGATTACTTGGACGCTTTGTTCTCTCTATTTTTTCTCAAGTTTTGTTAAAATATAGAAAATTGACATAGTTTACGTGGGCATTGGATTTGTGTCATTCTGAGCTAAATCAAAAGTTATAGACGATTTAGCTTGGACATGTCCAGTTGATCGCCCAGTTAAAGTGATCATTCTAAACTGATCAGTGGTGCTCATTGAGTAAAGACTTATAAATGAAGCACAATACATTGAATCACGTAATTTGGGATAGATTTGATTATTTGGACGCCTTGTCGTGTCTAGTTTTGTCTCAAAGTTTGTTACATTATAGATAATTGAATTAGCTTAACGTGTACACTGGATTCGTTTCATTATGAGCTCTAAATCAAAAGTTACTTATGATTTAGTGCAGAGCTGTCAAGTTGATTGGCCAGTTAAAGTGATCATTCTAAACTGATCATTGGTGCTCTTTAATTAAAGGCTTATAAATGAACCATAAATCATGACACCACATAGTTTGGGATAGATTTGATTGCTTGGATGCTTTGTGTTCTCTATTTTTAACTCACGTTTTGCCAAAATATAGAAAATTGAGATAGTCAAATGCGGGCATTGGTTTTGTACCATTCAAGGCTCTGAATCAAAAGTTACGGACGGTTTATTACGGACATCTAAAGTTGATCGGCCAGTTAATATGATTATTCTAACCTTATCATTGGTGCGCATTCAGTAGAGGCTTATAAATGAAGCATAATGCATGGCATCACGTAGTTGTGGATAGATTGGATTACTTGTATGCTTTGTCGTATCTTTTTCTGTCTCAAAATTTGTCACAATAGAGAAAATTAAGCTAGCTTAACGTGGGTATTGGATGTGTGTCATTCTAAGAGCTAAATCAAATGTTATGGACGATTTTGTGCGGACATGTCAAGTCGATTGGCCAGTTAAAGTGATCATTCTAAACTGATCATTAGTGCTCATTAAGTAAAGGATTATAAATGAAGAATAAAGCATGGCGACACAGAGTTTTGGATAGACTGGATTACTTGGACCCTTTGTCATATCTAGTTATGTCTGAAATTTTGTCACAATATAGAAAATTGAGCTAGCTTAACGTAGACATTGGAATTGAGTCATTCTTAGCTCTAAATCAAAAGTTACGGACGATTTAGTTCTGACATGTCAAGTTGATCGGCTAGTTAATATAATTATTCTATACTGATCATTGATGTTCATCGAGTAATGGCTTATAAATGAAGCATAATGCATGAAGTCAAGCAATTTTGGATAGATTTGATTACTTAGACGCTTTGTCTCTCTATTTTGTCTCAAGTTTTGTCAAATATAGAAAATTGACCTATTTTAACGTGGGTATTGGATTCGTGTCATTATGAGAGCTAAATCAAAAGTTACGGACGATTTAGTTTGGACATGTCTAGGTTATCGCCCACTTAAAGTGATCATTCAAAACTGATCAGTGGTGCTCATTGAGTAAAGGCTTATAAATGAAGCATAATGCATTGAATCATGCAATTTTGGATAGATTTGATTACTTGGACGCTTTTTCATGTCTAGTTTTGTCTCAAAATTTTGTTACATTATTGATAATTGAATTAACTTAACGTGCACATTGGATTCGTGTCATTCAGAGCTCTAAATTAAAAGTTACACACGATTTAGTGTGGACATGTCCAGTTGATCAGCCAGTTAAAGTGGTCATTCTAAACTGATCATTGGTGCTCTTTAAGTAATGGCTTATAAATGAAGCATAAAGCATGACATCACGTAGTTTGGGATAGATTTGATTACTTGGATGGTTTATGTTCTCTATTTTTATCTCAAGTTTTGTCAAAATATAGAAAATTGAGCTAGCCAAACGTGGGCATTGGATTTGTACCATTCAAGGCTTTAAATCAAAAGTTACGGACAACTTATTGCACACATCTCAAGTTGATCGGCCAATTAATATGATTACTCTAACCTTATCCTTGGTGCTCATTCAGTAAAGGCTTATAAATGAAGCATAATGCTTGGCATCACGTAGTTTTGGATAGATTGGATTACTTGGACGCTTTGTCGTATCTTTTTGGTCACAAATTTTGTCACAATACAGAAAATTGAGCTAACTTAATGTGGGCATTGGATTCGTGTCATTCTGAGCTCTAAATCAAAAGTTACGGACGATTTAGTGCGGACATATCAATCTGATCGGCCTGCTATAGTGGTCATTCTAAATTGATTATTAGTGCTCATTAAATAAAGGCTTATAAATGAAGCAAAAAGAATGTCATCACGTAGTTTGGGATAGATTAGACTACTTGGACGCTTTGTCGTCTCTATTTTGTCTCAAGTTTTGTCAAAATATAGAAAATTCAGCTAGCTTAATGTGGGCATTGGATTCGTGCCATTCTTAGCTCTAAATCAAAAGTTACGGACGATTTAGTACGGACATGTCAAGTTTATCGGCTAGTTATTATGATTATTCTAAACTGATCATTGGTGTGCATTGAGTAAAGGCTTATAATTGAAGCATAATGCATGAAGTCACGAAGTTTTGGATAGATTTGATTACTTGGATGCTTTGTTCTCTCTATTTTTTCTCAAGTTTTGTTAAAATATAGAAAATTGACATAGTTCAACGTGGGCATGTGATTCGTGTCATTCTGAGAGCTAAATCAAAAGTTACAGACGATTTAGCTTGGACATGTCTAGTTGATCGCCCAGTTAAAGTGATCATTCTAAACTGATCAGTGGTGCTCATTGAGTAAAGGCTTATAAATGAAGCACAATACATTGAATCACGTAATTTGGGATATATTTGATTACTTGGACGCCTTGTCGTGTCTAGTTTTGTCTCAAAGTTTGTTACATTATAGATAATTGAATTAGCTTAACGTGTACACTGGATTCGTTTCATTATGAGCTCTAAATCAAAAGTTGCTGATGATTTAGTGCAGAGCTGTCAAGTTGATTGGCCAGTTAAAGTGATCATTCTAAACTGATCATTGGTGCTCTTTAATTAAAGGCTTATAAATGAACCATAAATCATGACACCACATAGTTTGGGATAGATTTGATTGCTTGGATGTTTTGTGTTCTCTATTTTTATTTCAAGTTTTGCCAAAATATAGAAAATTGAGCTAGCCAAATGTGGGCATTGGTTTTGTACCATTCAAGGCTCTGAATCAAAAGTTACGGACGGTTTATTACGGACATCTAAAGTTGATCGGCCAGTTAATATGATTATTCTAACCTTATCATTGGTGCGCATTCAGTAGAGGCTTATAAATGAAGCATAATGCATGGCATCACGTAGTTGTGGATAGATTGGATTACTTGTATGCTTTGTCGTATCTTTTTCTGTCTCAAAATTTGTCACAATAGAGAAAATTAAGCTAGCTTAACGTGGGTATTGGATGTGTGTCATTCTAAGAGCTAAATCAAATGTTATGGACGATTTTGTGCGGACATGTCAAGTCGATTGGCCAGTTAAAGTGATCATTCTAAACTGATCATTAGTGCTCATTAAGTAAAGGATTATAAATGAAGAATAAAGCATGGCGACACAGAGTTTTGGATAGACTGGATTACTTGGACCCTTTGTCATATCTAGTTATGTCTGAAATTTTGTCACAATATAGAAAATTGAGCTAGCTTAACGTAGACATTGGAATTGAGTCATTCTTAGCTCTAAATCAAAAGTTACGGACGATTTAGTTCTGACATGTCAAGTTGATCGGCTAGTTAATATAATTATTCTATACTGATCATTGATGTTCATCGAGTAATGGCTTATAAATGAAGCATAATGCATGAAGTCAAGCAATTTTGGATAGATTTGATTACTTAGACGCTTTGTCTCTCTATTTTGTCTCAAGTTTTGTCAAATATAGAAAATTGACCTATTTTAACGTGGGTATTGGATTCGTGTCATTATGAGAGCTAAATCAAAAGTTACGGACGATTTAGTTTGGACATGTCTAGGTTATCGCCCACTTAAAGTGATCATTCAAAACTGATCAGTGGTGCTCATTGAGTAAAGGCTTATAAATGAAGCATAATGCATTGAATCATGCAATTTTGGATAGATTTGATTACTTGGACGCTTTTTCATGTCTAGTTTTGTCTCAAAATTTTGTTACATTATTGATAATTGAATTAACTTAACGTGCACATTGGATTCGTGTCATTCAGAGCTCTAAATTAAAAGTTACACACGATTTAGTGTGGACATGTCCAGTTGATCAGCCAGTTAAAGTGGTCATTCTAAACTGATCATTGGTGCTCTTTAAGTAATGGCTTATAAATGAAGCATAAAGCATGACATCACGTAGTTTGGGATAGATTTGATTACTTGGATGGTTTATGTTCTCTATTTTTATCTCAAGTTTTGTCAAAATATAGAAAATTGAGCTAGCCAAACGTGGGCATTGGATTTGTACCATTCAAGGCTTTAAATCAAAAGTTACGGACAACTTATTGCACACATCTCAAGTTGATCGGCCAATTAATATGATTATTCTAACCTTATCCTTGGTGCTCATTCAGTAAAGGCTTATAAATGAAGCATAATGCTTGGCATCACGTAGTTTTGGATAGATTGGATTACTTGGACGCTTTGTCGTATCTTTTTGGTCACAAATTTTGTCACAATACAGAAAATTGAGCTAACTTAATGTGGGCATTGGATTCGTGTCATTCTGAGCTCTAAATCAAAAGTTACGGACGATTTAGTGCGGACATATCAATCTGATCGGCCTGCTATAGTGGTCATTCTAAATTGATTATTAGTGCTCATTAAATAAAGGCTTATAAATGAAGCAAAAAGAATGTCATCACGTAGTTTGGGATAGATTAGACTACTTGGACGCTTTGTCGTCTCTATTTTGTCTCAAGTTTTGTCAAAATATAGAAAATTCAGCTAGCTTAATGTGGGCATTGGATTCGTGCCATTCTTAGCTCTAAATCAAAAGTTACGGACGATTTAGTACGGACATGTCAAGTTTATCGGCTAGTTATTATGATTATTCTAAACTGATCATTGGTGTGCATTGAGTAAAGGCTTATAATTGAAGCATAATGCATGAAGTCACGAAGTTTTGGATAGATTTGATTACTTGGATGCTTTGTTCTCTCTATTTTTTCTCAAGTTTTGTTAAAATATAGAAAATTGACATAGTTCAACGTGGGCATGTGATTCGTGTCATTCTGAGAGCTAAATCAAAAGTTACAGACGATTTAGCTTGGACATGTCTAGTTGATCGCCCAGTTAAAGTGATCATTCTAAACTGATCAGTGGTGCTCATTGAGTAAAGGCTTATAAATGAAGCACAATACATTGAATCACGAAATTTGGGATATATTTGATTACTTGGACGCCTTGTCGTGTCTAGTTTTGTCTCAAAGTTTGTTACATTATAGATAATTGAATTAGCTTAACGTGTACACTGGATTCGTTTCATTATGAGCTCTAAATCAAAAGTTACAGATGATTTAGTGCAGAGCTGTCAAGTTGATTGGCGAGTTAAAGTGATCATTCTAAACTGATCATTGGTGCTCTTTAATTAAAGGCTTATAAATGAACCATAAATCATGACACCACATAGTTTGGGATAGATTTGATTGCTTGGATGCTTTGTGTTCTCTATTTTTATCTCAAGTTTTGCCAAAATATAGAAAATTGAGCTAGCCAAATGCGGGCATTGGTTTTGTACCATTCAAAGCTCTGAATCAAAAGTTACGGACGGTTTATAACGTACATCTAAAGTTGATCGGCCAGTTAATATGATTATTCTAACCTTATCATTGGTGCTCATTCAGTAAAGGCTTATAAATGAAGAATAATGCATGGCATCACGTAGTTGTGGATAGATTGGATTACTTGTACGCTTTGTCGTATCTTTTTCTCTCTCAAATTTTGTCACAATAGAGAAAATTAAGCTAGCTTAACGTGGGTATTGGATGCGTGTCATTCTAAGAGCTAAATCAAATGTTATGGACGATTTTGTGCGGACATGTCAAGTCGATTGGCCAGTTAAAGTGATCATTCTAAACTGATCATTAGTGCTCATTAAGTAAAGGCTTATAAATGAAGAATAACGCATGGCGACACACAGTTTTGGATAGACTGGATTACTTGGACCCTTTGTCATATCTAGTTATGTCTGAAATTTTGTCACAATATAGAAAATTGAGCTAGCTTAACGTAGACATTGGAATTGAGTCATTCTTAGCTCTAAATCAAAAGTTACGGACGATTTAGTGCGGACATGTCAAGTTGATCGGCTAGTTAATATAATTATTCGATACTGATCATTGATGTTCATCGAGTAATGGCTTATAAATGAAGCATAATGCATGAAGTCAAGCAATTTTGGATAGATTTGATTACTTAGACGCTTTGTCTCTATATTTTGTCTCAAGTTTTGTCAAATATAGAAAATTGACCTATTTTAACGTGGGTATTGGATTCGTGTCATTCTGAGAGCTAAATCAAAAGTTACGGAAGATTTAGTTTAGACATGTCTAGGTTATCGCCCACTTAAAGTGATCATTCAAAACTGATCAGTGGTGCTCATTTAGTAAAGGCTTAAAAATGAAGCATAATGCATCGAATCATGCAATTTTGGATAGATTTGACTACTTGGACGCTTTTTCATGTCTAGTTTTTTCTCAAAATTTTGTTACATTATAGATAATTGAATTAACTTAACGTGCACATTGGATTCGTGTCATTCAGAGTTCTAAATTAAAAGTTACACACGATTTAGTGTGGACATGTCCAGTTGATCAGCCAGTTAAAGTGGTCATTCTAAACTGATCATTGGTGCTCTTTAAGTAATGGCTTATAAATGTAGCATAAAGCATGACATCACGTAGTTTGGGATAGGTTTGATTACTTGGATGCTTTATGTTCTCTATTTTTATCTCAAGTTTTGCCAAAATATAGAAAATTGAGCTAGCCAAACGTGGGCATTGGATTTGTACCATTCAAGGCTTTATATCAAAAGTTACGGACGATTTATTGCAGACATCTCAAGTTGATCGGCCAATTAATATGATTATTCTAACCTTATTTTTTGTCTCAAATTTTGTCACAATACAGAAAATTGAGCTAACTTAACGTGGGCATTGGATTCGTGTCATTCTGAGCTCTAAATCAAAAGTTACGGATGATTTAGTGCGGACATGTCAATTTGATCGGCCTGTCGAAGTGATCATTCTAAATTGATTATTAGTGCTCATTAAATAAAGGCTTATAAATGAAGCAAAAAGAATGGCATCATGTAGTTTGGGATAGATTAGATTACTTGGACGCTTTGTCGTCTCTATTTTGTCTCAAGTTTTGTCAAAATATAGAAAATTCAGCTAGCTTAATGTGGGCATTGGATTCGTGCCATTCTTAGCTCTAAATCAAAAGTTACGGACGATTTAGTACGAACATGTCAAGTTGATCGGCTAGTTATTATGATTATTCTAAACTGATCATTGGTGTGCATTGAGTAAAGGCTTATAATTGAAGCATAATGCATGAAGTCACGCAGTTTTGGATAGATTTGATTACTTGGACGCTTTGTTCTCTCTATTTTTTTTCTAAAGTTTTGTTAAAATATTGAAAATTGACATAGTTCAACGTGGGCATTGGATTCGTGTCATTCTGAGAGCTAAATCAAATGTTACAGATGATTTAGCTTGGACATGTCTAGTTGATCGCCCAGTTAAAGTGATCATTCTAAACTGATCAGTGGTGCTCTTTGAGTAAAGGCTTATAAATGAAGCACAATACATTGAATAACGTAATTCGCGATATATTTGATTACTTGGATGCCTTGTCGTGTCTAGTTTTGTCTCAAAGTTTGTTACATTATAGATAATTGAATTAGCTTAACGTGTACACTGGATTCATTTCATTGTGAGCTCTATATCAAAAGTTAATGATGATTTAGTGCAGAGCTGTCAAGTTGATTGGCCAGTTAAAGTGATCATTCTAAACTGATCATTGGTGCTCTTTAAGTAAAGACTTATAAATGAACCATAAATATGACACCAAATAGTTTGGGATAGACTTGATTGCTTGGATGCTTTGTGTTCTCTATTTTTATCTCAAGTTTTGCCAAAATATAGAAAATTGAGCTAGCCAAATGTGGGCATTGGTTTTGTACCATTCAAGGCTCTGAATCAAAAGTTACAGACGGTTTATTATGGACATCTAAAGTTGATCGGCCAGTTAATATGATTATTCTAACCTTATCATTGGTGCTCATTCAGTAAAGGCTTATAAATGAAGCATAATGCATGGCATCACGTAGTTGTGGATAGATTGGATTACTTGTACGCTTTGTCGTATCTTTTTCTGTCTCAAATTTTGTCACAATATAGAAAATTAAGCTAGCTTAACGTGGGCATTGGATGTGTGTCATTCTAAGATCTAAATCAAAAGTTATGGACGATTTTGTGCGGACATGTCAAGTTGATGGGCCAGTTAAAGTGATCATTCTAAATTGATCATTAGTGCTCATTAAGTAAAGGCTTATGAATGAAGAATAAAGCATGGCAACACACAGTTTTGGATAGACTGGATTACTTGGACCCTTTGTCGTATCTAGTTATGTCAGAAATTTTGTCACAATATAGAAAATTGAGCTAGCTTAACGTGGACATTGGAATTGTGTCATTTTTAGCTCAAAATCAAAAGTTACGGACGATTTAGTGCGGACATGTCAAGTTGATCGGTTAGTTAATATAATTATTATGTACTGATCATTGATGTTCATCGAATAAAGGCTTATAAATGAAGCATAATGCATGAAGTCACACAATTTTGGATAGATTTGATTACTTGGACGCTTTGTCTCTCTATTTTGTCTCAAGTTTTGTCAAAATGTAGAAAATTGACCTATTTTAACGTGTGTATTGGATTCATGTCATTCGGAGAGCTAAATCAAAAGTTACGGACGATTTAGTTTGGACAGTCTAGTTGATCGCCCAGTTAAAGTGATCATTCTAAACTGATCAGTGGTGCTCATTGAGTAAAGGCTTATAAAGGCTTATGCATTGAATCACGAAATTTTGGATAGATTTGATGACTTGGACGCTTTGTCGTTTATAGTTTTGTCTCAAAATTTTGTTACATTAGAGATAATTGAATTAGCTTAACGTGCACATATGATTCGTGTCATTCAAAGCTCTAAATTAAAAGTTACAGACGATTTAGTGCGGACATGTCAAGTTGATCGGACAGTTCATATGATTATTCTAACCTTATCTTTGGTGTTCATTCAGTAAAGGCTTATAAATGAAACATAATGCATGGCATCACATAGTTTTGGATACATTGGATTACTTGGACGATTTGTCGTATCTTTTTCTATCTCAAATTTCGTCACAATAAAGAAAATTGACCTAGCTTAACGTGGACATTGGATGCGTGTCATTGTTACGGATGATTTAGTGCGGAAATGTAATCGGCCAAAAAACGTGATCATTTTAAATTGATCTCATTAATTAAAGGCTTTTAAATGAAGCATAAAGCATTGCATCACGTAATTTGGGACAGGTCTGATTACTGGGATGCTTTGTCGTATCTATTTCTATCGTAAATCTTTTCTCAATATAGAAAATTGAACTAGTTTAGCGTGGGTATTGGATTCGTGTCATTCTGAACTATAAGTCAAAAGTTACAGACGAGTTAGTGTAGACATGTCAAGTTGATCGGTCAGTTAAAATGAGCATTCTAAACTGATCATTGGTGCTCACTGATTAAAAGCTAATAAATGAAGCATAATGCATGGCATCACATCGTTTGGGATAGACAAGATTACTTGGATGCTTTTCCGTACCTATTTTTGTCTCAAATTTTGTCACAATATAGAAAATTGAGGACTTGGACTCTTTGTTATATCTATTTCTATCTCAAAGTTTTTCACAATATAGAAAACTGAGCTACCTTAACGTGGACATTGTATTCGTGTCATTCGGAGCTCTAAATCGAAAGTTATGGATGATTTAGTGCGGACATGTCTAGTTGATCGACCAGTTAAAAAGATCATTCTTAACTGATAATTGGTGCTCATAGAGTAAAGGCCTATATATGAAGCATAATTCATGGCATCACGTGGTTCGGGATAGATTCGATTACTTAGAAGCATTGTCATATTTATTTCTGTCTCAAATTTTGTCACAATACAGAATTGGAGCTAGCTTAACATGGGCATTGGATTCGTGTCGTTTGGAGCTCTAATTCAAAAGTTATAGACCATTTAGTGCGGACATGTCAAGTTGATTGGCCAGTTGAAATTATCATTATTAACTAATCATTGGTGCTCATTTATTAAAAGCTTACAAATGAAGCATAATGCATGGCATCACACAGTTTGGGATAGATTGGATTACTTGTACACTTTGTCGTCTCTATTTCTGTCCATAATTTTGTAAAAATATAGAAAATAGAGCTAGCTTAACATGGACATTGGATTCGTGTCATTCTGAGATATAAATCAAAAGTTACGGACAATTTAGTGCGAAGATGTCAAGTTTATCGGCCAGTTAAAGTGATCATTCTAAACAGATCATTGGCGTTCATTAAGTAAAGGCTTATAAATAAAGCATAATACATGGCATCACACATTAGATTGGATTACTTGGACGCTTTGTCGTATCTATTTCTGTCTCAAATTTTAACACAATATACAAATTTGAGCTAGCTTAACATAGGCATTGGATTCTTGTCATTCTGAGCTTCAAATCAAGAGTTACAAACGATTTAGTGCTGCCAATTCAAGTTGATCGGCTATTTAAAATGATCACTCTAAACTGATAATTGGTGCTCATTGAGTAAAGGCTTATAAAGTTTTGGATAGATTGGATTACTTTGACTCTTTGTCGTATCTATTTCTGTCTCAAATTTTGGTTCTATATAGAAAATTGAGCTAGCTTAACGTGGGCATTGGATTCGTGTCATTCTAAGCTCCAAATCAAAAGTTACTGACGATTTAGTGCAGATGTGACGTTTTGTCGTATCTATTTTTGTCTCAAATTTACCCACAATATGTAATTGACCTAGCTTAACGTGGCCATTGGATTTGTGTCATTTGGAGCTCTAAAATCAAAAGTTACGGATGATTTAGTGCAGACATGTCAAGTTTATCGGCGAGTTAAAATGATCATTCTTAACTGATCATTGGTGCTTACTGATTAAAAGCTTACAAATGAAGCATAATGCATGACATCACACAGTTTTGGATATATTAGATTACTTGGACACTTTTTCGTCTATATTTCGGTCTATAATTTTGTCAAAATATAGAAAATTTGCCTAGCTTAACAGGGGCTTTGGATTCATGTCATTGTGAGCTCTAAATCAAAAGTTACAGACAATTTAGTGTAGAGATGTAAAGTTTATCGGCCACTTAAACTGATCATTCTAAACTGATCATTGGTACTCATTAAGTAAATTCTTATAAATGAAGCATAATACATGGCATCACGAAGTTCAGGATAGATTGGATTACTTAGACGTTTTGTCCTATAAATTTTTATATGAAATTTTGTCACAATATTCAAAATTGAGCTACCTTAACGTCGGCAATGGATTCGCTTCATTCTGAGATCTAAATCAAGAGTTACAGAAGATTTAGTGCGGACATCTCAAGTTGATCGGCTAATTAAAATGATCATTCTAAACTGATCATTGGTGCTTATTGAGTAAAGGCTTGTAAATGAAGCATAATGCAGAGCATCACGCAGTTCGGGATAGATTGTATTTCATTGGATTCTTTGATGCATCTATTTCTGTCTCAAATTTTGTCACAATACAGAAAATTGAGATAGTTTAACGTGGACATTGGATTCGTGTCATTCCGAGCTCTAAATAAAAAATGACAGACGATTTAGTGCGGACATGTCAAGTTGATAGGCCAGTTAAAATGATCATTCTTAACTGATCATTTGTGCTCATTGAGTAAAGTCTTATAATTGAAGCAAAATGCATGGCATCACGAAGTTCGGGATAGATTTTATTACTTGGACGCTTTGTCTTATCAATTTATGTCTCAAATTTGGTCACAATATAGAAAATATAGCTAGCTTAACATGGGTATTAGATTCATGTAATTATGAGCTATAAATCAAAAGTTTGGACGTTTTAGTGCATACATGTCAAGTTTATCGGCCAGTTAAAGTGATCATTCTAAACTGCGCATTGGTGCTCATTAAGTAAAAGCTTATAAATAAAGCATAATGCATGGTATCATGCAGTTTGGGATAGATTGGATTAATTGGACACTTTGTCGTATCTATTTATGTCTCAAATATTGTCAAAATATAGAAAATTGAGCTAGCCTAATGTGGGCATTGGATTCGTGTCATTACGAGCTCTAAATCAAAAGTCATTACGAGTTAAAGTGATCATTCTAAACTGATCATTGGTGCTCAATAAGTAAAGGCTTACAAATGAAGCATAATGCATAGCATCACGCAGTTTCGAATAGATTGGATTACTTGGACGCTTTTTCGTATCTATTTATATCTCAAATTTAGTCACAATATACAAAATTGAGCTAGCTTAACGTGGGTATTGGATTCGTGTCATTCAGAGCACTAACTCAAAAGTTACGAATGATTTAGTGCAGACATGTCAAGTTTATCGGCGAGTTAAAATGATCATTCTTAACTGATCAATGATTCTCATTGATTAAAAGCTTACAAATGAAGCATAATGCATGACATCACGCAGTTTGGGATAGATTGGATTACATGGACGCTTTGTCATCTCTAAATCAATCAACAATTTTTTCAAAATATAGAAATTGACCTAGCTTAACGTGGGAATTGGATTCGTGTCATTCTGAGCTCTAAATAAGAACTTACGAACAATTTAGTGCGTAGTTGTCAAGTTGATCGGCCTGTTAAAAAAGTGATCATTCTAAACTGATCATTGGTGCTCGCTAAGTAAATGCTTATTAATGAATCATAATGCATGGCATCATGCAGTTCGGGAAAGATTGGATTAATTGGATGCTTTCTCGTATCTATTTTTGTCTCCAATTTTGTCACAATATTCAAATTGAGCTAGCTTAACGTGGACATTGGATTCGTGTCATTCTGAACCCTAAATCAAGAGTTACAGACGATTTAGTGCAGAAATATAAAGTTGATCGGCCAGTTAAAATGATCATTCTAAACTGATCATTGGTGCCATTGAGTAAAGGCTTATAAATGATGAAAAATGTAGAGTATCACACAGTTCTGGATAAATTGGATTACTTAAACGCTTTGTCGTATCTATTTTGTCTCTAATTATGTCTCTATATAAAAATTGAACTAGCTTTAAGTTGGCATTGGATTCGTGTCATTCTGAGCTCTAAATCAAAAAATACGGAAGATTCAGAGCGGACATGTCAAGTTGATTGGCCAGTTAAAATGATCATTCTTCCGATCATTGGTGCTCATTGAGTAAAGGCGTATAAATGAAGCTTAATGCATGGCATCATGCAGTTTGATATAGATTGGATTACTTGGACGCTTTGTCGTAAGTATTTTTGTCCTAAATATTGTCACAATATAGCAAATGGAGCTAGTTTAACATGGACATTGGATTTGTGGAATTATGAGTTATAAATCAATAGTTATGGACAATTTAATGCTGAGATGTCAAATTGATCGGCCAGTTAAAATAATCATTGTTAACTGATCATTGTTGCTCATGGAGTAAAGGCTTATAAATGAAGCATAATGCATAGCTTCACGCAGTTTCGGTCAGATTAGATTACTTGGACGCTTTGTCATATCTATTTTTGTCTCAAATTTTGTCACAATATAGAAAATTGAGCTAGTTTAATGCGGGCATTGGACTCGTGTCATTCCAAGCTCTAAATCAAAAGTTACAAACGATTTAGTGCGGACATGTCAAGTTCATCGGCCAGTTAAAATGATCATTCTTAACTGATCATTGTTGCTCATTGATTAAAAGCTTATAAATGAAGCATAATGCATGATATCACGCAATTGGACAGATTGGATTACTTGGACGCTTTGTTTTCTCTGTTTGTGTCTTCAATTTGTCAAAATATAGAAAATTGAGCAAACTTAACATGGACATTGGATTCGTGTCACTCTGAGCTCCAAATCAAAAGTTACAGACGATTTAGTACGGTCATGTTAAGTTGATAAGATAGTTAAGGTATCATTCTAAATTGATCATTGGTGCTCATTAAGTAAAGGCTTATAAATGAAGCATAATGCATGGCATCACGCAGTGCGGAATAGATTTGATTACTTGGACGCTTTGTCATATCTATTTTTGTCTCAAATTTTAACACAATATACAAAATTGAGCTAGCTCAACGTGCGCACGGGATTCGTGTCATTCGGAGCTCTAAATAAAAAGTCACCGATGAATTAGTGAGGACATATCAATTTTATCGGCGAGTTAAAATGATCATTCTTAACTGATCATTGGTTCTCATTGATAAAAAGCTTACAAATGAAGCATAATGCATGACATCACGCAGTTTGGGATAGATTGGATTACTTGGATGATTTGTCGTCTCTATTTCTGTCTACAATTTTTTCAAAATATAGAAATTGATATAGCTTAACGTGGGCTTTGGATTCGTGTCATTCTAAGCTCTAAATGAAAAGTTACGGACAATTTAGTGAGGAGATTTCAAGTTGATCGACCAGTTAAAGTGATCATTTTAAATTGATCATTGGTGCTCATTCAGTAAATGCTTATAAATGAAGCATAATACATAGCATCACGTAGTTCGGGATAGATTGGATTACTTGGATGCTTTGTCATATCTATTTATGTCTCAAATTTTGTCACAATATACAAAATTGAACTAGATTAACGTGGGTATTGGATTCATGTCATTCTGAACTCTAAATCAAGAGTTACAGACGATTTACTGCGGATATATTAAATTGATTGCCAGTTAAAATAATAATTCTAAACTGATCATTGGTGCTCATTGAGTAAATGCTTATAAATGATGCAAAATGCACGTCATAACGCAGTTCTAGATAGATTGGATTACTTAGACGCTTTGTCGTATCTATTTCCGTCTCTAATTTTGTCTCTATATAAAAAATTGAACTAGATTTATGTTCGTATTGGATTCGTGTCATTCTGAGCTCTAAATCAAAAGTTACAGACGATTTAGTGCAGACATGTCAAATTAACCAACCAGTTAAAATGATCATTCTAAGCTGATCATTGATGCTTACTGAGTAAAGGCGTATAAATGAAGCATAATGTATAGCACGACGCAGTTTCGGATATATTGGATTACTTGGACGCTCAGTAGTATCTATTTTTGTCACAAATTTTGTCAAAAAGTAGAAACTTGAGCTAGTTTAATGTGGGCACTGGATTATTCGGAGATCTAAAGCAAAAGTTACGGACGATTTAGTGCCCACATGTCAAGTTGATCGGCCTGTTAAAATGATCATTCTTAACTGATCATTGGTGCTCATTCATAAAAAGCTTATAAATGAAGCATAATGCACGGCATCACGCAGTGCGGGATAGATTGGATTACTTGGATGCTTTGTATTCTCTTTTTGTGTCTATATTTTTCTAAAAATATAGAAAATTGAGCTATCTCCACTTCGACATTGGATTCGTGTCATTCGAAGCTCTAAATCAAAAGTTGTAGACGATTTAGTGCGGACATGTCAAGTTGATCGGCTAGTTAAAGTGATCATTCTAAAATGATCATTGGTGCTCATTAAGTAAAGGCTTATTAACGAAGTATAATGCATGGCATCAAGCAGTTTGGATAGATTGGATTACTTGGTAGTTTTTTGTCTCTATTTTTCTCTTTCAATATGTCAAAATGTAGAAAATTGACCTATCTTAACTTGGGCTTTGGATTCGTGTCATTCGGAGCTCTAAATCAAAATTTACAGACGATTTAGTGTGGAGATGTCAAGTTGATCGGCAAGTTAAAATGATCATTCTAAACTGATCATTGGTGCTCCTTAAGTAAATGCTTATAAATAATGCAAAATGCATGGTATAACGCAGTTTGGGATAGATTGGATTACTTGGACGCTTTGTCATATCTATTTCTATCTCAAATTTTGTCACAATATTCAAAATTGAGCTAGCTTAATGTGGGCATTGGATTTGTGTCATTCTGATCTCTAAATCAGGAGTTACAGCCGATTTAGTGCGAACATGTAAAGTTGATCGAACAGTTAAGATGTTCCTTCTAAACTGATCATTGGTGGTCATTAAGTAAAGGCTTATAAATGAAGCATAATGCATGGCATCACACAGTTCGGAATAGATTAGATTACTTGGACGCTTTGTCGTATCTATTTTTGTCTCAAATTTTGTTACAATATACAAAATTGAGCTAGTTTAACGTGGGAATTTGATTCGTGTCATTCGGAGCTCAAAATGAAAAAGTACAGAGGATTTAGTGCGGACATGTCAAGTTTATAGGCGAGTTAAAATGATCGTTTTTAATTAATCATTGGTTTTCATTGATTAAAAGATTACAAATGAAGCATAATGCATGACATTACGCAGTTCGGGATAGATAGGATTACTTGGACGATTTGTCGTCTCTATTTCTGTCTATAATTTTCCAAAATTTATAAAATTATCTTAGCTTAACGTGAGCTTTGGATTCATGTCATTCAGAGCTCTAAATCAAAAGCTACGAATGATTTAGTGCGGACATGTCAAGTTGATCGGCCAGTTAAAATGATCATTGGTTCTCATTGATTAAAAGCTTACAAAATGAAGCATAATGCATGACATCACGCATTTCGGGATAGATTGAATTACTTGGATGATTTGTCGTCTCTATTTCTGTCTATAATTTTGTCAAAATTTAGAAAATTGAGCTTGTTTAACGTTGCCATTGGATTCGTGTCATTCGGAGCTCTAAATCAAAAGTTACGAACGATTTAGTGCGGACATGTCAAGTTGGTCGGCCAGTTAGAATGATCATTCTTAACAGATCATTGGTGTTCATGGAGTAAGGGTTTATAAATAAAACATAATGCATGGTATCACGTAGTACGTGATAGATTTGATTACTTGGACTCTTTGTCATATGTATTTCTGTCTCAAATTTTGTCACAATATACAAAATTGAGCTAGCTTAGTGTGGGCATTGGGTTCGTGTCATTCGGATCTCTAAATGAAAAGTGTCGGACGATTTAGTGCGGACATGTCAAGTGGATCAGCCACTTAAAATGAACATTCTTAACTGATCATTGGTGCTCATTGAGTAAAGGCTTATATATGAAGCATAATGCATGGCATCACGCAGTTCGAGATAGATTGGATTACTTGGATGCTTTGTTTTATCTATTTTGGTCTCAAATTCTGTCAAAATATAGCAACGTGAGCTAGCTTAACGTGGGCATTGGATTCGTGTCATTATGAGCTATAAATCAAAATTTATGGACGATTTAGTGCAGACATGTTAAGTTGATCGTCGAGTTAAAATGATCATTCTAAATTGATCATTGGTGCTTATTGATTAAATGCTTATCAATGAAGCATAATGGGGAGCATCACGCAGTTGGGTATAAATTGGATTACTTGGACGCTTTGTCGCATCAACTTTTTTCTCAAATTTTGGCACAATATAGAAAATTAAGCTAGTTTAACGTTGCCATTGGATTCGTGTCATTCGGAGCTCTAAATCAAAAGTTACGGACGATTTAGTGCTGACATATCAAGTTCATCGGTCAGTTAAAATAATCATTCTTAATAGATCATTGGTTCTCATGGAGTAAAGGCTTATAAATGATGCATAATGCATGATATCAAGCAGTTCACTAGATTTGATTACTTGGACGCTTTGTCGTGTCTATTTCTGTCTAAAATATGGTCACAACATACAAAGTTGAGCTAGCTTAAAGTGGTCATTGGATTCATGTTGTTCGTAGCTCTAACTGAGAAGTGACGGACGATTTAGTGCGGACATGTCAAGTTGATCGGCGAGTTAAAATGATCATTCTTAACTGATCATTGGTGGTCATTGAGTAAATGCTTATAAATGAAGCATAATGTTGGCATCACGCTGTTCGGGATAGATTGGATCACTTGGACACTTTATTGTATCTATTTTTATCTCAAATTTTGTCACAATATAGCAAAGTGAGCTAGCTTAATGTGGGCACTGGATTTGTGTCATTATGAGCCATCATTTAAAAGTTATGGATGATTTACTGCAGAAATGTGAAGTTGATCGGCCAGTTAAAATGATCATTCTAAACTGATCATTGGTGCTTATTGAGTAAAGGCTAATAAATGAAGTATAATGCAGAACATAACGCAGTCTGGGATAGATTGGATTACTTGGATGTTTTGTTATATTTATTTCTGTTCAAATTTTGTTATATTTATTTCTGTTCAAATTTTGTTACATTATAGAAAATTGAGCTAAATTAACGTGGACATCGGATTCATGTCATTCGGAGTTCTATATCAAAAGTTATGGATGATGTAGTGCGGATATGTGAAGTTGATCGGCCAATTAAAATGATCATTAGTAACTGATAATTGGTGCTCATTGATAAAAAAATATATAAATGAGCCATAATGCATGGCATCACTCAGTTCAGGATAGATTAAATTACTTGGACGCTTTGTCGTCTCTACTTCTATCTATAATTTTGTCACAACCTACAAAATTGAGCTACCTTAACGTGGGCATTGGATTTCTGTCATTCTGAGCTTTAAAACAAAACTTACTGACAATTTAGTGCGGACATGTAAAGTTGATCGGCCATTTAAAATGATCATTCTAAACTGATTATTGGTTCTCATTAAGTAAACATTTATAAATGAAGCATAATGCATGGCATCACGCAGGTTTGGCTAGATTGGATAAGTTGAACGCTTTTTTGTATCTATTTCTGTCTCAAACTTTATCATAATATAGAAAATTGAGCTAGTTTAAAATGGGCATTAGATTTGTGTCATTCGAGCTATAAATAAAAAGTTACATACGATTTAGTGCAGACATTGATCGGCAAGTTAAAATGATCATTCTAAACTGATCACTGGTGCTCATTAAATAAAGGCTTATAACTCAATAATAAATCATGGCATCACGCACTTTGGGATAGATTGGATTACTTGAACGCTTTGTCTTATCTTATTTTGTCTCAAATTTTGTCACAATATAGAAAATTGAGCTATCTTAACGTGGGCATTGGATTCGTGTCATTCTGGGCTCTAAATCAAAAAGTACTGATGATTTAGTGCGAAAATGTAAAGATTATTGGCCAGTTAAAATGATCATTCTTAACTCATCATTGGTGCTCATTGAGTAAATACTTATAAATAAAGCATAATGTATAGCATCACACAGTCTGGGATATATTGCATTACTTGGATGGTTTATCGTACCTATTTCTGTGTCAAATTTTTTCACAATATAGAAAATTGAGCTAGCCTAACTGGACATTGTATTCGTGTCATTATGAGCTATAATTCAAAAGTTATGGACGATTTAGTGCACACATGTCAAGTTGATTGTTCAGTTAAAATGATCATTCTAAACTCATCATTGGTGGTTATTCAGTAAAGGCTTATAGATGAATCATAATGCATAGCATCACACAATTCGGGTTAGATTGGATTACTTGGATGAATTGTCGTATCTATTTTTGTCTCAAATTTTGACAAATTATAGAAAATTGAGCTAGGTCAACGTGGGCATTGGATTCGTGTCATTATGACCTCTAAATCAAACATTACAAACGATTTAGTGCGGACATGTTAGGTTGATCAGCCACTTATAATGATCATTCTTAACTGATCATTTGTGCTCATTGAGTAAAGGCTTACAAATGAAGCATAATGCATGACATCACACAGTCTGGAATAGGTTGGATTATTTGGATGATTTGTCTTCTCTATTTCTGTCTACAATTTTTTCCAAAATTTAGAAATTGATATAGCTTAACGTGGGCTTTGGATTCGTGTCATTCTGAGCTCTAAATGAAAAGTTACGGACAATTTAGTGAGGAGATTTCAAGTTGATCGGCCAGTTAAAGTGATCATTTTAAATTGATCATTGGTGCTCATTCAGTAAATGCTTATAAATGAAGCATAATACATAGCATCACGCAGTTCAGGATAGATTGGATTACTTGGATGCTTTGTCATATCTATTTATGTCTCAAATTTTGTCACAATATACAAAATTAAACTAGATTAACGTGGGCATTGGATTCGCGTCATTCTAAACTCTAAATCAAGAGTTACAGATGATTTACTGCGGATATATTAAATTGATTGGCCAGTTAAAATGATAATTCTAAACTGATCATTGGTGCTCATTGAGTAAAGGCTTATAAATGATGCAAAATGCACATCATCACGCAGTTCTAGATAGATTAGATTACTTAGACACTTTGTCGTATCTATTTCTGTCTCTAATTTTGTCTATAGAAAATTGAACTAGATTTATGTTGGAATTAGCTTCATGTCATTCTGAGCTCTAAATCAAAAGTTACGGACGATTTAGTGCAGACATGTCAAGTTAATCGACCAGTTAAAAAGATCATTTTAAGCTGATCATTGATGCTTATTGAGTAAAGGCTTATAAATGAAGCACAATGCATAACACGACACAGTTTTGGATAGATTGGATTACTTGGACGCTCTGTGGTGTCTATTTTGTCTCAAATTTTGTCAAAAAGTAGAAACTTGAGCTAGTTTAATGTGGGCACTGGATCATTCGGAGCTCTAAAGCAAAAGTTACGGACGATTTAGTGCCCACATGTCAAGTTGATCGGCATGTTAAAATGATCATTCTTAACTAATCATTGTGCTCATTGATAAAAAGCTTATAAATGAAGCATAATGCACGGCATCACGCAGTTCGAGATAGATTGGATTACTTGGATGCTTTGTATTCTCTATTTGTGTCTATAATTTTTTAAAAATATAGAAAATTGAGCTATCTTCACGTCGACATTGGATTCGTGTCATTCGGAGCTCTAAATCAAAAGTTGCAGACGATTTAGTGCGGACATGTCAAGTTGATCGGCTAGTTAAAGTGATCATTCTAAAATGATCATTGGTGCTCAATAGATAAAGGCTTATTAACAAAGTATAATGCGTGGCATCAAGCAGTTTGGATAAATTGGATTACTTGGTAGTTTTTTTGTCTCTATTTCTCTCTTTCAATATGTCAAAATGTAGAAAATTGACCGATCTTAACGTGGGCTTTGGATTCGTGTCATTCGGAGCTCTAAATCAAAATTTACAGACGATTTAGTGCGGAGATGTCATGTTGATCGGTCAGTTAAAATGATCATTCTAAACTGATCATTGGTGCTCATTAAGTAAATGCTTATAAATAATGCAAAATACATGGTATAACGCAGTTTGGGATAGATTGGATTACTTGGACGCTTTGTCATATCTATTTCTATCTCAAATTTTGTCACAATATTCAAAACTGCGCTAGCTTAATGTGGGCATTGGATTCGTGTCATTCTGATCTCTAAATCAGGAGTTACAGACGATTTAGTGTGAACATGTTAAGTTGATCGAACAGTTAAAATGTTCATTCTAAACTGATCATTGGTGCTCATTAAGTAAAGGCTTACAAATGAAGCATAATGCATGGCATCACACAGTTCAGAATAGACTGGATTACTTGGACGCTTTGTCGTATCTATTTTTGTCTTCAATTTTGTTACAATATACAAAATTGAGCTAGTTTAACGTGGGAATTTGATTCGTGTCATTCGGAGCTCGAAATCAAAAAGTACGGATGATTTAGTGCGGACATGTCAAGTTTATCGGGATTTGTCATCTCTATTTCTGTCTATGATTTGTCGTCTCTATTTCTGTCTATAATTTTGTCAAAATTTAGAAAATTGAGCTACCTTAACGTGGGCATTGGATTCGTGTCTTTTGAAGCATAATGCATGGCATCACGTAGTCTGGGATATATTGGATTTTTTGGACGCTCTGTCGTATCTATTTCTGTCTCAAATTTTGTCACAATATAGAAAATTGAGATAGCCTAACGTGGGCATTGGATTTGTGTCATTATTACCTCTATCAACGTTACGGGCGATTTAGTGCTTATATGTCAGGTTGATCGGTCAGTTAATGATCATTCTTAACTTATCATTGGTGGTCCTTGAGTAAAGGCTTATATATGAAGTGTAATGAATGGCATCACGCAGTTCGGGATACATACTTGGGCACTTTGTCGTATCTTTTTCAGTCTCAAATTTTGTTACAATATAAAAAATTGGGCTACCTTAACAAGGGTATTGGATTCACGTCTTGAGCTATCAATCAAAAGTTATGGAGGACTTAGTGAAGATTTGTCAAGTTGATCGGCTAGTTAAAATGATCATTCTAAATTGACCATTAGTGATCATTGAGTAAATGCTTATAAACGAAGCATAATGCATATAATCATGCAGTTCCGGATAGATTAGAATACTTGGACTCCTTGTCATACCTATTTCATTCTCAAATTTTTTCACAATATAAAAAATTAAGCTAGCTTAATATGGGCATTGGATTCATGTCAATCTGAGCTATAAATCAAAAGTTACAGACGATTTAGTGTGGACATGTCAAGTTAATCAACTAGTTAAAATGATCATTCTTAACTTATCATTGGTGCCCATAAAGTAAAGTATCAATGAAGCATAAAGCATGGCATCACGAAGTTTGGGATATATTGGATTACTTGGATGGTTTGTCGTATCTAGTTATGCCTCAAAATTTGTCACAGTATAAAAAATTGAGATAGCTTAGCGTGGCCACTGGATTCGTGTCATTAAAGACGATTTAGTGCGGACATGTAAAGTTGATCGGCGAGTTAAAGTCATCATTGTATACTGATCATTGGTTCTCATTGAGTAAAGTCTTATAAATGAAGAATAATGCATGGCATCACGCAATACGGGATAGATTGGATTACTTGGATGCTTTTTTGTATCTATTCAGTCTCAAATTTTGTCACAATATAGAAAACTGAGCTAGCTTAATGTGGGAATTGGATTCGTGTCAATTAGGAGCTCTAAATCTAAAAGTTACGGACAATTTAGGGCGGACATATCAAGTTGATCGGCGAGTAAAAGTAATATTCATCATTGGTGCTCATTATGTAAAGGCTTATAAATGAAGCATAATACATGGCATCACACGGTTCGGGATAGATTGGATTACTTGGACGCTTTGTCGTATCTATTTCTGTCTATAATTTGGTTACAATATAGAAGATTGAACTTGCTTTACGTGGGCATTTGATTCGTGTCATTCTGAGCTCTAATCAAAATTTCTGGACGATTTAGTGCAGACATGTCAAGTTGAAGGGCTAGTTAAAGTGATCATTCTCAACTGATCATTCTCAACTGATCACTAGTGCTCATTAAGTAAAGGCTTATAAATGAAGCATTATACATGGCATCAAGCAGTTTGGATATATTGGATTACTTGGACGCTTTGTTGTGTCTATTTCTATGTCAGATTTTGTCAAAATATACAAATTGAGCTAGGTTAACGTGGGCATTGGATTCGTGTCAATTCTGAGCTCTAAATCAAAAGTTACGAACTTAGTGCGGATATGTAAAGTTTATCGGCCAGTAAAAGTGATATTGATCATTGATACTCATTAAGTAAAGGCTAATAAATGAAGCATAATGCATGACATCACGCAGTTCGGGATAGATTGGATTACTTGGATGCTTTTTTGTATCTATTAAGTCTCAAATTTTGTCACAATATAGAAAACTGAGCTAGCTTAATGTGGGAATTGGATTCGTGTCAATTAGGAGCTCTAAATCTAAAAGTTACGGACAATTTAGGGCGGACATATCAAGTTGATCGGGGAGTAAAAGTAATATTCATCATTGGTGCTCATTATGTAAATTCTTATAAATGAAGCATAATACATGGCATCACACGGTTCGGGAAAGATTGGATTACTTGGACGCTTTGTCGTATCTATTTCTGTCTATAATTTGGTTACAATATAGAAGATTGAACTTGCTTTACGTGGGCATTTGATTCGTGTCATTCTGAGCTCTAATCAAAATTTCTGGACGATTTAGTGCAGACATGTCAAGTTGAAGGGCTAGTTAAAGTGATCATTCTCAACTGATCACTAGTGCTCATTAAGTAAAGGCTTATAAATGAAGCATTATACATGGCATCAAGCAGTTTGGATAGATTGGATTACTTGGACGCTTTGTTGTCTCTATTTCTATGTCAGATTTTGTCAAAATATACAAATTGAGCTAGGTTAACGTGGGCATTGGATTCGTGTCAATTCTGAGCTCTAAATCAAAAGTTACGAACTTAGTGCGGATATGTAAAGTTTATCGGCCAGTAAAAGTGATATTGATCATTGATCCTCATTAAGTAAAGCCTTATAAATGAAGCATAATGCATGACATCACGCAGTTCGGGATAGAATTGATTACTTGGATGCTTTGTCGGATCTATTTCTGTCTATTATTTTGTCACAATATAGAAGATTGAACTAGCTTTACGTGGGCATTGGATTCATGTCATTCTGAGCTCTAATCAAAATCTATGGACGATTTAGTTCGGACATGTCAAGTTGAGTGGCTTGTTAAAGTGATCATTCAAAACTGATCATTGGTGCTCATTAAGTAAAGGCTTATAAATGAAGCATAATGCATGGCATCAAGCATTTTGGATAGATTGGATTACTTGGACGCTTTGTTGTCTCTATTTCTGTCTCAAATTTTGTCAAAATATAGAAAATTGAGTTAGGTTAACGTGGGCATTTGATTCGTGTCATTATGACCTCTAAATCAAAAGTTATGGATGATTTAGTCCGGCTATGTTAGATTGATCGGCCATTTAAAATGATCATTCTTAACTGATCCTTGGTTCTCATTGAGTAAAGTCTTATAAATGAAGCATAATGCATGGCATCACACAGTTTGGAATACGTTGGATTACTTGGATGCTTTGTCGTATCTTTTATTGTTTGAACTCTTATCACAATATCAAAAATTGAGCTAGCTCAACATGGGCATTGAATTCGTGTCATTATGAGCTATAAATCAAAAGCTATGGACGATTTAGTGTAGACATATCAAGTTGATCGGCCAGTTAAAACGATCATTCTAAACTGATCATTGGTGGTCATGGAGTAAAGGCTTATAAATGAAGCATAATGCATAGAATCATGCAGTTCAGGATAGATTGGATTACTAGGACTCTTTTTTAAACCTATTTGTGTCTCAAATTTTGTAACAATATAGAAAATGGAGTGAGCTAAATGTGGGCATTGGATTCGTGTCATTCGGAGGTCTAAATCAAAAGTTATGGATGTTTTAGTGCGGATATGTGAAGTTGATCGCCCAGTTGAAATGATCATTCTTAACTTATCATTGGTACATATAGAGTAAAGGCTTATAAAAAAGCATAAAACATGGCATCACGAAGTTTGGGATATATTGGATTACTTGGACGCTTTGTCGTATCTAGTTCTGTTTTAAATTTTGTCACAATATAAAAACTTGACCTAGCTTAACGTGTGCATTGGATTCGTGTCATTCTGAGCTATAAATCACAATCTAAGGACGATTTAGTGCGCACATGTCAAGTTGATCAGCCCGTCAAAGTGATCATTGGTGCTCATTGAGTAAAGGCTTATAATTGAAGCATAATGGATGGCATCAGGCTGTTCGGGATAGATTGGATTACTTGGATGCTTTTTCATATCTATTTCTATCTCATATTTTGTCACAATTCAGAAAATTGAGCTACCTTATCATGGAAATTGGATTTTTGTCAACTCTGAGCTTTAAATCAAAACTTAGGGACGATCTAGTGCGGACATGTCAAGTTATTCGGCCAGTAAAAGTGATATTGATCATTGGTGCTCATTAAGTAAAGGCTTATAAATGAATCATAATGCATGGCATCACGCTGTTTGGGATAGATTGGATTACCTGGATCCTTTGTCATATCTATTTTTGTCTATAATTTTGTCAAAATATAGAAAATTGAACTAGCTTTTCGTGGGTATTGGATTCGTGTCATTCTGAGCTCTAAATCAAAACTTACGGACGATTTGGTGTGGACATGTCAAGTTTAGTGGCCAGTTAAAGTGATCATTCTATATTGATAATTGGTGCTCATTAGTAAAGGATTATAAATGAAGCATAATGCATGCCGTCAAGTATTTTGGATAGGTGTGATTACTTAGATGCTTTGTTGTCTCTATTCCTATCTCAAATTTTGTCAACCAAATATAGAAAATTGAGCTAGCTTAACGTGGGCATTGGATTCGTGTCATTATGACCTCTAAATCAAAAGTGATGAACGATTTAGTGCTGACATGTCTGGTTGATCGGTCAGTTCAAATGATTATTCTTAACTGATCATTGGTGCTCATTGAGTAAAGGCTTATAAATGAAGCGTAATGCATGTCATCACGCAGTTCGGGATACATACTTGGACACTTTGTCGTATCTTTTACTGTCTAAACTTTTATCACAATATAAAAAATTGAATTAGTTTAACCAGGGCATTGAATTCGTGCCATTATGAGCTCTAAATCAAAAGTTATGAATGATTTAGTACAGACATGTCAAGTTGATCGCCAGTTAAAAGGATCATTCTAAACTAATCATTGGTGCTCATTGAGTAAAGGCTTATAAATGAAGCATAATGCATGACATCACGCAGTTCGGGATAGATTGGATTACTTGGATGCTTTGTCGGATCTATTTCTGTCTATTATTTTTTCACAATATAGAAGATTGAACTAGCTTTACGTGGGCATTGGATTCGTGTCATTCTGAGCTCTAATCAAAATCTATGGACGATTTAGTTCGGACATGTCAAGTTGAGTGGCTAGTTAAAGTGATCATTCAAAACTGATCATTGGTGCTCATTAAGTAAAGGCTTATAAATGAAGCATAATGCATGGCATCAAGCATTTTGGATAGATTGGATTACTTGGATGCTTTGTTGTCTCTATTTCTGTCTCAAATTTTGTCAAAATATAGAAAATTGAGTTAGGTTAACGTGGGCATTTGATTCGTGTCATTATGGCCTCTAAATCAAAAGTTATGGATGATTTAGTCCGGCTATGTTAGATTGATCGGCCATTTAAAATGATCATTCTAACTGATCCTTGGTGCTCATTGAGTAAAGTCTTATAAATGAAGCATAATGCATGGCATCACACAGTTTGGAATACGTTGGATTACTTGGATGCTTTGTCGTATCTTTTATTGTTTGAACTCTTATCACAATATCAAAAATTGAGCTAGCTCAACATGGGCATTGAATTCGTGTCATTATGAGCTATAACTCAGAAGCTATGGACGATTTAGTGCAGGCATATCAAGTTGATCGGCCAGTTAAAACGATCATTCTAAACTGATCATTGGTGGTCATGGAGTAAAGGCTTATAAATGAAGCATAATGCATAGAATCATGCAGTTCAGGATAGATTGGATTACTAGGACTCTTTTTTAAACCTATTTGTGTCTCAAATTTTGTAACAATATAGAAAATGGAGCGAAGCTAAATGTGGGCATTGGATTCGTGTCATTCGGAGGTCTAAATCAAAAGTTATGGATGTTTTAGTGCGGATATGTGAAGTTGATCGGCCAGTTAAAATGATCATTCTTAACTTATCATTGGTACATATAGAGTAAAGGCTTATAAAAGAAGCATAAAACATGGCATCACGAAGTTTGGGATATATTGGATTACTTGGACGCTTTGTCGTATCTAGTTCTGTTTTAAATTTTGTCACAATATAAAAACTTGACCTAGCTTAACGTGTGCATTGGATTCGTGTCATTCTGAGCTATAAATCACAATCTAAGGATGATTTAGTGCGCACATGTCAAGTTGATCAGCCCGTCAGAGTGATCATTGGCGCTCATTGCGTAAAGGCTTATAATTGAAGCATAATGGATGGCATCAGGCTGTTCGGGATAGATTGGATTACTTGGATGCTTTTTCATAACTATTTCTATCTCAAATTTTGTCACAATTCAGAAAATTGAGCTACCTTATCATGGAAATTGGATTTTTGTCAACTCTGAGCTTTAAATCAAAACTTAGGGACGATCTAGTGCGGACATGTCAAGTTTTTCGGCCAGTAAAAGTGATATTGATCATTGGTGCTCATTAAGTAAAGGCTTATAAATGAATCATAATGCATGGCATCATGCTGTTTGGGATAGATTGGATTACCTGGATCCTTTGTCATATCTATTTTTGTCTATAATTTTGTCACAATATAGAAAATTGAACTAGCTTTTCGTGGGCATTGGATTCGTGTCATTCTGAGCTCTAAATCAAAACTTACGGACGATTTGGTGTGGACATGTCAAGTTTAGTGGCCAGTTAAAGTGATCATTCTATATTGATAATTGGTGCTCATTAGTAAAGGATTATAAATGAAGCATAATGCATGCCGTCAAGTATTTTGGATAGGTGTGATTACTTAGATGCTTTGTTGTCTCTATTCCTATCTCAAATTTTGTCAACCAAATATAGAAAATTGAGCTAGCTTAACGTGGGCATTGGATTCGTGTCACTATGACCTCTAAATCAAAAGTGATGAATGATTTAGTGATGACATGTCTGGTTGATCGGTCAGTTCAAATGATTATTCTTAACTGATCATTGGTGCTCATTGAGTAAAGGCTTATAAATGAAGCGTAATGCATGTCTTCATGCAGTTCGGGATACATACTTGGACGCTTTGTCGTATCTTTTACTGTCTGAACTTTTATCACAATATAAAAAATTGAATTAGCTTAACCAGGGCATTGAATTCGTGCCATTATGAGCTCTAAATCAAAAGTTATGAATGATTCAGTACAGACATGTCAAATTGATCGGCCAGTTAAAACGATCATTCTAAACTAATCATTGGTGCTCATTGAGTAAAGGCTTATAAATGAAGCATAATGCATGAATCATGCAGCTCACGATAGATTGGATTACTAGGACTCTTTGTCATACCTATTTGTGTCTCAAATTTTGTCACAATATATAAAATTGAGCAAGCTAAATGTGGGCATTTGATTATGAGCTCTAAATCAAAAGTTATAGACAATTTAGTGCGGACATGTCAAGTTGATCGGCCAGTTAAAATGATCATTCTTAAATTATCATTGGTGCACATATAGTAAAGGCTTATAAAAGAAGCATAAAGCATGGCATCACGAAGTTTGGGATAGATTAGATTACTTGGATGCTTTGTCGTATCTAATTTTGTCTCAAATTTTGTCACAATATAAAAAATTGAGCTAGCTTAACATGGGCATTGGATTCGTTTCATTCTGAGCTCATAATGTATGGCCTCACGAATTCAGCCAGTTTAAATGATCATTCTTAAATGATAATTGGTGCTCATTGAGTAAAAGCTTATAAATGAATCATAAGGCATGGCATCACGCAGTTTGGGATATATTTGATTTACTTGGATGCTTTGTTGCCTCTATTTGGATGATAAAGCATCCAAGTAATCTAATATATCACAAACTGCATGATACCATGCTTTATGCTTCATTAATAAGCGTTTAATTAATGAAAACCAATGATTAGTTTAAAATGATCACTTTATATAGCCGATCAACTTGATATGTCCGCATTAAATCGTCCGTAACTTTTAATTTGGAGCTAAGAATGACACGAATCCAATGTCCACGTTCAGCTAGCTCAATTTTCTATACTTTGACAAAAATTGAGATAGAAATAGATACGACAAAGCATACAAGTAATCCAATCTAGCTCAATTTTCTATATTGTAACAAAGGTTGAGACAGAATTAGATACAAAAAGCATTCAAGTAATCCAAACTAGCAAAAACTGCGTGATGAGCACCAATAATCAGTTTAGAACCATCAATTTAACTGGGCGATCAACTTGACATGTGTGCGCTAAATCGTCCATAACTTTTGATTTATAGCTCATGATGACACGAATCCAATGCTCACGTTAAGCTTGCTCAATTTTCTATATTGTGACAAAATTTTAGACAGAAATAGATAAAAAAACGTTCAACTAATCCAAGCTAGCCAAAACTGCGTGATGCCATGCATTTTGCTTCATTTGTAAGGCTTTACTCAATGCGCAACAATGATTACTTTAGAATGATCACTTTGAGTGGCCGATCAACTTGTCAGGTCCGCACTAAATTTTCCTAACTTTTGATTTAGAGCTCAGAATGACACGAATCCAATGCCCACGTTAAGCTAGCTCAATTTTCAATATTTTGACAAAATTTGAGACAGATATAGATATGAAAAAGAGTCCATGTAATCCAATCTATCACGAACTGCGTGATTCAATGCATTATGCTTCATTTATAAGCCTATACTCAATGAGGACCAATGATCTGTTTAGAATGATCACTTTAACTCGCTGATCAACTTGACATGTCTGCGTTAAATCGTCCGTAACTTATGATTTAGAGCTCAAACTGACACGAATCCAATGTCCACATTAAGCTACCTCAATTTTCAATATTTTGACAAAATTTGAGACCAAAATAGATACGAAAAAATGTTCAAGTAATACAATCTAGCCAAATATGCTTGATGCCATGCATTATGCTTCATGTATAAGCCTTTGCTCAATAAGCACCAATGATCAATTTAGAATGATCACTTTAATTGGCTGATCAACTTGACATGTCTGCACTAAATCGTCCGTGACTTTTGATTAAGAGCTTAGAATAACACGAATCCAATGCCCATGTTAAGTTAGTTCAATTTTCTATATTGTGACAAATTTGAGATAGAAATAGATACGAAAAAGCATTCAAGTAATCCAATCTAGCCAAATTTGCGTGATGCCAAGCATTATGCTTCATTTATAAGCCTTTACTTAATGAGTACCAATGATTAGTTTAGAATGATAAATTTAACTTGGCGATCAACTTGACATGTTTTCACTAAATCGTCCATAACTTTTGATTTATAGCTCCTAATGACACAAATCCAATGCCAACGTTAAGCTAGCTCAATTGTCAATATTGTGACAAAATTTGAGACAAGAAATAGATACGAAAAAGTGTTCAAGTAATCATATCTAGAAAAATATGCCTGATGCCGTGCATTATGCTTCATTTATAAGCCTTTACTCAATGAGCAACAATGATCAGTTTAGAATGATCACTTTAAATAGCCGATCAACTTGACATGTCCGCACTAAATCGTCCGTGACTTTTGATTTAGAGCATAGAATAGCACGAATCAAATGCCCATGTTAAGTTAGTTCAATTTTCAATATTGTGACAAGATTTGAGATAGAAATAGATACAAAAAAGAATTCAAGTAATCCAATCTAGCCAAATCTGCATGATGCCATGCATTATGTTTCATTTATAAGCCTTTACTTAATGAGCACCAGTGATTAGTTTAGAATGATAAATTTAATTGGGTGATCAACTTGACATGTCTGCAGTAAATTGTTCATAACTCTTTTCATTTATAGCTCATAATGACACGAATCCAATGAACTAGCTCAATTTTCAATATTGTGAAAAAATCTGAGATAGAAATAGATACGAAAAAGCGTTCAAGTAATCCAAGCTAGCCAAAACTGTGTGATGCCATGCATTTTGCTTCATTTATAAACCTTTACTCAATTAACTCCAATGATCAGTTTAGAATGATCATTTTTAACTGGCCTATCAGCTTCAATGTCCGCACTAAATCATTCGTAAATTTTGATTTAGAGCTCGGAATGACACGAACCAATGCCCATGTTAAGCTAGCTGAATTTTCAATATTATGATAAAATTTGAGACGTAAATAGATATGACAAAGCGTCCAACTAATCCAATCTATCCCGAATTGTTTGAAGTAATGCATTTTGCTTTATTTAGAAGCTTTTACTCAATGAGCACCAATGATCAGTTTATAATGATCACTCTAACTGGCCGATCAACTTGACATGTCCTCACTAAATCGTTCGTAACTTTTGATTTAGAGTTCAGAATGACATGAATCCAACGCCCACATTAAGCAAGCTCAATTGTCTGTATTTTGACAAAATTTGAGACAAAAACAGATACGAAAAAGCGTTCAAGTAATCCAATCTAGCCAAAACTGCGTGATGCCATGCATTATGCTCTATTTATAAGCCTTTACGCAATGAGCACCAATGATCGGTTTAGAATGACCAATTTAACTAGGCAATCAACTTGACATGTTTTCACTAAATTGTTCATAACTTTTGATTTATAGCTCATAATGACACGAATCCAATGCCCACGCTAAGCTAGGTCAATTTTCTATATTGTGACAAAGTTTGAGAAAGAAATAGATACAAAAAAACGTTCAAGTAATCCAAGCTACCCAAAACTGCGTGATGCCATGCAATTTGCTTCATTTATAAGGCTTTACTCAATGAGCACCAATGTTTAGGTTAGAATGATCTCTTTAACTGGCCGATCAACTTGACATGTCCGCACTAAATCTTCCTAACTTTTGGTTTGGAGCTCAGAATGACACGAATCCAATGCCCACGTTAAACTAGCTAAATTTTCTATATTTTGACAAACTTTGAGTCAGATATAGATATGACAAAGCGTCCATGTAATCCAATCTCCGAACTGCGTGATTCAATGAATTATATTTCATTTATAAGCCTTTACTCAATGAGGACCAATGATCAGTTTAAAATGATCACTTTAACAGGCCGATCAACTTGACATGTCCACGTTAAATCGTCTATAACTTATGACTTAGAGCTCAAACTAACACGAATCCAACACCCATGTTAAGCTAGCTCAATTTTCAATATTGTGACAAATTTTGAGACAGAAATGGATACGAAATTGTGTTCAAGTAGTCCAATATAGCCAAAACTGTGTGATACCATGCATTATGCTTCATTTATAAGCCTTTACTCAATCAGCACCAATGAAAAGTTTAGAATGATCACTTTAACTGGCCGATCAACTTTACATGTCCGCAGTAGATATCCGTAACTATTGATTTAGAGTTCAAAATGACACGAATCCAATGCCTATATTAAGCTAACTCAATTGTCTATATTTAACTAAATTTGAGACAAAAAAGATACAAAAAGTACTCCAATCTAGCCAAAACTACGTGATGCCATGCATTATACTTCATTTATAAGCCTTTACTCAATGAGCACCAGTGATCAGTTTAGAATAATCAATTTAATTGGGCGATCAGCTTGACATTTCTGAACTAAATCGTGCATAACTTTTGATTTATAACTATAATGATACGAATCTAATGCTCACGTTAATCTAGCTCAATTTTCTATATTGTGACATAATTTGAGACAGAAATAGATACAAAAAGCGTTCAAGTAATCCAAGGTAGCCAAAACTGTGTGATGCCATGCATTATGCTTCATTTATAAGCCTTTACTTAATGAGGACCAAGGATCAGTTTTGAATGATCACTTTAATTGGCCGATCAACTTGACATGTCCGCATTAAATCGTCCGTAACTTATGATTTAGAGCTCAAACTGACATGAATCCAATGCCCACGTTAAACTAGCTCCATTTTCAATATTGTGACAAAATTTGAGATAGAAATAGATACGAAAAGGTGTTCAAGTAATCCAATATAGCCAAAACTACGTGATGCCATACATTAAACTTCATTTATAAGCCTTTACTCAATGAGCACCAATGATTTCTTTAGAATGATTACTTTAACTTGCCGATAAACTTGACATTTCCGCACTAAATCATCCGTAACTTTTGATTTAGAGGATAGAATAACACGGATCCAATGCCCATGTTACGTTTGTTCAATTTTCTATATAGTGACAAATTTTGAGACGGAAATAGATACGACAAAGCATTCAAGTAATCCAATCTATCCCGAAATGCGTGATGCTTTGCATTATGCTTCATTTATAAGCCATTACTCATTGAACACCAATTATTAGTTAAGAATGATCATTTTAAGTGGGCGCTCAGCTGGACATGTCTGCACTAAATCGTCCATAACTTTTGATTTGTAGCTTATAATGACACGAATCCAATGCCCACATTAAGATAGCTCAATTTTCTTTATTGTGAGAAATTTCGAGACAGAAATAGATACAAAAGAGAGTTCAAGTAATCCAAGCTAGCCAAAATTGCGTGATGCCATGCATTTAGCTTCATTTATAAGCCTTTACTCAATGAGTAACAATGATCAGTTTAGAATGATAACTTTAACTGCCCGATCAACTTGACATGTCCGCACTTAATCATCCCTAACTTTTGATTTAGAGCTCAGAATGACACGAATCTATTGCCCACGATAAGCTAGCTCAATTTTCTATATTGTGATAAAATTTTAGATAGAACTAGATACGAAAAAGCTTTCAAGTAATCCAACCTAGCCAAAACTGCGTGATCCCATGCTTTATGCTTCATTTATAAGCGTTTACTAAATGAGCACCAATGATCATTTGAAAATGATCAGTTTAACTAGGCGATCAACTTGACATGTTTGCACTAAATCGTCTATAACTTTTGATTTAAAGCTCATAATTACACGAATCCAATGTCCACGTTAATGTAGTTAAATTTTCTATATTGTTACAAAATTTGAGAGACACGTCCATATACAACAAAATGTCCAAGCTAGGCAATACTGCGTGATGCCATGCATTTTGCTTCTTTTATAAGCATTTACTTAAAGAGCACCACTGATCAGTTTAGAATTATCAATTTAATTGGGCGATCAACTTGACATGTCTTCACTAAATTGCCCATAACTTTTGAATTACAGCTTATAATGAAATGAATCCAATGCCCACATTAAGCTAGCTCAATTTTCTATGCTGTGACAAAATTTGAGGCTGAAATAGATTCGTAAAACTTTCAAGTAATCCAAGCTAGCGAAAAGTGTGTGATGCCAGGCATTTTGCTTCATTTATTAGCCTTTAATTAATGAGCACCAATGATCAGTTTAGAATGACCACTTTAACTAGGCAATCGATTTGACATGTCTGCATTAAATCGTCTGCAACTTTTGATTTAGAGATAAGAATAACACGAATCCAATGACCACGTTAAGCTAGTTCAATTTTCTATATTCTGACAAAATTTGAGATTGAAATAGATACGAAAAAGTGTTAAAGCAATCCAAGCTAACCAATATTGTGTGATGCCATGCATTTTGCTTCATTTATTAGCCTTTAATTAATGAGCACCAATGATCAGTTTAGAATTATCACTTTAACTAGGCGATCGATTTGACATGTATGCATTAAATCGTCTGCAACTTTTGATTTAGAGATAAGAATGACACGAACAAATGGCCACGTTAAGCTAGCTCAATGTTTTATATTGTGAAAAAATTTGAGACCTAACTAGATACGACAAAGAGTCCAAGTAATTCAATCTATCCCAAACTGCGTGATGCCATGCTTTATGCATTATTTACTTAATGAGCACCAATGATCTGTTTAGAATGATCACTTTAACTGCCCGATCAACTTGACATGCCCACACTGAATGACAAGAATCCAATGCCAACGTTAAGCTAGCTCAATTTTCTGTATTGTGACAAAATTTGAGACAGAAATAGATAAGTCAAAGCGTCCAAGTAACCCAATCTATCACGAATTGCGTGATGTCATGCATTATGCTTCATTTATAAGCTGTTACTCAATGAGCACCAATGATCAGTTTATAATGATCACTTTAATTGGCAGATGAACTTAACATATCCACACTAAATCGTATGTAACTTTTAATTTAGAGCTCAGAATAACACGAATCTAATGCCCACGTTAAGCTAGCTAAATTTTCTATATTGTGAAAAAATTTGAAACATTAACAGATAAGAAAAAGCGTTCAAGTTATCCAGTCTAGCCAAAACTGCGTGATGCCATGCATTATGATTCATTTATAAGCTTTGACTCAATAAACACCAATGATCAGTTTATAATGATCAATTTAGCTGGCCGATCAATTTGACATGTCTGTACTAAATCGTCCATAACTTTTGATTCATAGCTCATAATGACACGAATCCAATGCCCACGTTAAGCTAGCTCAATCTTTTATATTGTGAAAAAGTTTAATACAGAACTAGATACCACAAAGAGTCCAAGTAATTCAATCTATCCCAGAATTGTGTTATGCAATGCTTTATGCTTCATTTATAAGTGTTTTCTTAATGAGCACCAATGATCAGTTTAGATCGATCACTATAACTGGGTGATCAACTTGACATGTCCGCACTAAATCGTCCGTAACTTATATTTTAGAGCTTAGAATGACACAAATCCAATTCCCACGTTAAGCTAGCTCAATTTTTTATATTTTGACAAAATATAAGATAGAATTAGATACGATAAAGCGTCCAACTAATCCAAACTATCCCAAACTTCATGATCCCATGCTTAATGCTTCATTTATAAGCGTATACTTAATGAGCACCAATGATCACTTTAGAATGATCACTTTAACTAGGCGATCAACTTGACTTGTCTGCACTAAATCATCTGTAACTTTTTATTTAGAACTCAAGATAACACGAATCCAATGCCCACGTTAAGGTAGCTCAATTTTCTATATTGTGACAAAATTTGGGAAAAAAATAAACATGAAAAAGCGTTCAAGTAATCCAAGCTAGCTAAAACTGCATGATGCCATGCATTTTGCTTCATTTATAAAACTTTACTCAATGAGCACTAATAATCAGTTTTGAATAATCACTTTAACTAGCCGATCAACTTGACACGTCCACACTAAACCGCCCCTAAGTTTTGATTTAGAGCTCGAACTGACACGAATTCAATGCCCACGTTAAGCTAGCTTAATTTTTCATATTGTGAGAAAATTTGAGATGGAACTAGATACGTTAAAGCGTCCAATAATTCAATCTAACTTGCTGATCAACTTGACATGTCCGCACTAAATTGTCTATAAGTTTTAATTTAGAGCTCAGAATGATACGAATGCCATGTTAAGCAAGCTCAATCTTTTATATTGTGACAAAATTTGAGACAGAACTAGATAGGACAAAGTGTCCAAGTAATTCAATCTATCCCAAACTACGTGATGCCATGCTTTATACTTCGTTTGTAAGTGTTTACTTAATGAGCACCTATGATCAGTTTAGAATGATTACTTGAACTGGCCGATCAACTTGACATGTCCACACTAAATCGTCCGTAACTTATGATTTAGAGCTCAGAATGACACAAATCCAATGCCCACGTTAACCTAGCTCAATTTTCTATATTGTGAAAATATTTGGGACATAAAGAGATACGAAAAATATTCCAAATAATCCAATCTATCCCGAACCGCGTGATGCCATGCATTATGCTTCATTTATAAGCCTTTACTCAATGAGTACGAATGATCAGTTAAAAATGATCATTCTAACTGACCGATCAACTTGACATGTCCGCACTAAATCGTTTGTAACTTTTGATTTAGACCTCAGAATGACACGAATCCAATGTCCACGTTAAGCTAGCTAATTGTTTTATATTGTGATATAATTGAAGACTAAAATTGCTTCAACAAGTGCTCCAAGTTTAGAATAATCAATTTTAACTGGGCGATCAACTTCACATGTTTGTACTAAATCGTCCATAACTATTGATTTATAGCTCATAGTGACACAAATCAAATGCCCATGTTAAGCTAACTAAATTTTCTATATTGTCACAAAATTTGAGACAGGAAATATGAAAAAGCTTTCAAGTAATCCAAGCTAGCCAAATCTGCGTGATGCCATACATTTTGCTTCAGTTATAAGTCTTTACTGAATGAGCACCAACGATCAGTTAAGAATGATAGCTATAACTGGGCGATCAACTTGACATGAACACACTAAATCGTCAGTAACTTATATTTTGTAGCTCGGAATGACACGAATCCAATGCCCACGTTAAAGTAGCTCAATTTTCTAAATTTTGACAAAATTTGAGACAAAAATAGATACGACAAAGTGTCCATGTAATCCAATCTATCCCGAACTGCGTGATACCATTCATTATGTTTCATTTATATGCCTCTACTCAATGAGCACCAATGATCAGTTTAGAATAATCTCTTCAACTGGCCGATCAACTTGACATGTTCGCACTAAATTTTCCATAACTTTTGATTTAGAGCTGAGAATAACATGAATCCAATGCCTATGTTAAGCTAGCTCAATTTTCTATATTGTGACCAAATTTGAAACATAAATAGATACGACAAAGCACCCAAGTAAGTTAATCTATCCCGAACTGCATGGTGTCATGCATTATGATTCATTGATAAGCCTTTACTCAATGCTCACCAATGATCAGTTTACGATGATCCCTTTAACTGCCCAATCAACTTGACATGCCCGCACTAAATCGTCCGTAACTTTTGATTTAGAGCTCAGCATGACACAAATCCAATGCCCACGTTAAGCTACTTTAGTTTACTATATTTTGACAAAATTTGAGATAGAAATAGATATGAAAAAGTGTTCAAGTTATCCAATCTATCCAAAACTGCGTGATGCCATGCATAATGCTTCATTAATAAGCCTTTACTCAATGAGCACCAATGATCAGTTTAGAATGATCACGTTAACCAGGCAATCAACTTGACATGTCCACAATAAATCGTCCGTAACTATCTATTTATAGTTCAGAATATCACGAATCCAACTCCCGTATTAAGCTAGGTCATTTTTTATATTGTGAAATTTTTTGACACAGAAATAGATACGACAAAGCGTCCAAGTAATCCAATCTCTCCCAAATTGTGTGATGTCATGCATTATGCTTCATTTATATGCCTTTACTCAATGATCACCAATAAACAGTTTAGAATGACCACTTTAAGTAGGCAATCAACTTGACATGTCTGCCCAAAATTGTCCGCAACTTTAGATTTAGATCTCAGAATAATACGAGTCCAATGCCCATGTTAAGCTAGCTCAATTTTCTATATTGTGACGAAATTTGAGACAGAAATAGATACAAAAAGTGTTCAAAATCCAATCTACGCAAAACTGCATGATGCCATGCATTATGCTTCTTTTATAAGCCTTTATTCAATCAGCACAAATTATCAATTTAGAATGATCACTTTAACTAGGCGATAAACTTGACATGTCTGCACTAAATCGTCTGTATCTTCTGATTTAGAGCTCAAAATAACACGAATCCAACACCCACGTTAAGCTAGCTCAATTTTCTATATTGTGACAAAATTTGAGACAAATAGATACTAAAAAGCATTCAAGTAATCCAATCTAACCAAAAATGCGTGATGCCATGCATTATGCTTCATTTCTAAGCCTTACTCAATGAGCACCAATGATCAGTTTAGAATGATCACTTAAACAGGACGATCAACTTGACATGACCGCACTAAATCTTCCCTAACTTTTGATTTAAAACTCACAATGACTCGAATCCAAAGCCTACGTGAAGCTAGCTCAATTTTATATATTGTGACAAAATTTGTGACAGAAATAGGTATAAAAAAGTGTTCAAGTAATTCAATCTAACCAAAACTAAGGATGCCATGCATTATGCTTCATTTATAAGCCTTTACTCAATGAGCACCAATGATCAGTTTAGAATGATCACTTTAACATGACGATCAACTTGACATGTCCGCACTAAATCATCCCTAACTTTTTTTAAAGCTCAGAATGACACGAATCCAATGCCTACGTTAAACTAGCTAAATTTTCTATATTGTGACAAAATTTGAGACATAAATAGATATAAAAACGCGTTCAAATAATCCAATCTAACCAAAACTGCGTGATGCCATGCATTATGCTTCATTTAGTAGTTTTTACTCAATGAACACCAATGATCAGTTTAGAATGATCACTTTAACATGCCGATCAACTTGACATTTCCGCACTAAATCATCCATAACTTTTGATTTAGAGCTAAGAATGACATGAATCCAGTGCCCATGTTAAGCTAGCTCAGTTTTCTATATTGTGACAAAATTTGAGACAAAAATAGATATGAAAAGCATTCAAGTAATCTAATCTAGCTAAAACTGTATGATGCCATGCATTATGCTTCATTTATAAGCCTTTACTCAACGAGCACCAATGATCAGTTAAGAGTGATCACTTTAACTAGCCGATCAACTTGACATGTCCGCACTAAATCATGTTAACGGCTGATCAACTTTATAGGTCTCCTTTAAATCGTTCGAAATTTCTAATTTAGAGCTGAGAATAACACGAATCCAATGGTTACGTTAAGATAGCTTAGTTTATTATATTTTGACGAAATTTGAGACAGAAATGGAGATGACAAAGTGTCCAAGTAATCCAATGTATCATGAACTGCGTGATGCCATGCATTATGCTTCATTTATAAGCTTTTACTCAATAAGCACCAATGATCTGTTTTGATTTATAATTTTAACTGGCCAATCAATTTGAAATGTCTGCACTAAATCGTCCATAACTTTTTATTTGGAGCTCATAATGACACGAATCCATTGCCCACGTTAAGCTAGCTCAATTTTCTATATTGTGATAAAATTTAAGACTAAATATGCTTCGCCAAGTCCTCCAAGTAATCAAATCTATCCAAAATAGCGTGATGTCATGCCTTATGTTTCATTTATAAGCATTTACTCAATGAGTACCAATGATCAGTTTAAAATGATCATTTTAACTCGCCGATCCACTTGACATGTCTGCACTAAATTGTTCATAACTTGTGATTTATAGCTCATAATGACACGAATCCAATGCCCACATTAAGCTAGTTAAAATTTCAATATTGAGACAAAATTTGATACAGTAATAGATATGACAAAGCGTCCGAGTAATCCAATCTATCACAAACTGCGTGATGTCATGCTTTATCCTTCATTTATAAGCATTTACTCGATGAGTACCACTGATCAGTTTATAATGATCATTTTAACTCGCTGATCCACTTGACATGTCTACACTAAACTGTCCGTAACTTTTGATTTACAGCTCAGAATGACACGAATCCAATGCCCACGTTAAGCTAGTTAAAATTTCAATATTGAGACAAATTTTGAGAATGTAATAGATACGACAAAGCGTCCAAGTAATCCAATCTATCCAAAACTGCGTGATGTCATGAATTATGCTTCATTTATAATCTTTTACTCAATGAGCACCAATGATTAGTTTTGAATGATCATGTTAACGGCTGATCAACTTTATATGTCCCCACTAAATCGTCTAATTTAGAGCTGAGAATAACACGAATCCAATGGTTACGTTATGATAGCTTAGTTTATTATATTTTGACGAAATTTGAGACAGAAATGGAGACGACAAAGTGTCCAAATAATCAAATGTATCATGAACTGCGTGATGCCATGCATTATGCTTCATTTATAAGCTTTTACTTAATAAGCACCAATGATCTGTTTTGATTGATAATTTTAACTGGCCAATCAATTTGAAATGTCTGCACTAAATCGTCTGTAACTTTTGATTTGGAGCTCATAATGACACGAATCCATTGCCCACGTTAAGTTAGCTCAATTTTCTATACTGTTATAAAATTTAAGACTAAATATGCTTCGCCAAGTCCTCCAAGTAATCAAAACTATTCAAAATTGCGTGATGTCATGCCTTATGTTTCATTTATAAGCATTTACTCAATGAGTACCAATGATCAGTTTAAAATGATCATTTTAACTCGCCGATCCACTTGACATGTCTGCACTAAATCGGCCATAACTTTTGACTTATAGCTCATAATGACGCATTCCAATGCCCACGTTAAGCTAGTTAAAATTTCAATATTGAGACAAAATTATATATAGTAATAGATACGGCAAAGCGTACAAGTAATCCAATCTATCACAAACTGCGTGATGTCATGCCTTGCTTCATTTATAAGCATTTACTCGATGAATACCAATGATCAGTTTAGAATGATCATTTTAACTCGCCGATCCACTTGACATGTCTACACTAAATTGGCCGTAACTTTTGATTTATAGCTCAGAATGACACAAATCCAATGCCCACGTTAAGCTAGTTAAAATTTCAATATTGAGAAAAAATTTGAGACAGTAATAGATACAACAAAGTATCCAAGTAATCCAATCTATCCGAAACTTTGTTATGTGATGCATTATGCTTCTTTTATAATCTTTTACTCAATGAGCACCAATGATCAGTTTAGAATGATCATATGACCGGCTGCTCAACTTGAAATGTCCCCACTAAATCGTCTGTAATTTCTAATTTGGAGCTCTGAGTAATACAAATCCAATGCTCATGTTAAGCTAGCTTAGTTTATTGTACTGTGACAAAATTCTAGTCAGAAATGGAGACGACAAAGCATCCAAGTAATCTAATCTATCCCAAACTGCGTTATGCCATGCATTGTGCTTCCTTTATAAGCTTTTACTCAATGAGCACCAATGATCAGTTTTGAATGATAATTTTAACTGGCCAATCAACTTGCCATGTCCGCACTAAATCGTACGTAACTTTTGATTTATAGCTCAGAATGTCACGAATCCAATGCCCACGTTAAGATAGTTCAAATTTCTATACTGAGACAAAATTTGAGACAGAAAAAGATATGACAAAGCGTCCAAATAATCCAATATATCCAAAACTGTGTGATTTTATGAATTATGCTTCTTTTATTATCTTTTAATCAATGAGAACCGATGATCAGCTTAGCATGATCATATTAACGGCTGATCAATTTGATATGTCCCCACTAAATCGTCGGTAACTTCTAATTTAGGGCTCAGAATAACACGAATCCAATGATCACGTTAAGCTAGCTCAGTTTATTATATTGTGACAAAAGTTTAGACAGAAATGGAGACGACAAATCGTCCAAGTAATCCAATCTATCCCAAACTGCGTGATGCCATGCATTATGCTTCATTTATAAGTTTTTACTCAATAAGCACCAATATCAGTTTTGCATGATAATTTTAACTAGCCAACCAACTTGACATGTACGCACTAAATCGTAAATAACTTTTGATTTATACCTCAGAATGACACGAATCCAATACCCACATTAATCTAGCTCAATTTTGTATATTGTTTTAAAAATGTAGACTAAAATTGGTTCGAAAAGTCTTCCAAGTGATAAAATCTATCCAAAACTATGTGATGTCATGCATTATACTTCATTTATAAGCGTTAATCCATGAGAACCAATGATCAGTTTAGAATGATCATTTTAACTAGCCCATCAAATTAAATATCTGCACTAAATTGTCTGTAACTTTTGATTTAAAGCTCATAATGATACGAATCCAACGCCCACGTTAAGCTAGCTCAATCTTCTATATTGTGACAAAGTTTCAGACTGAAATAGATATGACAAAGCATCCAAGTTATCCAAGCTATCCAAAACCGTGTGATGTCATGCATTATGCTTCATTTAACACCGCTTACTCAATGAGCACCAATGATCAGTTTAGAATGATCATATTAACTGCCCGATCAACTTGACATGTTTGCACTAAACTGTCTCTAACTTTTGATTCAGAGCTCAGAATGACATGAATCCAACACCCACGTTAGGCTAGCTCAATTTTCTATGTTGTGAGAAAATTTAAGACATAAATAGATACGATAAAGCGTCCAAGTAATCCAATCTATCCAAACTGTGTGATGCCATGCATTATTGTTCATTTATAAGCTTTTACTCCATGAGCACCATTGATCAGTTTAGAATGATCATTTTAACTGGCTGATCAACTTGACATGCCTGCACTAAATCGTTCGTAACTTTTCATTAAGATCTCAGAAGCACACGAATCGAATGCCTACGTTAGGCCAGCTGAATTTTCTATAGTGTAACAAAATTTGAGACAGAAATAGATACAACAAAGCGTCCAAGTAATCTAGTCTATCCATAACTGTGTGATGCCATGCATTATGCTTCATTTATAAGCACTTACTCAATGAGCACAAATGATCAGTTTAGAATGATCATATTAACTGCCCGATCAACTTGACATGTTTGCACTAAAGCGTCTCTAACTTTTGATTCAGAGCTCATAATGACATGAATCCAACACCCACATTAGGCTAGCTCAATTTTCTATGTTGTGAGAAAATTTAAGACATAAATAGATACGATAAAGCGTCCAAGTAATCCAATCTATCCAAACTATGTGATGCCATGCATTATTGTTCATTTATAAGCTTTTACTCCATGAGCACCAATGATCAGTTTAGAATGATCATTTTAACTGGCTGATCAACTTGACATGCCTGCACTAAATCGTTCGTAACTTTTGATTAAGATCTCAGAAGCACACGAATCCAATGCCTACGTTAGGCCAGCTGAATTTTCTATAGTGTAACAAAATTTGAGACAGAAATAGATACAACAAAGCATCCAAGTAATCTAGTCTATCCATAACTGTGTGATGCCATGCATTATTCTTCATTTATAAGCCTTTACTCAATGAACACCAATGATCAGTTAAGAATTATCACTTTACCTGGCCGATCAACTTGACATATCCGGACTAAATTGTCCTTAAATTTTGATTTAGAGCTTAGAATGACACGAATCCAATGCACATTGTATGCTAGTTCAATTTTCTATATTGTGAAAAAATTTGATACATAACTAGATACGACAAAGCGTCCAAATAATCCAATATATCCCAAACAGCTTGATTCCATAGATTATGCTTCATTTACAAGCCTTTACTTAATGAGTACCAATGATCAGTTTTGAATAATCATATTAACTGGTCGATCCACTTGACATGCTCGCACTAAATCGTCCGTAAATTTTGATTTAGAGCTCAGAATGAGACGAATCTAATGCCCACGTTAAGCTAGCTCAATTTTCTATATTTTGACAAAAGTTTAGACTAAATTTGCTTCGAAAAGTCCTCCAAGTAATCAAATCTATCCAAAACAGTGTGATGTCATGCATTATACTTCATGTATAAACCTCTACTCAGTGAGCACCAATGATCAGTTTAAAATGATCAATCTACCTGACCGATAGACTTGACATATCTGCACTAAATCGTCCTTATCTTTTGATTTATAGCTCATAATGACAAAAATCCAATGCCCACATTACGCTAGCTCAATTTTCTATATTGTGACCAAATTTAAGATAGAAATAGATACAACAAAGCGTCCAAACAATCCAATCTTTCCTAAGCTACGAGATGCCATGCATTCCTTTACTCACTAAGTAGCAATGATCAGTTCAGAATGATCATTTTAACTGGATGATATTCTTGACATGTCTACACTAAATCGTCCATAACTTTTGATTTATAGCTTAGAATGACACGAATCTAATGCCCACGTTAAGCTAGTTAAATCTTCTATATTGAGGCAAAATTTGAGACAAAACTAGATACGAAAATACGTCCAAGTTATCCGAGTTATCCAAAACTGCGTGATGTCATGCATTATGCTTCATTTATAAGCATTTACTCATTGAGCACCAATGATCAGTTTACAATGATCATATCAACTAGCCGATACTCTTGACATGTATCACTAAATCGTCCGTAACTTTTGATTTAAAGCTCAGAATGACACGAATCCAGTGCCCCCGTTTAGCTAGCTCAATTTTCTATATTGTGACAAAAATTGCAAAATAAATAGATATGACAAAGCGTCCATGTAATCCAATCTATTCCAAACTGTGTGACGCCATGCATTATTTTTCATTTATATAAGCTTTTACTCCATGAGAACCAATGATAGGTTTAGACTGATCATTTTAACTGGCCGATAAATTTGACATGGCTGCACTAAATCATTCGCAACATTTTATTTAGAGCTCCGAAACACAAGAATCCAATGCCCACGTTAACCTAGTTAAATTTTCTATTTCGTAACAAAATTTGATACAGAAATAGATATGACAAAGCACCTAAGTAATCCAATCTATCCATAACTATGTAATGCCATGCATTATGCTTCATTTCTAAGCCTTTACTAAATGAGTACCATTGATCAGATTAAAATGATCACTTTAACAAGCCGATAAACTTGACATGTCCGCACTAAATTATCCGTAACTTTTGATTTGGAGCTCAGAATGACACGAATCCAATGCCCACGTTAAGCTAGTTCAATTTTATATATTGTGAGAAAATCTGAGACAGACCTAGAAACGACAAAGCGTCCAAATAATTCGATCTATCCCAAACAGCGTGATGCCATAGATTATGCTTCATTTATAAGCCTTTACTCAATGAGTACCAATGATCAGTTTAGAATAGTCATTTTAACTGGATGATCATCTTGACATGTCTGCACAAAATTGTTCATAACTTTTGATTTATAGCTTAGAATGACACGAATCCAATTCCCACATTAAGCTAGTTAAATTTCCTATATTGAGGCAAAATTTGAGACAAAACTAGATACGACAATGCATCCAAGTTATCCAAGCTTTCCAAAACTGCATGATGTCATGCATTATGCTTCATTTATTAGCATTTACTCAATGAGCACCAATGTTCAGTTTACAATGATCATATCAACTGGCCGATCAACTTGACATGTTTGCACTAAATTGTCAGTAACTTTTGATTTAGAGCCCAGAATTACACGAATCCAGTGCCCACATTTAGCTAGATCAATTTTTTATACTGTGAGAAAATTTGAGAAATAAATAGATAGGACAAAGCGTCCAAGTAATCCAATCTATCCCAAACTGTGTTAAGCCATGCATTATTCTTCATTTATAAGCTTTTACTCCTTGAGCACCAATGATAAGTTTAGAATGATCATTTTAACTGGCCAATAAACTTGACATGGCTGCACTAAATCGTTCGCAGCTTTTGATTTAGAGCTCCGAAACACACAAATCCAATGCCCACGTTAACCTAGCTCAATTTTCTATAGTGTAACAAAATTTGAGATAGAAATAGATATGACAAAGCGTCCAGGTAATCCAGTGTATCCATAACTATGTAATGCCATGCATTATGCTTCATTTCTAAGCCTTTACTAAATGAGCACCAATGATCAGTTTAAAATGACCACTTTAACATGCCGATCAACTTGACATGTCCGCACTAAATCGTCCGTAACTTTTGATTTAGATCTCAGAATGACACAAATCAAATGCCTACGTTAAGCTAGTTCAAATTTCTATATTGTAACAACATTTGAGACAAAACTATATACGACAAAGCATCCAAATAATCCAATCTATCCCAAACAGAGTGATGCCATAGATTATGCTTCATTTACAAGCCTTTACCCAATGAGTGTCAATGATCAGTTTTGAATAATCATATTAACTGGTCGATCCACTTTACATGTCCGCACTAAATTGTTCGTAAATTTTGATTTTGAGCTCTGAATGACACAAATCCTATGCCGAACGTTAAGCTAGCTCAATTTTCTACATTTTGACAAAAGTTAAGACTAAATTTGCTTCGAAAAGTCCTCTATGTAATCAAATCTATCGAAACCTGTGTGATGTCATGCATTATCCTTCATTTACAAGCATTTACTCAGTGAGCACCAATGAACAGTTTAAAATGATCATTCTAACTAGTCGATCAACTTGACATATCTGCACTAAATTGTCCGTAACTTTTGATTAATAGCGCAAAATGACACAAATCCAATGCCCACGTTAAGCTAGCTCAGTTTTCTGTATTGTGACAAAATTAAAGATAGGCATAGATAGGACAAAGAGTTCAAGTAATCCAATCTATCCCAACCTATAAGATGCCATGCATTCCTTTACTCAATAAGCACCAATGATCAGTTTAGAGTGATCATTTTAACTGGCCGATCAACTTGTCATGTAAGCTAGTTGAATTTTCTATATTGTGACAAAATTTGAGACAAAACTAGATACGACAAAGCGTCCAAGTATTACAATCTATCCCAAACTGCGTGATGTAATGCATTATGCTTCATTTATAAGCCTTCACTCAATCAGCACCAATGTCAGTTTAGAATAATCATATTAACTAGCCGATCAACTTGAAATGTCCAAACTAAATCATCCATAACTTTTAATTTATAACTCAAAATGACACGAATCCTATGCCCACGTTAAGCTAGCTCAATTTTCTATATTATTTATAAATTGAGACTATAATAGATTCGACAAATCGTCCAAATAATCCAATCTATCTCAAACTGCGTGATGCCATGCATTATGATTCATTGATAAACCTTTACTCAATGAGGACCAATGATCAGTTTAGAATGATCATTTTAACAGGCCTATCAACTTGACATGGCTACACTAAATCGTTTGTACATTTTGATTTATAGCTTAGAATGACACGAATCCAATGCTCATGTTAAGCTAGTTCAGTTTTCTATGTTGTGACAAAATTGGAGACATAACTAGATATGAAAAGGCGTCAAAATAATCCAATGTATCATAAGCCGCATGATGACATAGATTATGCTTCATTTATAAGCGTTTACTAAATGAGTATCAATAATCAGTTTAGAATAGTAATATTAACTGGTCGATCCACTTGACATTTACATACTAAATCATCTGTAAATTTTGATTTAGAACTCAGAATGACACGAATCCAATGCCCACGGTTTAGCTCAATTTTCAATAGTTTGACAAAATTTGAGACAGAACTAGATATGACAAAGCGTCCAAGTAATCTAATGTATCCAAAACTGCGTGATGCAACGCATTATGTTTCATTTATAAACCTTTACAAAATAAGCACCAACGATCAGTTTAGAGTGATCATTTTCACTGACCGTTCAACTTACATTGCACTAAATCATCCGTAACTTTTGATTTATAGCTTAGAATGACACGAACCCAATGCCCACGTTAAACTAGTTCAATTTTTTATTTTATAACAAAATTTGAGACAAAACTAGATTCGACAAAGCGTCCAAAAATTCCAATCTATCTCAAAGTGTGTGATGCCATGCATTATCCTTCATTTATAATCCTTCACTCAATGAGCATGAATGATTAGTTAAGAATAATTATATTTACTGCGGATCAATTTGAAATGTCCGCACAAAATTGTCCGTAACTTTTGATTTATCGCTCAAAATGACACGAATCCAATGCCCACGTTAAGGTAGCTCAATTTTCTATATTAAGAAAATTTTGAGATAGAAATCGATACGACAAAGCGTCCAAGTAATCCAATCTATCCCAGACTGTGTGATGCCATGCATTATGCTTCATTGATAAAGCTTTACTCAATGAGCACAAAGGATCAGTTTAGAATGATCATTTAACTGGCCAATCAACTTGACATGCGTGCACTAAATCATACGGAACTTTTGATTTATAGCTCAGATTGCCACGAATCCAATGCCCATGTTAAGCTAGTTCAATTTCCTATATTGTGACAAACTTTGAGACAGAACTAGATACGACAAAGCATCTAAGTAATCCAATATATCCCAAACTGCGTGATGCCATGCATTATACTTCATTTATATATAAGCCTTTACTTAATGAGCACCCACGATCAGTTTAGAATGATCATTTTAGCTGGCCGATACACTTGATATGTCTACACTAAATCGTCCATAACTTTTGATTTATAGCTCAGAACGACACGAATCCAATGCCTATGTTAAGCTAGTTCAATTTTCTATATTGTGACAAAATTTAAGACAGAACTAGATACAACAATGCGCCTATGTTATTCAATATATCCCAAACTGAGTGATGTCATGCATTCTGCGTTATTTATAAGCCTTTACTCAAGGAGCACCAATGATCAGTTTAAAATGATCACTTTAACTGGCCGATCAACTTGACATGTCCACACTAAAGGGTCCGTAACTTTTGATTTAGAGCACATAATGACACGAATCCCATGCTGAAGTTAAGCTAGTTCAATTTTCTATATTGTGACAAAATTTGAGACAAAACTAGATACGACAAAGCATTCAAATAATCCAATCTATTCCAAACAGCGCGATGCTATAGATTATGCTTCATTTATTAGCCTTTACTTAATGAGTACCAATGATCAGTTTTGAATAATCATATTAACTTGTCTATCCACTTGACATGTCCGCACTAAATCATTCGTAAATTTTGATTTAGAGCTCCAAATGACACGAATCCAAAGCCCACGTCAAGCTAGCTCAATTTTCTATATTTTGATAAAATTTAATACTAAATTTGCTTCGAAAAGTCCTCCAAGTAATCAAATCTATGTAAAACTGTGTGATGTTATGCATTATGTTTCATTTATAAGCCTTTACTCAATGAGTACCAATGATCGGTTTTGAATAATCATATTAATTGGTCGATCCATCTGACATGACCGCACTAAATCTTCTTTAAATTTTGATTTAGAGCTCAGAATGACACGATTCCAATGCCCACGTTAAGCTAGCTCAATTTTCTATATTTTAACAAAATTGAAGACTAAATTTGCTTCGAAAGTCCTCCAAGTAATCAAATCTATCCAAAATTGTGTGATGTCATTCAATATGCTTCATTTATAAGCCTTTACTCAATGTGCACCAACGATCAGTTTAAAATGATAAATCTAGCTTGCCGATCAACTTGATATATCTGCACTAGATCGTCCGTAACTTTTGATTTATAGCTCATAATGACACAAATCCAATGCCCTTGTTATTCTAGCTCAATTTTTTTTATTGTGACAAAATTTAAAATCGAAGTAGATACGACAAAGCATCCAAGTAATCCAATCTATCCTGAACTGCGAAATGCCATGCATTCCTTTACTCAATAAGCACCAATGATCAGCTTACAATGATAATTTTAACTGGCCGATCAACTTGACATTTATGCACTAAATCGTCTATAACTTTTGATTTATAGCTTAGAATGACACGAATCCAATGCCCACGTTAAACTAGTTCAATTTTCTATATTGTGACAAAATTTGAGATAAAACTAGATACGACAAAGCATACAAGTATTGCAATCTATCCCATACTGTGTGATGCCATGCATTATACTTCATTTATAAGCGTTCATCACTCAATGAGCACTCAATAATCATATTAACTGGCTGATCAACTTGGCCTATCCACACTAAATCGTCTGTAACTTTTGATTTATAGCTCAAAATGACACAAATCCAATGCCCACGTTAAGCTAGCTCAATTTTCTAAATTGAGACAGAAATAGATAAGAAAAAGCGTCCAAATAATCCAATCTATCCCAAACTGCGTGATGTCGTGCATTATGCTTCATTTATAAGCCTTTACTTAATGAGAACCAATGATCAGTTTTGAAGAATCATATTAACTCGCCGATCCACTTGACATGTCCGCACTAAATCGTTCGTAAATTTTGATTTAGAATTTAGAATGACACGAATCCAATGCCCACGTTAACCTAGCTCAATTTTCTATATTTTGACAAAATTTGAGACAGAAAAAGAGATGACAAAGCATCCAAGTAATCGAATCTATCCAAACTGCTTGATACCATGCTTTATGCTTCATTTATATGCCTTTACTTAATGAGCACCAATGATAAGTTTAGAATGATGACTTAACTGGCTGATCGACTTGACATGTCCGCACTAAATCGTGCGTAACTTTTGATTAAGAAATAAAATGACCTGAAACAAATGCCGACGTTAAGCTAGCTCAATTTTCTATATGGTGACAAAATTTGAGGCATAAATAGATACGACAAAGCATCCAAGTAAGCCAATCTGTCCCAAACCGCGTGATGCCATGCATTATGCTTCACTTATCAGCCTTTACTCAATGAGTACCAATGATCAGTTTTGAATAATCATATTAACTTGCCAATCCACTTGACATGTCCGCACTAAATCATCTATAAATTTCGATTTAGAACTCAGAATGACACGAATCCAATACCCACATTAATCTAGCTCAAATTTCTATATTTTGACAAAATTTGAGACCGAAATAGAGACGGAAATGCATCCAAATAATCCAATCTGTCCCAAACTGCGTGATGCCATTCTCTATGCTTCATTTATAAGCCTTGACTTAATGAGCACAAGTGATCAGTTTAGAATGATCACTTTAACTGGCCGATCAACTTGACATGTACGCACCAAAATCATCCATAACTTTTGATGTAGAGCTCAGAAACACACGAATCGAATGCTCACCATAAGCTAGCTCAATTTTCAATATTGTAACAAAATTAAAGACACAATTTACGACAAAGCGTTCAAGTAATCCAATTTATCCCAAACTGCACGATGCCATGCATTATTCTTAATTTATAAGCCTTTCCACAATGCGTACAATTGATCAGTTCAGAATAATCATTTTAACAAGCCGATCCACTTGACATGTCCCCACTAAATCATCTTTAAATTTTGATTTAGAGCTTAGAATGATACGATTCCAATGCCCACTTTAATCTAGCTCAAATTTCTATATTTTGACAAAATTTGAGACGAAACTAGATACAGCAAAGCGTCCAAGTAATCCAACCTATCTCAAACCGCGTGATACCATGCTTTATGCTCCATTTATAAGCCTATACTGAATGAGTACCCACGATCAGTTTAGTATAATCATTTTAACAGGCGATCCACTTGACATGTCCACACTAAATCGTCTTTATATTTTGATTTAGAGCTCAGAATGAAACGAATCTAATGCCCACGTTAAGCTACCGCAATTTTCTATATTTTGACAAAATTTGAGACTGAACTAGATATGAAAAAACATCCAAGTAATCCAATCTATCCCAAACCGCGTGTTGCCATGCATTATGCTTCATTTATAAGCCTTTACTTAATGAGAACCAATGATCTGTTTTGAATAATCATATTAACTCGCCAATCCACTTGACATGTCCGCACTAAATTGTTCGTAAATTTTGATTTAGAATTTAGAATGACACGAATCCAATGCCCACGTTAACCTAGCTCAATTTTCTATATTTTGACAAAATTTGAGACAGAAAAAGAGATGACAAAGCATCCAAGTAATCGAATCTATCCAAACTGCTTGATACCATGCTTTATGCTTCATTTATATGCCTTTACTTAATGAGCACCAATGATAAGTTTAGAATGATGACTTAACTGGCTGATCGACTTGACATGTCCGCACTAAATCGTGCGTAACTTTTGATTTAGAAATAAAATGACCTGAATCAAATGCCGACGTTAAGCTAGCTCAATTTTCTATATGGTGACAAAATTTGAGACATAAATAGATATGAAAAAGCATCCAAGTAAGCCAATCTATCCCAAACCGCGTGATGTCATGCATTATGCTTCACTTATCAGCCTTTACTCAATGAGTACCAATGATCAGTTTTGAATAATCATATTAACTTGCCAATCCACTTGACATGTCCGCACTAAATCGTCTATAAATTTCGATTTAGAACTCAGAATGACACGAATCCAATACCCACATTAATCTAGCTCAAATTTCTATATTTTGACAAAATTTGAGACCGAAATAGAGACAGAAATGCATCCAAATAATCCAATCTATCCCAAACTGCGTGATGCCATGCTCTATGCTTCATTTATAAGCCTTGACTTAATGAGCACAAGTGATCAGTTTAGAATGATCACTTTAACTGGCCGATCAACTTGACATGTACGCACTAAATCATTCATAACTTTTGATGTAGAGCTCAGAAACACACGAATCAAATGCTCACCTTCAGCTTGCTCAATTTTCGATATTGTAACAAAATTAAAGACACAATTTACGACAAAGCGTTCAAGTAATCCAATTTATCCCAAACTGCACGATGCCACGCATTATTCTTAATTTATAAGCCTTTCCACAATGCGTACAATTGATTAGTTCAGAATCATCATTTTAACTAGCCGATCCACTTGACATGTCCCCACTAAATCATCTGTAAATTTTGATTTAGAGCTTAGAATGATACGATTCCAATGCCCACGTTAATCTAGCTCAAATTTCTATATTTTGACAAAATTTGACACGAAACTAGATACAGCAAAGCGTCCAAGTAATCCAACCTATCTCAAACTGCGTGATGCCATGCATTATCCTTCATTTATAAGCCTTTACTCAATCAGTACCAATGATCCGTTTTGATTAATCATATTAACTGGCTGATCCATTTGACATGTCCGCACTAAATCGTCGGTAAATTTTGATTTAGAGCTCAGAATGACACGAATCCAATGCCCACATTAATCTAGCACAATTTTCAATATTGTAACAAAATTTGAGGCAGCAATAGATACGAAAAAGCATCCAAGTAATCCAACATATCCTGAACTGCATGATGCTATGCATTATGCTTCATTTATAAGCCTTTATTCAATGAGCACCAATGATAAGTTTAGAATGATCATTTTAACTGGCCGATCCACTTGACATGGTTGCACTAAGTCATCTGTAACTTTGTTTTATAGCTCATAATGACACGAATCCAATGCTCACGTTGAATTAGTTCAAGTTTCTATATTGCAAAAAATTTGAGACATAGTTATATACGACAAAGCGACCAAGTAATCCATCTATCCCAAACCGCGTGATACCATGCATTACGCTATATTTATAACCCTTTACACAATGCGTATCGACGATCAGTTTAGAATAATCATAATAACTGGCCGATCCACTTGACAGGTCTGCACTAAATCGTCGGTAAATTTTGATTTAGAGCTCCGAATGACATGAATCCAATGGCCACGTTAATCTAGCTCCGATATTTAAATTTTGAAAAACTTTGAGAGAGAACTAGATACGGCAAAGCGTCCAAGTAATCCAACATATCCCAAACCGCGTGATGCCATGCATTATCCTTCATTTATAAGCCTTTACTCAATGAGTAACAATGATCGGTTTTGAATAATCATATTAAGTGGTCGATCCACTTGACATGTACGCACTAAATCATACGTAAATTTTAATTTAAAGCTCAGAATTACACAAATCCAACGCCCCCGTTTAGCTCAATTTTCAATACTTTGACAAATTTTGAGACAGAACTAGATCTGACAAACTGTCCAATTAATCCAATCTGTCCAAAACTGCGAGATGCCATGCATTGTTTTTCATTTATAATGCCTTATACATTAAGCACCAATGATCAATTTAGAGTGCTCATTTTAACTAGTCGATCAACTTTACATTTCTGCACTAAATCGTCCGTAACTTTTGATTTATAGCTTTGAATGTCATGAATCCAATACCCACTTTAAACTAGTTCAATTTTCTATTTTATGAAAATATTTGAGACAAAACTAGATACAACAAAGAGTTGAAGTTTTCCAATATATCTCAAACTGCGTGATGTCATGTATTATGCTTCATTTATAAGCCTTCACTCAATGAGCACCGATGATCAGTTTAGAATAATCACATTAACTGGCCGATAACCTTGATATGTCCGCACAAATCATCCGTAACTTTTGATTATAGTTCAAAATGAAACGAATCCAATGCCCACTTTAAGCTAGCTCAATTTTCTATATTGAGAGAAAATTGAGACAGAAATAGATACGACAAAGTGTCCAAGTATTCCAATCTATCCCAAAGTGCGTGATGCCATGCATTATGCTTTATTTATAAGCCTTTACTCAATGAGCACCAATGATAAGTTATGTATGATAATTTTAACTTGCCGACTAATTTGATATTTCTGCACTAAATTGTCTCTAATTTTTGATTTATAGCTCAAAATGACACGAATCCAATGCCCACATTAAGCTAGTTCAATTTTCTATATTGAGACAAAATTTGGACAGATATAGATACGACAAAGCATCCAAGTTATCCAAGCTATCCAAAAATGCGTGATGGCATCATTATGCTTCGTTTATAAGCATTTACTCAATGAGCACCAATGATCAGTTTATAATGATGATATTAACTGACCGTTCAACTTGACATGTTTGAACTAAATCGTCCGTAACTTTTGATTTAGAGCTCAGAATGATACTAATCCAATGAGCATGTTAAGCTAGGTCAATACTCTATATTAGGACAAAATTTGAGACATAAATAGGTACGACAAAACGTCCAAGTAATCCAATATATCCCAAAATGCGTGATGCCTTGTATTATTCTTCATTTATAAGTTTTTACTCAATGAGCACCAATGAGCAGTTTAGAATGATCATTTAAACTGGCCGATCAACTTGACATCGCTGCACAAAATCATCCGTAACTTTTGATTTATAGCTCAAAATGACACGAATCCAATGCACACGTTAAGCTAGTTATTTTTTCTATATTGTGACAAAATATGAGACAGAACTTGATATGACAAAGCATCCAAGTAATCCAACCTATCGCAAACGGCGTGATACCATGCTTTATGCTCCATTTATAAGCCTATACTGAATGAGTACCCACGATCAGTTTAGTATAATCATTTGAAGAGGCGATCCACTTGACATGTCCACACTAAATCGTCTTTATATTTTGATTTAGAGCTCAGAATGAAACAAATCCGATGCCCATGTTAAGCTACCTCAATGTTCTATATTTTGACAAAATTTGAGACAAAACTAGATATTAAAAAGGGTCCAAGTAATCCAATCTATCCCAAACCGCGTGATGCCATGCATTATGCTTCATTTATAAGCCTTTACTCAATGAGAACCAATTATCAGTTTTGAATAATCATATTAACTCGCCGATCAACTTGACATGTCTGCACTAAATCGTTCGTAAATTTTGATTTAGAACTTAGAATGACACGAATCCAATGCCCACTTTAACCTAGCTCAATTTTCTATATTTTGACAAAATTTGAGACAGAAATAGAGATGACAAAGTGTCCAAGTAATCGAATCTATCCAAAGTGCTACCATGCTTTATGCTTCATTTATATGCCTTTACTTAATGAGCACCAATGATAAGTTTAGAATGATCACTTAACTGGCAGATCGACTTGACATGTCCGCACTAAATCGTGCGTAACTTTTGATTTAGAACTCAGAATGACCTGAATCAAATGCCGGCGTTAAGCTAGCTCAATTGTCTATATTGTGACAAAATTTGAGGCATAAATAGATACGACAAAGCATCCAAGTAATCCAATCGATCCCAAACCGCGTGATGCCATGCATTATGCTTCATTTATCAGCCTTTACTCAATGAGTACCAATGATCAGTTTTAAATAATCATATTAACTCTCCAATCCACTTGACATGTCCACACTAAATCGTCTATAAATTTCGATTTATAACTCAGAATGATACGAATCCAGTACCCACATTAATCTAGCTCAAATATCTATATTTTGACAAAATTTGAGACCGAAATAGAGACGGCAATGCATACAAATAATCCAATCTATCCCAAACTGCGTGATGCCATGCTCTATGCTTCATTAATAAGCCTTGACTTCATGAGCACAAGTGATCAGTTTAGAATGATCACATTAAATGGCTGATCAACTTGACATGTACGCACTAAGTCATACATAACTTTTGATGTGGAGCTCAGAAACACACGAATCGAATGCGCACCTTAAGCTAGCTCAATTTTCTATATTGTAACAAAATTAAAGACACGATTTATGACAAAGCGTTCAAGTAATCCAATTTATCCCAAACTGCGCGATGCCATGCATTATTCTTAATTTATAAGCCTTTCCACAATGCGTACAATTGATCAGTTCAAAATAATCATTTTAACTAGCCGTTCCACTTGACATGTCCCCACTAACTCATATGTAAATTTTGATTTAGAGCTCAGAATGATACGATTCCAATGCCCACGTTAATCTAGCTCAAATTTTTATATTTTGACAAAATTTGAAACGGAACTAGATACATTAAAGCATCCAAGTAATTCAACCTATCTCAAACCGCGTGATGCCATGCATTATCCTTCATTTATAAGCCTTTACTCAATCAGTACCAATGATCTGTTTTGATTAATCATATTAACTGGCTGATCCATTTGACATGTCCACACTAAATCGTCGGTAAATTTTGTTTTATAGCTCATAATGACACGAATCCAATGCTCACGTTAAATTAGTTCAATTTTCTATATTGCAACAAAATTTGAGACATAGTTATATACGACAAAGCGACCAAGTAATCCATCTATCCCAAACCGCGTGATACCATGCATTACGCTTTAGTTATAACCCTTTACACAATGCGTATCGACGATCAGTTTAGAATAATCATAATAACTGGCCGATCCACTTGACAGGTCTGCACTAAATCGTCGGTAAATTTTGATTTAGAGCTCATAATGACATGAATCCAATGGCCACGTTAATCTAGCTCCAATATTTAAATTTTGAAAAACTTTGAGAGAGAACTAGATACGGCAAAGCGTCCAAGTAATCCAACCTATCCCAAACCGCGTGATGCCATGCATTATCCTTCATTTATAAGCCTTTACTCAATGAGTAACTATGATCGGTTTTGAATAATCATATTAAGTGGTCTATCCACTTGACATGTACGCACTAAATCATACGTAAATTTTAATTTAAAGCTCAGAATTACACAAATCCAACGCCCACGTTTTAGCTCAATTTTCAATACTTTGACAAATTTTGAGACAGAACTAGATCTGACAAACTGTCCAATTAATCCAATCTGTCCAAAACTGCGAGATGCCATGCATTGTTTTTCATTTATAATGCTTTATACATTAAGCACCAATGATCAATTTAGAGTGATCATTTTAACTTGTCGATCAACTTTACATTTCTGCACTAAATCGTACGTAGCTTTTGATTTATAGGTTTGAATGTCATGAATCCAATACCCACGTTAAACTATTTCAATTTTCTATTTTATGACAATATTTGAGACAAAACTAGATACAACAAAGAGTTCAAGTTTTCCAATATATCTCAAACTGCGTGATGCCATGTATTATGCTTCATTTATAAGCCTTCACTCAATGAGCACCAATGATCAGTTTAGAATAATCACATTAACTGGCTGATAACCTTGATATGTCCGCACGAAATCATCCGTAACTTTTGATTATAGTTCAAAATGAAACGAATCCAATGCCCACTTTAAGCTAGCTCAATTTTCTATATTTAGAGAAAATTATAAGCCTTTACTCAATGAGAACCAATGATCAGTTTTGAATAATCATATTAACTCGCTGATCCACTTGACATGTCCGCACTAAATCATTCGTAAATTTTTATTTAGAACTTAGAAAGACACGAATCCAATTCCCACGTTAACCTAGCTCATTTTTCTATATTTTGACAAACTTTGAGACAGAAATAGAGACGACAAAGCGTCCAAGTAATCGAATCTATCCAAACTGCTTGATACCAAGCTTTATGCTTCATTTATATGCCTTTACTTAATGAGCACCAATGATAAGTTTAGAATGATCACTAAACTGGCTGATCGACTTGACATGTCCGCCCTAAATCGTGCGTCACTTTTGATTTAGAACTCAGAATGACCTGAATCAAATGCCGACGTTAAGCTAGCTCAATTTTCTATATTGTGACAAAATTTGACAAATAAATACATACGACAAAGAATTCAAGTAATCCAATTTATCCCAAACTGCGCAATGGCATGCATTATTCTTAATTTATAAGCCTTTCCACAATGCGTACAATTGATCATTTCAGAATAATCATTTTAACTAGCCGATCCACTTGACATGTCCCCACTAAATCATCTGTAAATTTTGATTTAGAGCTCAGAATGATACGATTCCAATGCCCACGTTAATCTAGCTCAAATTTCTATATTTTGAAAAACTTTGAGAGAGAACTAGATACGGCAAAGCTTCCAAGTAATCCAACCTATCCCAAACCACGTGATGCCATGCATTATCCTTCATTTATAAGTCTTTACTCAATGAGTAATAATGATCGGTTTTGAATAATCATATTAGCTGGTCGTTCCACTTGACATGTCCGCAATAAATCGTACATAAATTTTGATTTAGAGCTCCGAATAACACGAATCCAATGCCCACGTTAAGCTAGCTCAATTTTCTATATTTTGACAAAATTTGAGACAAAAATAGATATGACAAACCGTCCAATCGCTTGATGCCATGCTTTATAGTACCAATGATCAGTTTAGAATATTCACTTTTAATGGCCAATCAACTTGACATGTCTGCACGAATCGTGTGTAACTTTTGATTTAGGGCTCCGAAACAAACGAGTTTAATGTACACGTTATGCTAGCTCAATTTTCTATAGTGTAACATAAATAGATATTCACAAAGCGTCCAAGTAATCCAATCTAACCAAAACCGTGTGATGTCATGCATTATGCTACATTTATAAGCCTTACTCAATGAGCACCAATGATCAGTTTACAATGATCATTTTAACTGGCCGATCAACTTGTCATGTCTGCATTAAATCGTCCATAACTTTTGATTTATAGCTCAGAATGACACGAATCCAATGCCCACATTTAACTAACTCAATTTTCTATAATTTAACAAAATTTGAGACATAAATAAAGACGACAAAGCATCCAATTAATCCCATCTATCCCAAACTGTATGATGCCCTGCTTTATTTTTCATTTATAAGCTTTTACTTAATGAGCACTAATGATCATCTTAAAATGATCTTTTTAACGGGCCGATCAACTTAACATTTGTGTTTACAAAATCGTCCATAACTTTTGATTTATAACTCCGAATGACACGAATCCAATGCCTACATTAAGCTAGTTCAATTTTCTATATTGTGACAAAATTTGAAGCAGAACTAGATACAACAAAACGTCCAGGAAATCCAATATAACTCAAACTACGTAATGCCATGCATTATGCTTCATTTATAAGCCTTTACTCAATTAGCAACAATGATCAGTTTAGAATGATTACTTTAACTGGCCGATCAACTTCACATGTCCGCACTAAATTGTACGTATCTTTTGATATAGAGCTGAGAATGAAACGAATCCAATGGCCATGTTAAGCTAGCTCAAATTTCTATGTTGTGACAAAATTTAAGTTAGAAATAGAGAAGATAAAGAATCCAAGCAATCCAATATATCCAAACTACTTGCTGCCATGCTTTATGCTTCATTTATAAGGCTTTACTTAAAGAGTACCAATGATCTGTTTAGAATAATCACTTTAACTGGCCACTCAACTTCCAATGTCCATACTAAATCGTCGGTAACTTTTGATTTAGAGATTAGGAGGACATGAATCCAATGCCCACATTCAACTAGCTCAATTTTCTATATTCTGACAAAACAATTGAGACAAAAATAGAGGCAACAAAGCGTCCAAGTAATCCCATATATCCAAACTATTTGATGTCCTGCTTTATGCTTCATTTATAAGCCCTTACTTAATGAGCACCAATGATCTTTTTAGAATGATCACTTTAACTGGCCACTCAACATGACATGTCCGCACTAAATTGTCCGTAATTTTTGATTTAGAGCTCCGAATGAGACGAATCCAATGCCCTCGTTAAGGTAGCTCAATTTTCTATATTTTTACAAAAAATTTGAGACAGAAATGGAGACGGAAAAGCTTCCAAGTAATCCAATCTATCCCAAATTGCATGATGCCATGCATTATGCTTCATTTATAAGCCTTTACTCAATGAGCACCAATGATCAGTTTAGAATGATCATATTAACTGGCCGATCAACTTGACATGTCCGCACTAAATCGTCCGTCACATTTGATTTAGAGCACAGAAACATACGAATATAATGCACACGTTAAGCTAGCTCAATTTTCTATACTTTTTCAAAATAGGAGACAGAAATAGATACGACAAAACGTCCATGTAATCCTTTCTATCCCAAACTGCGTGAGGCCATGCATTATGCTTCATTTATAAGCCTTTACTTAATCAACACCAATGATCAGTTTAGAATGATCACTTTAACTCATCGATCAACTTGACATGTCCACACTAAATCGTCCGTAATTTTTGATTTAGGCTCGGGAACACACGAATCCAATGCCCATGTTAAACTAGCTCAGTTTTCTCTACTTTTTCAAAAATTGAGACAGAAATAAAGATGACTAAGCGTCCAAGTAATCCAATCTATCCCACACTGCGTGATGCCATGCTTTATGCTTCATTTATAAGGCTTTACTTAATAAGCACCAATGATCAGTTTAGTGTGATCATTTTAACTCGCCGATCAACTTGACATGTCCGCACTAAATCGTATGTAACTTTTGATTTAAAGCTCAGAAACACACGAATGCAATACCCACGTTAAGTTAGCTCAATTTTCTATAGTGTAACAAAATTTGAGACAGAAATAGATACGACAAAGCGTCCGAGTAATCCACTCTATCTAAAACTGTGTGATGCCATGAACTATGCTTCATTTTTAAGCATTTACTCAAAGAGCACCAATGATCAGTTCAGAATGATCACTTTAACTGGCCGATCAACTTGACATATCCGCATTAAATTGGCAATAACTTTTCATTTAGAGCTCAGAATGATAGGAATCCAATGCCCACATTAAGCTAGCTCATTTTTTTTTATATTTTTACATAATTTGAGACCGAAATAGAGACGATAAAGCGTCCAAATAATCTAATCTATCCAAAACTGCGTGATGCCATGCTTTATGCTTCATTTATAAGCCTTTACTTAATGAGCACCAATTATAAGTTTAGAATGATCATTTTAACTCACCGTTCAAATTGACATGTCTACACTGAATCGTCCATAACTTTTGATTTAGGGCTCAGAAACACATGAATCCAATGCCCACGTTAATCTAGCTAAATTTTCTATAGTGTAACAAAATGTGAGATAGAAATAGATACGACAAAACATCCAAGTAATCGAATCTACCCATAACTGTGTGATGCCATCCATTATGCTTCACTTATAAGCCTTTACTCAATGACCACCAATGATCACTTTCGAATGATCTCTTTAACTAGCCCATCAACTTGACATGTCCACACTAAATCATCCGTAACTTTTGATTTAGAGCTTAGAATGAAACGAATCCAATTTCCACGTTATACTAGCTCAATTTTCTATATTTTAACAAATTTTGAGATAGAAACAGGGACAAAAAGCGTCCAAGTAACCCAATCTATCAAAAACTGTGCAATGCCATGCATTATGCTTCATCTATTAGCCTTTACTTAATGAGCACCAATGATAACTTTAGAATGATCACTTTAACTTGCCAATCAATTTGACATGTTCGCACTAAATCGTCCGTAACTTTTGTTTTATAGCTCAGTATGACACCAATCAAATGCAAACGATAAGGTAGCTCAATTTTCTATATTGTGACAAAATTTGAGATAGAAATAGATATGACAATGCGTCCTAGTAATCCAATCCATCCGCAAATTGTGTAATGCCATGCATTATGCTTCATTTATAAGTTTTTACTCAATGAGAAACAATGATCAGTTTAGAATAATCACTTTAACTGGCAGATAAACTTGACATGTCCGCACTAAATCGTCCTTAACATTTGATTTAGAGCTCAGAATGACACGAATTCAATGCCCATATTAATCTAGCTTAATTTTCTATATTGTGACAAAATTTGAGACAACAATAGATACGACAAAGCGTCCAAGTAATCCAATCCATTTCAAACTGCGTGATGCCATGCATTATTTTTCATTTATAAGCTCTTACTCAATGAGCACCAATCATCAGTTTAGAATGATCATTTAACTAGCCGATCAACTTGTCATGTCTTCACTAAATACCCCATAACTTTTTATTTATAGATCAGAATGACATGAAACCAATGCCTACATTAAGAAAGGTCAATTTTCTATATTGTGACAAAATTTGAAACAGAATTAGATACGACAAAGCATCCAAGTAATCCAATATATCCCAAAATGCGTGTTGCCATGCATTATGCTTCATTTATAAGCCTTTACTAAATGAGCACCTATGACCAGTTTAGAATAATAACTTTAACTGGCCGATCAACTTGACATGTCCGTACTAAATCGTCCCTAACTTTTGATTTAGAACTAAGAATGACACAATCCAATGCCCACGTTAATCTAGCTCAATTTTCTATATTGTGACAAAATCTGAGACAGAAATAGATACAACAAAACATCCAAGTAATCGAATCCATCCCAAACTGCGTGATGCCATGTGTTTTTTTATTTATAAGCGTTTACTCAATGGGCACCAATGATCAGTTTAGTATGATCATTTTAACTAGCCAACCAACTTGACATGTCTGCACTAAATTGTCCATAACTTTTGATTTATAGCTCTGAATGACACGAATCCAATGCCCACTTTAATCTAGTTCAGTTTTCTATATTGCAACAAAGTTTGAGACAGAACTAGATCTGACAAAGCATCCAAGTAATCCAATCTATCCCAAACTGCGTCATGTCATGCATTATGGTTCATTTATAAGACTTTACTCAAAGAGAACCAATGCTCAGTTTAAAATGAGCACTTTAACTGGCCAATCAACTTGACATGCCCGCACTAAATCATTTGTAAATTTTTATTTAGAGCTTAGAATGACACCAATTCAATGCCCACGTTAAGCTAGCTCAATTTTCTATATTGTGACAAAATATGTGATAGAAATAGACAGGACAAAGCGTCCACGTAATCCAATCCATCCAGACTGGGTGTTGCCATGCATTATTTTTTATTTATAAGCTTTTACTCAATTAGAACCAATGATCAGTTTAGAATGATCATTTTAACTGGCCGATCAACTTGTCATGTCTGCACTAAATCGTCCATAACTTTTGATTTATAGCTCAGAATGATACGAATCCAATGCCTGCATTAATCTAGTTCAATTTTTTGTATTGTGACAAAATTTTAAACGGAACTAGATACAACAAAGCGTCCAAGTAATGCAATATATCCCAAACTAGGTGAGGCCATGTATAATTCTTCATTAATAAGCTTTTACTCCATGAGCACCAATGATCAGTTTAGAATGATCATTTTAAGTAACCGATCAACTTTTGATTTATAGCTCAAAATGACACAAATTAAATGCCCACATTAAGACAGTTCAATTATCTATATTGTGACAAAATTTGAAACAAAACTAGATACGACAAAGCTCCCACGTAATCCAATATAACCCAAACTGCATGCTGTCATGCATTATGATTCATTTATAAGCTTTTACTCTATGACCACCAATGATCAGTTTAGAATGATCACTTTAACTAGCCGATCAACTTGACATGTCCGCACTAAATCGTCTGTAACTTTTGATTTAGAGCTCAGAATGATGACACGAATCCAATGCCCAAGTTATGCTAGCTCAATTTTCTATATTGTGACAAAATTCTAGACAGAAATAGATACGATAAAATGTCCAAGTAATCCAGTCCATCCAAACTGCGTGATGCCATGCATTATTTTTCATTTGTAAGCTTTTACTCAATGAGGACCAATGGTCAGTTTAGAATGATCATTATAACTGGCCGCTCAACATAACATTTGTTCACTAAATTGTCCATATCTTTTTATTTATAACTCATAATGACACGAATCCAATGCCCACATTAAGCTACTTTAATTTTCTATATTGTGACAAAATTTGAAACAAAACTAGATACAACAAAGCTTCCAAGTAATCCAATATAACTCAAACTGCGTGATGTCATGCATTATGCTTCAATTATAAGCCTTTACTCAATGAGCACCAATGATCAGTTTAGAATGATCACTTTAACTGGCCGATCACTTGACTTGTCCGCACTAAATCGTCTGTAACTTTTGATTTAGAGCTCACAATGCCACGTATCCAATGCCCACATTAAGCTAGTTCAATTTTTTATATTGTAATAAATTTGAAACAAAGCTAGATAAGAAAAAGCTTCCAAGTAATCCAATATAACCCAAACTGTGGGATGCCATGTATTATGCTTCATTTGAAAGACTTTATTCAATGAGCCCCAATGATCTGTTTAATGATCACTTTAACTGGCCGATCAACTTGACATGTCCGCACTTCGTTATTAACATTTGATTTTGAGCTCAGAATGACACAAATCCAATGCCCACATTAAGCTCGCTCAATTTTCTATATTGTAACAAAATTTTAGACCAAAATAGATATGAAAAAATGTCCTAGTAATCCAACCAATCCAAAACTGTGTGATGCCATGCATTATGCTTTATTTATAAACCTTTACTAAATGAGAACCAATGATTAGTTTAGAATAATCATATTAACATGCCGAACAACTTGACATGTCAACACTAAATCGTCCGTAACTTTTGATTTTGTGCTCAGAATGACACGAATCCATGCCCACGTTAAGCTATATAAATTTATAATATTTTGACAAAATTTGTAATAGAAGTAGAGACAACAAAGTGTCCAAGTAATCCAATCTATCCCAAACTGCGTGATGCCATGCTTTATGCTTCATTTATAAGCCTTTACTTAATGAGCACCAATGACCAGTTTAGAATGATCACTTAAATGGCCGATCAACTTGACATGTGTGCACTAAATCGTTCGTAACTTTTGATTTAGAGCTCAGAATGACACGAATCCAATGATCACGTTAAGGTAGCTCAATTTTCTATATTGGGACAAAACTTGAGACACAAATAGATACGAGAAAGCATCCAAGTAATCTAGTCCATCCCAAACTGCGTGATACCATACATTATTCTTCATTTATAAGCTTTTCCTCAACGAGCACCAACAATAAGTTTAGAATGATCATTTTAAATGGCCGATCAAATGGACATGTCCGCACTAAATCGTCCGTTACTTTTGATTTAGAGCTCAGAATGACACGAATCCAATACCCACATTAAGCTAGTTCAATTTTCTATATTGTTACAGAATTTGAGACAAAACTAGCTTGATTAAACGTCCCAGTAATCCAATCTATCCCAAACTGCGTGATGCCATGCATTATGCTTCATTTAGAAGCCTTTAGTCAATGAGCACTAATGATCAGTTTAGAATAATCATATTAACTGACCGATCAACTTGAATTGTCCACTTTAAGTCAACCGTAACTTTTGACTTAGAGCTCCGAATGACACGAATCAAATGCCCACGTTAAGGTAGCTCAATTTTCTATATTTTGACAAAATCTGAGACAGAAATAGAGACGTCGACAAAGCGTCAAAGTAATCCAATCTATCCAAACTACTTGATGCCATGCATTATGCTTTATTATAAGCATCTACTTAATGAGCACCAATGATCTGTTTAGAATGATCACTTTAACTGGCCACTGAACTTGACATGTTCGCACTAAATTGTACGTAACTTTTGATTTAGAGCTCAGAATGACGCGAATCCAATGCCCACATTAAGCTAGTTCAGTTTTCTATATTGTGACAAAATTGAAGAAAATATAGAGATGACAAAGCATCCAAGTAATCCAATCTATCCAAACTACTTGATGCCATGCTTTATGCTTCATTTATAAGCGTTTACTTAATGAGCACCAATGATTTGTTTAGAATGATCACTTTAACTGGCCACCCAATTTGACATGTCCAAACTAAATCATGTGTAACTTTGATTTAATGCTCAGAATGACACGAATCCAATGCCCACGTTAAGCTACCTCAATTTTCTATATTGTAACAAAATTTGAGACATAAATAGATATGACAAAGCATCCATGTAATCCAATCTATCCAAAAATGTGTGATGCCATTCATTATGGTTCATTTATATATAAGTATTTACTCAACTTGAACTGTCCTCTCTAAATTTTCCGTAACTTTTAACTCAGAGCTCATAATGAAACGAATCCAATGCCC
>JAEVFF010000678.1:0-167916 GCA_018901945.1 Pugionium dolabratum | reverse complement strand
ACAAAGCCTTCAAGTAGTCCAATCTATTCTAAAGTGCATGATGCCTTGCATTATGCTTCATTTATAAGCCTTTACTCAAGGAGCACTAATGATAAGTTTAAAATAATTAATTTATAATGATCACTTTAATTCGCCGATCAACTTGACATGTCCGCATTAAATCGACTGTAACTTTTGCTTTAGAGTTCAGAATGACACGAATCCAATGCCCAAGTTAAGCTAGCTCGATACTATATATTGTGACAAAATATAAGACCAAAATAGCTATGACAAAGCTTTCAAGTAATCCAATTTATCCCAAACTGCATGATGGCATGCATTATGCTTCATTTGTAAATTGTGCTCAATGAATACCAATAATCAGTTTAGAATGATCATTTTAACTAGCTGATCAACTTGACATGTCCACACTAAATCGCCTTTAACATTTTCTTTAGACCTCAAAATAACATGAATCCAACGTCCACGTTAATCTATGTGAATTTTCAATATCGTGAGAACATTTGAAACTAAAAGAAAAAATTTCCAAGTAAAAGCTACGATTATTTTGACTGACCGATCAACTTGATGTGTACGCACTAAATCGTCCGTATCTATTTCATTAGAAATCAGAATGACACGAATCCAACACCCACATTAAACTAGCTCAATTTTCTATATTGTGAAAACATATAAGACTGAAAGAGTTACCACAAAGCCTTCAAGTAGTCCAATCTATCTAAAGTGCATGATGCCATGCCTTATGCTTCATTTATAAGCCTTATTCAAGGAGCACTAATGATCAGCTTAAAATGATCAATTTAGAATGAACACTTTAACTGGCCAATCAACATGACATATCCGCAATAAATCATCCGTAACTTTTAATTTAGATTTCAAAATCACATGAATCCAACGCCCACGTCAAGCTAGCTCAGGTTTCTCTATTGTGACAAAATATAAGACCAAAGTACCTACGGCAAAGCCTACAATTAATCCAATCTATCCCAAACTGTGTGATGTCATGCCTTATGCTTTATTTATAAGCATTTACTCAAGGAACAACAATGATAAGTTTAGAACAATCATTTTAACTAACTTATCGACTTGACATGTCTGCATTCAATCGTGTTTAACTTTTAATTTTGAGCTCAAAAAGACATGAGTCCAATGCGCACGTCAAGGTAACTCAATTTTCTATATTGTGAAAACATTTGAGACTGAAAGAGCTAATACAAAGCCTCCAAGTAATCCAATGTATCCCAAACTGCATGATGCCATGCATTATGCTTCATTTATAAGCTCTTACTCAAGGAGAACCAATTATCAGTTTAGAATAATCATTTTAACTGGCCGATTAACTTGACAAGTCTGCACTAAATCACCCGTAACTTTTGATTTAGAAATCAGAATGACACAAGTCAAACGCCCATGTTAAGCTAGCTCAATTTTCCATATTGTGAAAACATTTGAGACGGAAAGAGCTAATACAAATCCTCCAACTAATCCAGTGTATCCCAAACTGCGTGATGCCATGCATTATGCTTTATTTATAAGCCTTTACTCAAGGACCACCAATGATCAGTTTGGAATGATCATTTTAGTTGGCCGATCAACTTGACTTTTCTGCACTAAATCGTCCGTAACTTTGGTTTAGAGTTCAAAATGACATGAATCAACCGCTCACGTTAAGCTAGGTCAATTTTCTATACTGTGACAACATTGAGACTGAAAGAGCTACGTCAAAGCCCCCAAGTAATCCAATGTATCCCAAACTGCGTGGTCCATGCATTATGCTTCATTTGTAAGCTCTTACTCAACGAGAACCAATGATTAGTTTAGAATGATCATTTTAACTAGCTGATCAACTTGACATGTCCGCACAAAATCGTATTTAACTACATGAACCCAACGCGGATGTCAAGCTAGCTCAATTTTCCATATTGTGAAAACATTTAAGACTAAAAGAGCTAATACAAAGCCTCCAAGTAATCAAATGTCTCCCAAATTGTGTGGTGCCATGCCTTATGCCACATTTAAAAGCTCTTACTCAAGTAGCACCAATGATCAGTTTAGAATGATCATTTTAATTGGCTGATCAACTTCACATGTCCGCACTAAATCAGTAGTAACTTTTGATTCAGAGTTCAAAATGACACAAGTCCAACGCCCACGATAAATCGTCAGTAACTTTTGATTTCGAGTTAAGAATCACAAGAATCCAATGCACACGTTAACCTACCTCAATTTTCTATATTGTGACGAAATTTAAGACCGAAATAGCAACGACAAAGCTTCCAAGTAATCCAATGTATCCCAAACTGCGTAATATCATGCATTATGGTTCATTTATTAGCCTTTACTCAAGGAGTACCAATGATCAGCTTAGAATTATCATTTTAACTGGTCGATAAACTTGAAATGTACGCACTAAATCGTTTGTAACTTTTGATTTAGAGTTCAGAATAACAAGAATCCAATGCCCACGTTAACCTACCTTAATTTTCTATATTGTGATAAAATTTAAGAGTTAAATAGCTACGACAAAGCCTCCAAGTTATCCAATGTATCCCAAACTGCGTGATGCCATGCACTATGCTACGTTAATAAGCCTTCAAGGAGCTCAAATGATCAGTTTAGAATGATCATTTCAATTGGCCGATCGGCTTGACATGTACGCACTAAATTGTGTGTAACTTTTGATTTAGAGTTTAGAATAACACGAATCTAACGCCCACGTTAAGCTACCAGAATTTTGTATATTGTGATAAAATTTAAGACCGAAATAGATGTGATAGAGCCTCCATGTAATCCAATGTATCCCAAACTGTGTGATGCCCTACAATATGCTCCATTTATAAGCCTTTACTCATGGAGCACCAATGATCAGTTTAGCATTATCATTTTAACTAACCGATCAACTTGACATCTACGCACTAAATCATCCTTATCCTTTGACATAGAGTTCAGAATGACACGAATCCAACTCCCACATTAAGCTAGCTTAACTTTCTATATTGTCACAATATTTGAGACTAAAAGAACTACCACAAAGCCTTCAGGTAATCCAATCTATGTAAAATTGCATGATGCCATGCATTATGCTTCATTTATATGTTTTTACTGAGGGAGCACTAATGATCAGCGTAGAATGATCAATTTAGAATTGTTATTTCAATTGGCCGATCAATTTGACATGTCCCCACTAAATCGTCCGAAACTTTTGATTTAGAGTTGAGAATTACACGAATCTAACTCCCACGTTAAGCTACCTCAAATTACAATATTGTGATAAAATTTAAGACCGAAATAGCTGCGACAAAGCCTCAAGTAATTCAATGTATGCCAAACTGTGTGATAACATGCAATACACTCCATTTATAAGCCTTTACTCATGGAGCACCAATGATCAGTTTAGCATGATCATTTTTAACTTGCCGATCAACTTGCCATCTATGCACTAAATCGTCCTTAACTATTGATTTAGTGTTCTGAACTACCACAAAGCCTTCAAGCAATCCAATTGACATTAAACTGCATGATTTCATGCATTATGCTTCATTTATAAGTTTTTACTGAGGGAGCACTAATGATCAGTTTAGAATGATCAGTTGAGAATGGTCACTTTAACTGGCCAATCAACATGACATGTACACACTAAATCGTCTGAAAGTTTTCATTTAGAGTTCAGAATGACACGAATCCAACGCCCATGTTAATCTAGCTCAATTTTCTATATTGTTAAAAAACTTAATAATAAAATAGCTAGGACAAAGCTTTCAAGTAATCCAATCTATCCCAAACTGCGTGATGACATGCATTATGCTTAATTTGTAAAGCTTTGCTCAACGAGTTCCAGTGATCAATTTAGAATGATCAATTTAATTAGCCGATAAACTTGACATGTCGGCACTAAATCATCTTTAATTTTTGATTTCGAGTCAGAATGACATGAATCCAACATCCAAATTAAGGTAGGTCAATTTTCTGTATTGTGACGAAATTTATGACCGAAATAGCAACAAAAAAGCCTCCAATCAATCCAATGTATCGCAAACTGCGTGATGCCATGCATTACGCTTCATTTATAAGCATTTAGTCAAGGAGCACCAATGATCAGCTTAGAGTGATCATTTTAACTTGCCGATCAACTTGACATGTACGCACTAAATCGTGTGTAACTTTTGATTTAGAGTTCAGAATGACACGAATCCAACGCGCACGTTAAGCTATCTCAATTTTCAATATAGTGATTAAATTTAAGATCTAAATAGGAACGACAATGCCTCCAAATAATCCAATGTATCCCAAACTGCGTGATGCCATGCGTTATGCTTCATTTATAAGCCTTTACTCAAGGAGCACCAATTATCAGCTTAGAATGATCATTTTAACAGGCCGGTCAACTTGACATGTACGCAATAAATCGTATCTTACTTTCGATTTATAGTTCATAATGACACGAATCCAATGGCAACATTAAGCTAGCTCAATTGTTTAAACTGTGACAAAATTTAAGACCGAAATTGCTATGGAAAAGCTTTCAAATAATCCAATGTTTCCCATACTGCATGTTGCCATGCATTATGCTTCATTAATAAGCGTTTACTCAAGGAGCCTCAATGATCAGTTTAGAATGATCATTTCAACAGGCCGATCAACTTGGCATGTACGCACTAAATCTTCGGTAACTTTTGATTTCGAGTTCAGAATGACATGAATCAAACGCCCACGTTAAGCTACCTCAATTTTCTATATTGTTATGAAATTTAAAACGGAAATACCAAAGGAAAAGCCTCCAAGTAATCCAAGCAAGCCTCAATCTACGTGATGCCATGCATTAGGCTTCATTTATAGCCTTTACTCAAGGAATACCAATGGTCAGTTTAGAATGTTATTTCAACTGGCTGATCAACCTGACATGTACGAACTAAATCGTCATGAACTTTTGATCTAGAATTCTGAATGACACGAATCAATGTCCACGTTAAGCTACCTGAATTTTCCATGTTGTGATAAAATTTAAGACCGAAATAGCTATGACAAAGCCTCCAAGTAGTCCAATGTATCCTAAACTGGGTGATGCCATGCAATATGCTCCATTTACAAGCCTTTAGTTATGGAGCACAAATGATCAGTTTAGTATGATCATTTTAACTAGCCAATCAACTTGACATCTACGCAGTAAATCGTCATTAACTTTTGATTTAGAGTTCAAAATGACATGAATCCAACTCCCACATTTAGCTAGCTCTATTTTCTATATTGTGACAAAATTTAAGACCAAAATAGCAATGGCAAAGCCTCCAAGTCATCCAGTGTATCCCAAAATGCGTGAAGCCATGCGTTATGCTTTTGATAAACTTGACATGTCGGCACTAAATCATCTTTAACTTTTGATTTCAAGTCAGAATGACATGAATCCAACGTCCAAATTAAGGTCGGTCAATTTTCTATATTGTGACGAAATTTATGACCGAAATAGCAACAAAAAGCCTCCAATTAATCCAATGTATCGCAAACTGCGTGATGCCATGCATTACGCTTCATTTATAAGCATTTACTCAAGGAGCACCAATGATCAGCTTAGATTGATCATTTTAACTTGCCGATCAACTTGACATGTACGCACTAAATCGTGTGTAACTTTTGATTTAGAGTTCAGAAAGACACGAATCCAATGCGCACGTTAAGCTGTCTCAATTTTCATTATTGTGATAAAATTTAAGATCCAAATAGGAACGACAATGCCTCCAAATAATCCAATTTATCCCAAACTTTTGATTTCGAGTTCAGAATGACATGAATCGAATGCCCACGTTAAGCTACCTCAATTTTCTATATTGTTATGAAATTTACGACGGAAATAGCAAAGAAAAAGCCTCCAAGTAATCCAAGCAAGCCTCAATCTGCGTGATGCCATGCATTAGGTTTCATTTATAAGCCTTTACTCAAGGAGCACCAATGATCAGTTTAGAATGTTATTTCAACTGGCCGATCAACTTGACATCTACGAACTAAATCGTCATGAACTTTTGATCTAGAATTCTTAATGACACGAATCAAATGTCTACATTAAGCTACCTCAATTTTCTATGTTGTGATAAAATTTAAGACCGAAATAGCTATGACAAAGCCTCCAAGTAGTCCAATGTATCCTAAACTGGGTGATGCCATGCAATATGCTCCATTTACAAGCCTTTAGTTATGGAGCACAAATGATCAGCTAAGTATGATCATTTTAACTAGCCAATCAACTTGACATCTACGCAGTAAATCGTCATTAACTTTTGATTTAGAGTTCAAAATGACACGAATCCAACTCCCACATTAAGCTAGCTCTATTTTCTATATTGTGACAAAATTTAAGACCAAAATAGCAATGGCAAAGCCTCCAAGTCATCCAATGTATCCCAAAATGCATGAAGCCATGCATTATGCTTCATTTTTAAGCGTTGACTTAAGGAGCACCAATGATCAATTTAGAATATTTCAACTTGCAGATCAACATGACATGTACGCACTAAATTGTCTGTAACTTTTGATCTGGAGTTTAAAATAACTGGAATCCAACACCCACGTTAAGCTACCTAAATTATCTATATTGTGATAAAATTTAAGACCAAAATAGCGACGAAAAAGCCTCCAAATAATCTAATGTATCCCAAACTGCGTGATGCCATGCATTATGCTTTATTTATAAGTTTTTACTGAAGGAGCACTAATGATCAGTTTAGAATGGCCACTTTAACTGGCCGATCAACTTGACATGTCCCTCTTAAATCGTTTGAAACTTTTGATTTAGAGTTAAGAATGACACGAATCTAATGCCCACGTTAAACTAGCTCAATTTTCAATATCGTGACAAAAATTAAAACCGAAACAGGTATAACAAAGCGTCCAAGTAATCCAATATATCCTGAACAGTGTAATGCGATGCATTATGCTTTATTTGTAAGCCATTGCTCAATGAGCACCAATGATCAGTTTAGAATGATCATTTTAACTAGATGATCAACTTGACATATCTGCACTTAATCGTCCGTAACTTTTCATTTAGAGTTCAGAATGCAATGAATCCAACGCCCACGTTAAGGTAGCTCAATTTTATATATTGTGACAAAATTTAAGATCGAAATAGCTATGAAATAGCCTCCAAGTAATCCAATGTATCCCATAAGCTTCATTTATAAGCCTTTACTCATGGAGCACCAATAATCAATTTAGCATAATCATTTTAACTTAGACAATCAACTTGACATCTACGCACTAAATCATTCTTAACTTTTGATTTAGGGTTCCGAATGTTACCAATTCAACCTCCCACATTAAGCAAGGTCTATTTTCTATATTGTGACGAAATTTAAGACGGAAATAGCAACGAAAAAGCCTCCAAGTAATCCATTGTATCCCAAACTGCATGATCTCATCCATTATGCTTCATTTATCAACCTTTATTCAAGGAGCACCAATGATCAGTTTAGATTGTCTTTTCAACTTGCCGATCACCTTGACATGTATACACTAAATCGTCCGTAACTTTTGATCTAGAGTTCAAAATAACACGAATCCAATGCCCACCTTAAGCTACCTTAATTTTCTAAATTGTGATAATTTAAGACATAAATAGCAATGACAAAGCCTCCAAGTAATCTAATGTATCCCAAACTACGTGATACCATGCATTATGCTTCATTTATAATCCTTTACTCAAGGAGCACCAATGATCAGCTTAGAATGATCATTTTAACTGACCAATCAACTTGACATGTACGCACTAAATCGTACGTAAATTTTGATTTAGAGTTCATAATGACATGAATCCAATGCCCACGTTAAGCTACCTCAATTTTCTATATTGTGATAAAATTTAGAACTGATATAGCTTAGACAAAGCCTCCAAGTAATCCAATGTTTCCCAAACTGTGTGATGCCATGCATTATGCTTCATTAATAAGCCTTTACTCAAGGAGCACCAATGATCAGATTATAATGATCATTTCAACTGGCCGATCAGCTTTACACGCACGCACTAAGTCATCAGTAACTTTCGATTTCGAGTGCAGAATGACATGAATCCAACGCTCCCGTTAAGCTACCTCAATTTTCTATATTGTGACAAAATTTAAGACCGAAATATCAAAGACAAAGCCTCCAAGTTTTCCAATGTATCCCAGACTGCATGATGCCATGCATTATGCTTCATTAATAAGTCTTTTCTCAAGGAGCACCAATGATTAGTTTAGAATGATCATTTCAACTGGAAGATCAACTTGACATATGTGCACTAATTCGTCTGTAACTTTTGATTTCGAGTTCAGAATAACATGAATCCAACGCCCACTGTAAGCTACCTCAATTTTCTATACTGTGACGGAATTTAAGACCAAAATAGCAAAGACAAAGCCTCCAATTAATCCAATCTATCCCAAACTGCGTGATGCCATTCATTATGCTTCATTTATTCCTTTACTCAAGGAGCACCAATGATGAGTTTAGAATATCATTTCAACTGGACGATCACCTTGACATGTACCCACTAAATCATCAGTAACTTTTGATTTAGAGTTCAAAATGACACGAATCCAACTCCCACATTAAGCTAGCTCTATTTTCTATATTGTGACAAAATTTAAGACCAAAATAGCAATGGCAAAGCCTCCAAGTCATCCAATGTATCCCAAAATGCATGAAGCCATGCATTATGCTTCATTTTTAAGCGTTGACTTAAGGAGCACCAATGATCAATTTAGAATATCATTTCAACTTGCAGATCAACATGACATGTACGCACTAAATTGTCTGTAACTTTTGATCTGGAGTTTAAAATAACTGGAATCCAACACCCACGTTAAGCTACCTCAATTATCTATATTGTGATAAAATTTAAGACCAAAATAGCGACGAAAAAGTCTCCAAATAATCTAATGTATCCCAAACTGCGTGATGCCATGCATTATGCTTTATTTATAAGTTTTTACTGAAGGAGCACTAATGATCAGTTTAGAATGGCCACTTTAACTGGCCGATCAACTTGACATGTCCCTCTTAAATCGTTTGAAACTTTTGATTTAGAGTTAAGAATGACACGAATCTAATGCCCACATTAAACTAGCTCAATTTTCAATATCGTGACAAAAATTAAAACCGAAACAGGTATAACAAAGCGTCCAAGTAATCCAATATATCCTGAACAGTGTAATGCGATGCATTATGCTTTATTTGTAAGCCATTGCTCAATGAGCACCAATGATCAGTTTAGAATGATCATTTTAACTAGATGATCAACTTGACATATCTGCACTTAATCGTCCGTAACTTTTCATTTAGAGTTCAGAATGCAATGAATCCAACGCCCACGTTAAGGTAGCTCAATTTTATATATTGTGACAAAATTTAAGATCGAAATTGCTATGAAATAGCCTCCAAGTAATCCAATGTATCCCATATGCTTCATTTATAAGCCTTTACTCATGGAGCACCAATAATCAGTTTAGCATAATCATTTTAACTTAGACAATCAACTTGACATCAACGCACTAAATCATTCTTAACTTTTGATTTAGGGTTCCGGATGTTACCAATCCAACCTCCCACATTAAGCAAGGTCTATTTTCTATATTGTGACGAAATTTAAGACGGAAATAGCAACGACAAAGCCTCCAAGTAATCCATAATATCCCAAACTGCATGATCTCATCCATTATGCTTCATTTATCAACCTTTATTCAAGGAGCACCAATGATCAGTTTAGATTGTCTTTTCAACTTGCCGATCACCTTGACATGTATACACTAAATCGTCCGTAACTTTTGATCTAGAGTTCAGAATAACACGAATCCAATGCCCACCTTAAGCTACCTTAATTTTCTAAATTGTGATAATTTAAGACATAAATAGCAATGACAAAGCCTCCAAGTAATCTAATATATCCCAAACTACGTGATACCATGCATTATGCTTCATTTATAATCCTTTACTCAAGGAGCACCAATGATCAGCTTAGAATGATCATTTTAACTGACCAATCAACTTGACATGTACGCACTAAATCGTACGTAAATTTTGATTTAGAGTTCATAATGACATGAATCCAATGCCCACGTTAAGCTACCTCAATTTTCTATATTGTGATAAAATTTAGAACTGATATAGCTTAGACAAAGCCTCCAAGTAATCCAATGTTTCCCAAACTGTGTGATGCCATGCATTATGCTTCATTAATAAGCCTTTACTCAAGGAGCACCAATGATCAGATTATAATGATCATTTCAACTGGCCGATCAGCTTTACACGCACGCACTAAGTCATCAGTAACTTTCGATTTCGAGTGCAGAATGACATGAATCCAACGCTCCCGTTAAGCTACCTCAATTTTCTATATTGTGACAAAATTTAAGACCGAAATATCAAAGACAAAGCCTCCAAGTTTTCCAATGTATCCCAGACTGCATGATGCCATGCATTATGCTTCATTAATAAGTCTTTTCTCAAGGAGCACCAATGATTAGTTTAGAATGATCATTTCAACTGGAAGATCAACTTGACATATGTGCACTAATTCGTCTGTAACTTTTGATTTCGAGTTCAGAATAACACGAATCCAACGCCCACTGTAAGCTACCTCAATATTCTATATTTTCTGACAAAATTTAAGACCGAAATAGCTACGACAAAGCCTCGAAGTAATCCAATCTATCCCAAAATGCGTGATGACAATCATTACGCTTTGTTTGTAAGGCTTTCGTTAATGAGCACCAATAATGAGTATAGAATGATCATTTTAACTAGCTGATCAACTTAACATGTATGAACTATGTCGTCTTTAACATTTGATTTAGAGCTCAAATTGACATGAATCCAACACCCATGTTAATCTAGTTCAATTTTCAGTATTGTGACAACATTTGAGACTTAAAAAGCTACGAAATAGTTTCCAAATAATACAATCTATCCCAAACTACATGAAGTCATGCATTACGCTTCATTTATAAGCCTTTACTCAGGGAGCACCAATGATCACTTTATAATGATTATTTTAACTCACCGATCAATTTGACATGTCCACCTTAAATCGTCTGTAACTTTGGATTTGTCGTTCAGAATGACACGAATCCAACACCCACGTTAAGCTAGCTCAATTTTCTATATTGTCATAAAGTTAAATACCAAAATTGGTACAATAAAGCCTTCAAGTAATTCATTCTGAACAATGATTAGTTTTGAATGATCAATTTACCTAGCCGATAAACTAGGCATTTCCGCACTAAATGATCTGTAACTTTTGATTTAGAGCTTAATATGATATGAATCCAACGCCCTAGTTAAGATAGCTAAATTTTCTATATTGTGACAAAATTTAAGTCCGAAATAGGTAATACAAATCCTCCAAGTAATCCAATGTATCCCAAACTGTCTGATTACATGTCCCCACTAAATCGTCGTAATTTTTGATTTATAGTTTAGAATGACATGAATCCAACACCCACATTAATCTAGCTCAACTTTCAATATATTGACAAAATTTAAAACCAAAATAGCTACGACAAAGCCTCTAAGTAATCCAACGTATCCCAAACTACGTGATACCACACATTATGCTTCATTTAGAAACCTTTACTCAAGGAGCACCAATGATCAGTTTAGATGATCATTTTAACTGGCCGATTAACTTGACATGTACGCACTAAATCGTCCGTAACTTTTGATTTAGATTTGAAAATGACACGAATCGAATGTCCACATTAAACAAGCTCAATTTTCATTATGTGACAACATTTGAGAGTGAAAGACCTACCACAAAGCCTTCAAGTAATCCAATATATCCTAAACTACGTGATGCCATGCATTATGCTTTATTTATAAGTTTTTACTGAAGGAGCACTAATGATCAGTTTAGAATGGCCACTTTAACTGGCCGATCAACTTGACATGTCCCTCTTAAATCGTTTGAAACTTTTGATTTAGAGTTAAGAATGACACGAATCTAATGCCCACGTTAAACTAGCTCAATTTTCAATATCGTGACAAAAATTAAAACCGAAACAGGTATAACAAAGCGTCCAAGTAATCCAATATATCCTGAACAGTGTAATGCGATGCATTATGCTTTATTTGTAAGCCATTGCTCAATGAGCACCAATGATCAGTTTAGAATGATCATTTTAACTAGATGATCAACTTGACATATCTGCACTTAATCGTCCGTAACTTTTCATTTAGAGTTCAGAATGCAATGAATCCAACGCCCACGTTAAGGTAGCTCAATTTTATATATTGTGACAAAATTTAAGATCGAAATAGCTATGAAATAGCCTCCAAGTAATCCAATGTATCCCATAAGCTTCATTTATAAGCCTTTACTCATGGAGCACCAATAATCAATTTAGCATAATCATTTTAACTTAGACAATCAACTTGACATCTACGCACTAAATCATTCTTAACTTTTGATTTAGGGTTCCGAATGTTACCAATTCAACCTCCCACATTAAGCAAGGTCTATTTTCTATATTGTGACGAAATTTAAGACGGAAATAGCAACGAAAAAGCCTCCAAGTAATCCATTGTATCCCAAACTGCATGATCTCATCCATTATGCTTCATTTATCAACCTTTATTCAAGGAGCACCAATGATCAGTTTAGATTGTCTTTTCAACTTGCCGATCACCTTGACATGTATACACTAAATCGTCCGTAACTTTTGATCTAGAGTTCAGAATAACACGAATCCAATGCCCACCTTAAGCTACCTTAATTTTCTAAATTGTGATAATTTAAGACATAAATAGCAATGACAAAGCCTCCAAGTAATCTAATGTATCCCAAACTACGTGATACCATGCATTATGCTTCATTTATAATCCTTTACTCAAGGAGCACCAATGATCAGCTTAGAATGATCATTTTAACTGACCAATCAACTTGACATGTACGCACTAAATCGTACGTAAATTTTGATTTAGAGTTCATAATGACATGAATCCAATGCCCACGTTAAGCTACCTCAATTTTCTATATTGTGATAAAATTTAGAACTGATATAGCTTAGACAAAGCCTCCAAGTAATCCAATGTTTCCCAAACTGTGTGATGCCATGCATTATGCTTCATTAATAAGCCTTTACTCAAGGAGCACCAATGATCAGATTATAATGATCATTTCAACTGGCCGATCAGCTTTACACGCACGCACTAAGTCATCAGTAACTTTCGATTTCGAGTGCAGAATGACATGAATCCAACGCTCCCGTTAAGCTACCTCAATTTTCTATATTGTGACAAAATTTAAGACCGAAATATCAAAGACAAAGCCTCCAAGTTTTCCAATGTATCCCAGACTGCATGATGCCATGCATTATGCTTCATTAATAAGTCTTTTCTCAAGGAGCACCAATGATTAGTTTAGAATGATCATTTCAACTGGAAGATCAACTTGACATATGTGCACTAATTCGTCTGTAACTTTTGATTTCGAGTTCAGAATAACATGAATCCAACGCCCACTGTAAGCTACCTCAATTTTCTATACTGTGACGGAATTTAAGACCAAAATAGCAAAGACAAAGCCTCCAATTAATCCAATCTATCCCAAACTGCGTGATGCCATTCATTATGCTTCATTTATTCCTTTACTCAAGGAGCACCAATGATGAGTTTAGAATATCATTTCAACTGGACGATCACCTTGACATGTACCCACTAAATCATCAGTAACTTTTGATTTAGAGTTCAAAATGACACGAATCCAACTCCCACATTAAGCTAGCTCTATTTTCTATATTGTGACAAAATTTAAGACCAAAATAGCAATGGCAAAGCCTCCAAGTCATCCAATGTATCCCAAAATGCATGAAGCCATGCATTATGCTTCATTTTTAAGCGTTGACTTAAGGAGCACCAATGATCAATTTAGAATATCATTTCAACTTGCAGATCAACATGACATGTACGCACTAAATTGTCTGTAACTTTTGATCTGGAGTTTAAAATAACTGGAATCCAACACCCACGTTAAGCTACCTCAATTATCTATATTGTGATAAAATTTAAGACCAAAATAGCAACGAAAAAGTCTCCAAATAATCTAATGTATCCCAAACTGCGTGATGCCATGCATTATGCTTTATTTATAAGTTTTTACTGAAGGAGCACTAATGATCAGTTTAGAATGGCCACTTTAACTGGCCGATCAACTTGACATGTCCCTCTTAAATCGTTTGAAACTTTTGATTTAGAGTTAAGAATGACACGAATCTAATGCCCACATTAAACTAGCTCAATTTTCAATATCGTGACAAAAATTAAAACCGAAACAGGTATAACAAAGCGTCCAAGTAATCCAATATATCCTGAACAGTGTAATGCGATGCATTATGCTTTATTTGTAAGCCATTGCTCAATGAGCACCAATGATCAGTTTAGAATGATCATTTTAACTAGATGATCAACTTGACATATCTGCACTTAATCGTCCGTAACTTTTCATTTAGAGTTCAGAATGCAATGAATCCAACGCCCACGTTAAGGTAGCTCAATTTTATATATTGTGACAAAATTTAAGATCGAAATTGCTATGAAATAGCCTCCAAGTAATCCAATGTATCCCATATGCTTCATTTATAAGCCTTTACTCATGGAGCACCAATAATCAGTTTAGCATAATCATTTTAAATTAGACAATCAACTTGACATCAACGCACTAAATCATTCTTAACTTTTGATTTAGGGTTCCGGATGTTACCAATCCAACCTCCCACATTAAGCAAGGTCTATTTTCTATATTGTGACGAAATTTAAGACGGAAATAGCAACGACAAAGCCTCCAAGTAATCCATAATATCCCAAACTGCATGATCTCATCCATTATGCTTCATTTATCAACCTTTATTCAAGGAGCACCAATGATCAGTTTAGATTGTCTTTTCAACTTGCCGATCACCTTGACATGTATACACTAAATCGTCCGTAACTTTTGATCTAGAGTTCAGAATAACACGAATCCAATGCCCACCTTAAGCTACCTTAATTTTCTAAATTGTGATAATTTAAGACATAAATAGCAATGACAAAGCCTCCAAGTAATCTAATATATCCCAAACTACGTGATACCATGCATTATGCTTCATTTATAATCCTTTACTCAAGGAGCACCAATGATCAGCTTAGAATGATCATTTTAACTGACCAATCAACTTGACATGTACGCACTAAATCGTACGTAAATTTTGATTTAGAGTTCATAATGACATGAATCCAATGCCCACGTTAAGCTACCTCAATTTTCTATATTGTGATAAAATTTAGAACTGATATAGCTTAGACAAAGCCTCCAAGTAATCCAATGTTTCCCAAACTGTGTGATGCCATGCATTATGCTTCATTAATAAGCCTTTACTCAAGGAGCACCAATGATCAGATTATAATGATCATTTCAACTGGCCGATCAGCTTTACACGCACGCACTAAGTCATCAGTAACTTTCGATTTCGAGTGCAGAATGACATGAATCCAACGCTCCCGTTAAGCTACCTCAATTTTCTATATTGTGACAAAATTTAAGACCGAAATATCAAAGACAAAGCCTCCAAGTTTTCCAATGTATCCCAGACTGCATGATGCCATGCATTATGCTTCATTAATAAGTCTTTTCTCAAGGAGCACCAATGATTAGTTTAGAATGATCATTTCAACTGGAAGATCAACTTGACATATGTGCACTAATTCGTCTGTAACTTTTGATTTCGAGTTCAGAATAACACGAATCCAACGCCCACTGTAAGCTACCTCAATATTCTATATTTTCTGACAAAATTTAAGACCGAAATAGCTACGACAAAGCCTCGAAGTAATCCAATCTATCCCAAAATGCGTGATGACAATCATTACGCTTTGTTTGTAAGGCTTTCGTTAATGAGCACCAATAATGAGTATAGAATGATCATTTTAACTAGCTGATCAACTTAACATGTATGAACTATGTCGTCTTTAACATTTGATTTAGAGCTCAAATTGACATGAATCCAACACCCATGTTAATCTAGTTCAATTTTCAGTATTGTGACAACATTTGAGACTTAAAAAGCTACGAAATAGTTTCCAAATAATACAATCTATCCCAAACTACATGAAGTCATGCATTACGCTTCATTTATAAGCCTTTACTCAGGGAGCACCAATGATCACTTTATAATGATTATTTTAACTCACCGATCAATTTGACATGTCCACCTTAAATCGTCTGTAACTTTGGATTTGTCGTTCAGAATGACACGAATCCAACACCCACGTTAAGCTAGCTCAATTTTCTATATTGTCATAAAGTTAAATACCAAAATTGGTACAATAAAGCCTTCAAGTAATTCATTCTGAACAATGATTAGTTTTGAATGATCAATTTACCTAGCCGATAAACTAGGCATTTCCGCACTAAATGATCTGTAACTTTTGATTTAGAGCTTAATATGATATGAATCCAACGCCCTAGTTAAGATAGCTAAATTTTCTATATTGTGACAAAATTTAAGTCCGAAATAGGTAATACAAATCCTCCAAGTAATCCAATGTATCCCAAACTGTCTGATTACATGTCCCCACTAAATCGTCGTAATTTTTGATTTATAGTTTAGAATGACATGAATCCAACGCCCACATTAATCTAGCTCAACTTTCAATATATTGACAAAATTTAAAACCAAAATAGCTACGACAAAGCCTCTAAGTAATCCAACGTATCCCAAACTACGTGATACCACACATTATGCTTCATTTAGAAACCTTTACTCAAGGAGCACCAATGATCAGTTTAGATGATCATTTTAACTGGCCGATTAACTTGACATGTACGCACTAAATCGTCCGTAACTTTTGATTTAGATTTGAAAATGACACGAATCGAATGTCCACATTAAACAAGCTCAATTTTCATTATGTGACAACATTTGAGAGTGAAAGACCTACCACAAAGCCTTCAAGTAATCCAATATATCCTAAACTACGTGATGCCATGCATTATGCTTCATTTATAAGCGTTTACTCAACGAGCACTAGTGATGAGTTTAGAATGATTAGTTTAGAATGATCTATTTAATTGCCCAACCAACTTCACATGTCCGCACTAAATCATCCGTAACTTTTGATTTAGAGTTTAGAATGAAACGAATCCAACGCTACGTTAAGCTAGCTCAATTTTTTTACATTGTGACAATATTTGGGACTGAAAGAGCAACAACAAAGCCTTCAAGTAATCTAATCTATCCAAAACTGCGTGATGCCATGCATTATGCTTCATTTATAAGCGTTTACTCAAAGAGCACTAATGATGAGTTTAGAATGATCAGTTTGGAATGACCAATTTAACTAGCCGATAAACATGACATGTCTGCACCAAATCATCTGTAACTTTTGAGTTATAGTTCAGAATGTGATGAATCCAATGGCAACAATACGCTAGCTCAACTTTCTATATAGTGACAAAATTTAAGACCGAAATAGCTAAACTAAAGCCTCCAAGTAATCCAATGCATTCCAAACTGCGTGATGCCATGCATTATGCTTCATTTAAAAACCTTTATTGAAAAAGCAACAATGATCAGCCATTTTAATAGGCCGATCAACTATGCACTAAATCGTCTCTAACTTTTGATTTAGAGTTCAGAATGACACGAATCCAACACCCACGTTAACCTAGCTCAATTTTCTATATTGTCACAACATTTGAGGCTAAAAGAGCTACCACAAAGCCTTCAAGTAGTCCAATCTATCCTAAACTGCGTGATGCCATGCATTATTCTTCAATTATAAGCCTTTACTCAAGGATCACTAATGATCAGTTTCGAATGATTACTTTAGAATGATCACATTAACTGGCCGAACAACTTGACATTTCTGCAATAAATCGTCCGTAACTTGGATTTAGAGTTCAAAATGTTACAAATCCAACACCCACGTTAAACTAGCTTAATTTTTTTGACAACATTTGAGACTAAAAGAACAACCACAATGCCTTCAAGTAATCCAATCTATCCTAAACTGCATGATGCCATGCATTAAGCTTAATTTATAAGCATTTACTCAAGAAGCACTGATGATGAGTTTAGAATGAACACTTTAACTGGCCAGTCAACTTGACATCTGCGCAATAAATCGTCTGTAACTTTTTATTTATAGTTCAGAATGACATGAATCCAACACCCACGTTAAGCTAGCTCAACTTTCATTATTGTGACAACAGTTGAGAGTGAAAGAGCTACCACAAACAAGTAATCCAATCTAACCTTAACTGCGTGATGCCATGCATTATGCTTCATTTATAAGCGTTTACTCAAGGAGCACTAATGATGATTAGAATGAGCTCTTTACCTGTCCAGTCAAGTTGACATATCCGCACTAAATCGTTTGTAACTTTTGATTGAGAGTTCAGAACGACATGAATCCAACACCCACGTTAAGCTAGCTCAATTTTCTATGTTGTGACAAAATTTAAGACCGAAATAGCTACGACAAAGCCTCCAAGTAGTCCAATATATCCCAAACTGTGTGATGTCATGCATTATGCTTCATTTATAAGCGTTTACTCAAGGAGCACTAATGATCAGTTTTGAATGATCAGTTTAAAATGATCAATTTAACTAGCCGATAAACATGACATGTCTGCACTAAATCATTCATAACTTTTGAGTTACAGTTCAGAATGACATGAATCTAACACCCACGTTATGCTAGCTCAACTTTCTATATTGTGACCAAACTTATGACCAAAAATAGCTATGATAAAGCCTCCAAGTAATCCAATGTATTCCAAACTGCGTGATGCCATGAATTATGCTTCATTTATAAGCGTTTACTCAAGGAACACTAGTGATGAGTTTAAAATGATCAGTTTAGAATGATCCCTTTAACCGGCCAGTCAACTTGACATGTTTGAACTAAATCCTCCGTAACTTTTGATTTAGAGTTCAGAATGATATGAATCCAATGCCCACTTTAAACGAGACTGAAAGAGATACCACAAGCATTCAAGTAATCCAATCTATCCTAAACTGCATGATGCTATGCATTATGCTTCATTTATAAGCGGTTACTCAAGGAGCACTAATGATGAGTTTAAAAAGATCAGTTTAGAATGATCTCTTTAATTGGCCAGTCAACTTGAGATGTCCGCACTAAATCCTGCGTAACTTTTGATTTAGAGTTCAGGATAATACGAATCCAACGCCCACTTTAAACTAGCTCAATTTTTTATACTGTGAAAACATTTGAGACTGGAAGAGCTACCACAAAGTCTTCAAGTAATCCAATCTATCCTAAATTGCGTGATGCCATGCATTATGCTTCATTTATAAGCGTTTACTCAAGGAGCACTAATGATGAGTTTAGAATGATCAGTTTAGGATGATCACTTTAACAGGACTATCAACTTAACACGTCCGCACTAAATTGTCCAAAACTTTTGATTTATAGTTCAGAATGACATGAATCCAATACCTATGTAAAGTTAGCCCAATTTCGATATTGTGAGAGAATTTAAGACCGAAATAGCTACGACAAAGCCTCCAAGTAATCTAATCTATACCAAACTGCATGAGGCCATGCGTTATGCTTCATTTGTAAACCTTTGCTCAATGATTACCAATGATCAGTTTAGAATGATCAGTTTGGAATGATCATTCGTAAGCATGACAGGTCTGCACTAAATCGTCTGTAACTTTTTATTTACTGTTCATAATAGCATGAATCCAACGTCCAAGTTAAGCTAGCTCAGTTTTCAATATAGTGACAAAATATAAGACCGAAATAGCTACGACAAAGCCTCCAAGTAATCCAATGTATCCAAAACTGTGTGATTCCATGCATAATTCTTCATTTATCAGCCTTTAATCAAGGAGCCCCAATGATCAGTGTAGAATGATCATTTAAACTAGCCAATCAAATTGACATGTACACACTAAACTGCCTGTAACTTTTCTATATTGTAACAACATTTGAGACTGAAAGAGCTATCAAAAAGCTATCAAATAATGCAATCTATCCTAAACTGCGTGATGCCATGTATTATGCTTTATTTATAAGCCTTAACTCAACGAGCACTAATGATCAGTTTTGAATGATCATTTTAGAATGATCAATTTAACTCGCCGATCAACTTGACATGTCCACACTAAATCGCACGTAACTTTTCATTTAGAGTTTAGAATGACACGAATCCATAGCCCATGTTAAGCTAGATACGTTTTCTATATTTTGATAAACGTTAAGACTTAAATAGCTACAACAAAGCCTCCAAGTAATCCAATCTATCCCAAACTGCGTTATGCCATGCATTGTGATTCATTTGTAAACCTGCTCAATGAGCACCAATGATTAATTCAGAATGATCAGTTTGGAATGATCAATTTAACTAGCCGAGAAACATGACATGTTGTAATAAATCGTCCGTAACTTTTTTTTACAGTTCAGAATGACATGAATTCAAGGCCTACGTTAAGCTAGCTCAGTTTTCTATATTGTGACAAAATTTAAGACTCAAATAGCTACGACAAAGCCTCCAAGTAATCCAATATACCCTAAACTGCGTGATGCCATGCATTATGCTTCATTTATAAGCCTTTACTAAATGAGCACTAATGGTTAGTTTAGAATGATTAGTTTAGAATGATCACTTTAGAATGATAAATGTATCTGTCTGTTCAACTTGACATGTCCACACTAAATCATCCGTAACTTTTGACTTAGAGTTCAGAATGACACGAATCCAATGCCCACGTTAAGCTAGCTCAGTTTTCTATATTGTGACAAACTTTAAAACCGAAATAGCTACCAAAAACCCTCTAAGTAATCCAATCTATCCCAAACTGCTTTATGCCATGCATTATGCTTCATTTGTAAACCTGCTCAATGAGACCCAATGCTTAGTTTAGAAAGATCAGCTTAGAATGATCATTTTAACTGGCCAATCAACTTGACATGTACGCACTAAGTCATCTTTAACTTTTGATTTAGAGCTCATAATGACACGAATCCAACACCAACATTAAACTAGCTCAATTTCTAAATTGTGACTGCATTTGAGATTGAAATAGCTACCACAAAGCATTCAAGTAATCCAATCTATCCTAAACTGCGTGATGCCAAACATTAGCTTCATTTACAAGCGTTTACTCAAGGAGAAATAATGATCAGTTTAAAATGATAAGTTTAGAATGATCACTTTAACTAGGCTGTCAACTTGACATGTCTGTACTAAATCGTCCGTAACCTTTGATTTAGCGTTCATAATGACACGAACCCAACACCCATATTAAAGTTGCTCAATTTTCTATATTGTGACAACAATTGAGACTAAAAAAGCACCACGAAGCCTTCAAGTAATCCAATCTATCCTAATCTGCATGATGCCATGCATTATGCTTGATTTATAAGCTTTTACTTAAGGAGAACTAATGATGAGTTTAGAATGATCAGTTTATAATAATCACTTTAACTAGCCGATCAACTTAACATGTCTGCACTAAATTGTCCACATCTTTCGATTTAGAGTTTAGAATGACAGGAATTTAATGCCCACGTTGAACTAGTTCAATTTTCTATATTGTGACAACATTTGAGACTGAAAAAGCACCACAAAGCCTTCGAGTAATCCAATCTGTCCTAAATTCCATGATGCCATGCATTATGCTTCTTTTATAAGCATTTACCAAGGAGCACTAATGATCACTTTAGAATGATCACTTTAGAATGATCACTTTAGAATGATCACTTTAGAATGATCACTTTAGAATGATCACTTTGCAATGATCACTTTAAGAGGCCAATCAACGTGACATGTCCTCACTAAATCGTGTGTAACTTTTGATTTAAAGTTTCAAATGACATGAATCCAACGCCCATGTTAAGCTAGCTATATATTTTATATTGTCAAAAAACTTAAGACTGAAATAGCTACGAGAAAGACCCCAAATAATCCAATCTATCCCAAACTGCGTTATGCCATGCATTATGCTTCATTTGCAAACATTTTCTCAATGAGTGCCAATGATTAGTTTCGAATGATCAGTTTGGAATGATGAATTTAACTAGCCGATAAACATTACATGTTGCACTAAATTGTCCGTAACGTTTTAGTTACAGTTCAGAATGACATGAATCCAACGCCCACGTTAATCTAGCTAAATTTTCTATATTGGGACAAAATTTAAGACCAAAATAGTTACGGCAATGCCTCCAAGTAATCCAATGTATCCAAAACTGTGTGATGCAATGCATTATTCTTCATTTGTAAGCCTTTACTTAAGGATCCCCAATGATCAATTTCGAATGATCATTTTAACTGGCTAATCGACTTGACATGTACGCACTAAATCATTCGTAACTTTTGATTTAGAGTTCAGAATGACACGAATCCAAGGCCCACGTTAAACTAGCTCAATTTTCTATGTTGTTACAATATTTGAGACTAAAACAGCTTCCACAAAGCCCTAACGTAATCCAATCTATCCTAAGCTGCGTGATGCCATGCATTTAGCTTCATTTATAAGCCTTTACTCAAAGAGCACTAATGATCAGTTTAGAATGATCACTTTAACTAGATCATAAACTTGACATATCCGCACTAATCCGTCTTTAACTTTTGATGTAGAGCTTAAAATGACATGAGTCCAACGTCCACGTTAAGCTAGCTATATATTCCACATTGTGATAACATTTGAGACTGAAGGAGCTGCGATAAAGCCTCCAAGTAAATCCAATGTATCCAAAGTACGTGATGCCATGCATTGTGCATCATTTATAAGCCTTTAATCAAGCAGCACTAATGATCAGTTTAGAATTATCATTTTAACTGGCCGATCCACTTGAGATGTCTGTACTAAATCGTCCGTAACTTTTGATTTAGAGTTCAGAATGCCATGCCCACGTTAAGCTAACTCAATTTTCTATATTGTGACAAATTTTAAGAACAATATAGTTACGACAGAGCCTCAAAGTAATCCCATCTATTATAAAGTGTGTGATGCCATGCATTATGATTCATTTATAAGCCTTTACTCAAGGAGCACAATGATCAGTTTAGAATTATCAATTTAACTTGCTGCTCAACTTGACATGTCTGCACTAAATCAACTCTAACTTTTGATTTAGAGCACAAACTGACATGAATCCAACGCCCACGTTAAGCTAGCTCAATGTTCCATATTGTGACAACATTTAAGACTGAAAGAGCTTCGAAAAAGCCTCCAAGTACTCTAATATATCCCAAACTGTTTGATGCCATGCATTATGCTTCATTTATAAGCCTTCACTCAAGGAGCACCAATGATCAGTTTAAAATGATCATTTTAATTGGCCGATCAACTTGACATATTCGCACTAAATCGTCTATAACTTTAATTTAGAGTTAAAAATGACACGAATCCAACACCCACGTTAAGCTAGCTCAATTTTCTGTATTGTGACAAAATTTAAGACCGAAATAGCACAAATCCTCCAAGTAATCTAATCTATCCCAAATTGTGTGATGCCATGCATTATGCTTCATTTATACCCATTTACTCAATGAGCACCAATGAGTAGTTTGGAATGATCATTTAAATAGTTGATCAACTTGGCATCTCCGCACCAAAATTGTCTTTAACATTGTGACAACATTTGAGACTAATAGACCAACGACAAAGCCTACAAGTAATCCAATGTATCCCAAACTGCATGATACAATGTATTACGTTTTATTTATAAGTCTTTAATCAATGAGCACCAGTATAGAAAATTTTACTTGGAGGTTTTGTCGTAGCTATTTCGGTCTTAAATTTTATAGTATAGAAAATTGAGCTAGCTTAACGTGGGTGTTGTATTCGTGTAATTCGGCACTGATTAGTAAACCTTTCTTCAATGAGCAACAATGATCAGTTTAGAATGATCGATTTAACTAGTCAATAAACATGACATGTCCGCAATAAATCGTTTGTAACTTTTGATTTAGAGTTCAGAATAACATGAATTCAACGCCCACATTAAGCTAGCTCAATTTTCTATATTGCGACAAAATTTAAGAGAGAAATAGCTACGGCAAAGCCTCCAAGTAATCCAATGTATCCCAAACTGCGTCCTTCAAGAGATACCACAAAGCCTTCAAGTAATCCAATATATCCTTAAATGCGTGATGCGATGCATTATGCTTCATTTATAAGCATTTACTCAAGGAGCACTAATGATTAGTTTAGAATGATCGGTTTAGAATGATCAGTTTAGAATGATCACTTTAACCGGCCAATCAACTTGATATCTCCGCACTAAATCGTTTATACTTTTTGATTTAGAGTTCAAAATGACACGAATCCAACACCCACGTTAAGCTAGCTCAATATTCTATATTGTGACAAAATTTAAGATTGAAATAGCTATGAAAAAGCCTCCAAGTAATCCAATCCATCCTAAACTGTGTGATGCCATGCATTATGCTTTTATAAACCTTTCTCAATGAGCACCAATGATGAGTTTAGAATGATCATTTCAACTGGCTGATCAACTTGACATGTCCACACTAAATCGTCTTTAACATTTGATCTAGAGCTCAAGTTGACGTGAATCCAATGGCCACATTTATATAGTTAAATTTTAAATATTGTGACAATATTTGAGATTGAAAGAGATATGAAAAAGCCTCCAACTAATCCAATGTATCCCAAGCTGCGTGATGTCATGCATTATGCTTCATTTATAAGCCTTTACTGAAGGATCACCAATGATAAGTTTAAAATGATCACATTAACTTGCCGATCAACTTGACATGTCCGCACTAAATCATCATTAATTATTGATTTAGAGCTCAAAACGATTTGAATCCAACTCTCACGTTAAGCTCTCAATTTTCTATATCGTGACAACATTTTGAAACTGAAAAAGCTACATCAAAGCCTTCAAGCAATTCAATCTGTTCCAAACTGTGTGATGTCATGCATTATGCTTCATTTGTAAACCTTTGCTCAATGAGCACCAATGATCTGTTTAGAATGATCAATTTAACTAGCTGGGTAACTTGACATGTCTGCACTAAATCGTCTTTAACATTTGATTTAGAGCTCAAAATGACATGAATCCAATGCCCACATTAAGCTAGCTCAATTTTCTATATTGTGACATAATTTAAGTCCGAAATAGCAACGACAACACCTCCAAATAATCAAACGTATCCCAAACTGCGTGATGCCATGCAATATGCTTCATTTATAGGCCTTTACTCACGGAGCACCAATGATCAGTTTAGAATGATCATTTTAACTAACCGATCAACTTGATGTGTACGCACTAAATCGTCCGTAACTTTTGATTTAAAGTTCAGAATGACACGAATCCAACGCCCACGTTAAGCTAGCTCAATTTTCTATATTGTGATAAATTTAAGATGGAAAGAGCTATGAAAATGCCTCCAAGTAATCCAATCTATCCCAAAATATGTGATACCATGCGTTATGCTTTATTTGTAAACTCTTACTGAATGAGCATCAATGATCAGTTTAGACTGATCAATTTAACTAGCTGATAAACTTGACATTTCCGCACTCAATCGTCTATAACTTTTGATTTAGAGTTCAAAATGACATGAATCCAACGCCCCCGTTAAGCTAGATGAATTTTCTATATTATGACTGAATTGAAGTCCAAAATAGCTAAGCTAAGGCCTCCATGTAATCCAATGTATCCCAAACCGTGTGATGCCATGTAATATGTTATATTTATAAGCCTTTACTCAAGGAGCACCCACGATCAGTTTAGAATGATAATTTTAACTGGTCGATCAACTTGCTGTGTATGCACTAAATCATCCGTACCTTTTGGTTTAGAGTTAAGAATGACACAAATCCAACGCCCACATTAAACTATCTAAATTTTCTATAATGTGAAAATATTTAAAACTGAAAGAGCTACCACAAAGCCTTCAAGTAGTCCAATCTATTCTAAAGTGCATGATGCCTTGCATTATGCTTCATTTATAAGCCTTTACTCAAGGAGCACTAATGATAAGTTTAAAATAATTAATTTATAATGATCACTTTAATTCGCCGATCAACTTGACATGTCCGCATTAAATCGACTGTAACTTTTGCTTTAGAGTTCAGAATGACACGAATCCAATGCCCAAGTTAAGCTAGCTCGATACTATATATTGTGACAAAATATAAGACCAAAATAGCTATGACAAAGCTTTCAAGTAATCCAATTTATCCCAAACTGCATGATGGCATGCATTATGCTTCATTTGTAAATTGTGCTCAATGAATACCAATAATCAGTTTAGAATGATCATTTTAACTAGCTGATCAACTTGACATGTCCACACTAAATCGCCTTTAACATTTTCTTTAGACCTCAAAATAACATGAATCCAACGTCCACGTTAATCTATGTGAATTTTCAATATCGTGAGAACATTTGAAACTAAAAGAAAAAATTTCCAAGTAAAAGCTACGATTATTTTGACTGACCGATCAACTTGATGTGTACGCACTAAATCGTCCGTATCTATTTCATTAGAAATCAGAATGACACGAATCCAACACCCACATTAAACTAGCTCAATTTTCTATATTGTGAAAACATATAAGACTGAAAGAGTTACCACAAAGCCTTCAAGTAGTCCAATCTATCTAAAGTGCATGATGCCATGCCTTATGCTTCATTTATAAGCCTTATTCAAGGAGCACTAATGATCAGCTTAAAATGATCAATTTAGAATGAACACTTTAACTGGCCAATCAACATGACATATCCGCAATAAATCATCCGTAACTTTTAATTTAGATTTCAAAATCACATGAATCCAACGCCCACGTCAAGCTAGCTCAGGTTTCTCTATTGTGACAAAATATAAGACCAAAGTACCTACGGCAAAGCCTACAATTAATCCAATCTATCCCAAACTGTGTGATGTCATGCCTTATGCTTTATTTATAAGCATTTACTCAAGGAACAACAATGATAAGTTTAGAACAATCATTTTAACTAACTTATCGACTTGACATGTCTGCATTCAATCGTGTTTAACTTTTAATTTTGAGCTCAAAAAGACATGAGTCCAATGCGCACGTCAAGGTAACTCAATTTTCTATATTGTGAAAACATTTGAGACTGAAAGAGCTAATACAAAGCCTCCAAGTAATCCAATGTATCCCAAACTGCATGATGCCATGCATTATGCTTCATTTTTAAGCTCTTACTCAAGGAGAACCAATTATCAGTTTAGAATAATCATTTTAACTGGCCGATTAACTTGACAAGTCTGCACTAAATCACCCGTAACTTTTGATTTAGAAATCAGAATGACACAAGTCAAACGCCCATGTTAAGCTAGCTCAATTTTCCATATTGTGAAAACATTTGAGACGGAAAGAGCTAATATAAATCCTCCAACTAATCCAGTGTATCCCAAACTGCGTGATGCCATGCATTATGCTTTATTTATAAGCCTTTACTCAAGGACCACCAATGATGAGTTTGGAATGATCATTTTAGTTGGCCGATCAACTTGACTTTTCTGCACTAAATCGTCCGTAACTTTGGTTTAGAGTTCAAAATGACATGAATCAACCGCGCACGTTAAGCTAGGTCAATTTTCTATACTGTGACAACATTGAGACTGAAAGAGCTACGTCAAAGCCCCCAAGTAATCCAATGTATCCCAAACTGCGTGGTCCATGCATTATGCTTCATTTGTAAGCTCTTACTCAACGAGAACCAATGATTAGTTTAGAATGATCATTTTAACTAGCTGATCAACTTGACATGTCCGCACAAAATCGTATTTAACTACATGAACCCAACGCGGATGTCAAGCTAGCTCAATTTTCCATATTGTGAAAACATTTAAGACTAAAAGAGCTAATACAAAGCCTCCAAGTAATCAAATGTCTCCCAAATTGTGTGGTGCCATGCCTTATGCCACATTTAAAAGCTCTTACTCAAGTAGCACCAATGATCAGTTTAGAATGATCATTTTAATTGGCTGATCAACTTCACATGTCCGCACTAAATCAGTAGTAACTTTTGATTCAGAGTTCAAAATGACACAAGTCCAACGCCCACGATAAATCGTCAGTAACTTTTGATTTCGAGTTAAGAATCACAAGAATCCAATGCACACGTTAACCTACCTCAATTTTCTATATTGTGACGAAATTTAAGACCGAAATAGCAACGACAAAGCTTCCAAGTAATCCAATGTATCCCAAACTGCGTAATATCATGCATTATGGTTCATTTATTAGCCTTTACTCAAGGAGTACCAATGATCAGCTTAGAATTATCATTTTAACTGGTCGATAAACTTGAAATGTACGCACTAAATCGTTTGTAACTTTTGATTTAGAGTTCAGAATAACAAGAATCCAATGCCCACGTTAACCTACCTTAATTTTCTATATTGTGATAAAATTTAAGAGTTAAATAGCTACGACAAAGCCTCCAAGTTATCCAATGTATCCCAAACTGCGTGATGCCATGCACTATGCTACGTTAATAAGCCTTCAAGGAGCTCAAATGATCAGTTTAGAATGATCATTTCAATTGGCCGATCGGCTTGACATGTACGCACTAAATCGTGTGTAACTTTTGATTTAGAGTTTAGAATAACACGAATCTAACGCCCACGTTAAGCTACCAGAATTTTGTATATTGTGATAAAATTTAAGACCGAAATAGATGTGATAGAGCCTCCATGTAATCCAATGTATCCCAAACTGTGTGATGCCCTACAATATGCTCCATTTATAAGCCTTTACTCATGGAGCACCAATGATCAGTTTAGCATTATCATTTTAACTAACCGATCAACTTGACATCTACGCACTAAATCATCCTTATCCTTTGACATAGAGTTCAGAATGACACGAATCCAACTCCCACATTAAGCTAGCTTAACTTTCTATATTGTCACAATATTTGAGACTAAAAGAACTACCACAAAGCCTTCAGGTAATCCAATCTATGTAAAATTGCATGATGCCATGCATTATGCTTCATTTATATGTTTTTACTGAGGGAGCACTAATGATCAGCGTAGAATGATCAATTTAGAATTGTTATTTCAATTGGCCGATCAATTTGACATGTCCCCACTAAATCGTCCGAAACTTTTGATTTAGAGTTGAGAATTACACGAATCTAACTCCCACGTTAAGCTACCTCAAATTACAATATTGTGATAAAATTTAAGACCGAAATAGCTGCGACAAAGCCTCAAGTAATTCAATGTATGCCAAACTGTGTGATAACATGCAATACACTCCATTTATAAGCCTTTACTCATGGAGCACCAATGATCAGTTTAGCATGATCATTTTTAACTTGCCGATCAACTTGCCATCTATGCACTAAATCGTCCTTAACTATTGATTTAGTGTTCTGAACTACCACAAAGCCTTCAAGCAATCCAATTGACATTAAACTGCATGATTTCATGCATTATGCTTCATTTATAAGTTTTTACTGAGGGAGCACTAATGATCAGTTTAGAATGATCAGTTGAGAATGGTCACTTTAACTGGCCGATCAACATGACATGTACACACTAAATCGTCTGAAAGTTTTCATTTAGAGTTCAGAATGACACGAATCCAACGCCCATGTTAATCTAGCTCAATTTTCTATATTGTTAAAAAACTTAATAATAAAATAGCTAGGACAAAGCTTTCAAGTAATCCAATCTATCCCAAACTGCGTGATGACATGCATTATGCTTAATTTGTAAAGCTTTGCTCAACGAGTTCCAGTGATCAATTTAGAATGATCAATTTAATTAGCCGATAAACTTGACATGTCGGCACTAAATCATCTTTAATTTTTGATTTCGAGTCAGAATGACATGAATCCAACATCCAAATTAAGGTAGGTCAATTTTCTGTATTGTGACGAAATTTATGACCGAAATAGCAACAAAAAAGCCTCCAATCAATCCAATGTATCGCAAACTGCGTGATGCCATGCATTACGCTTCATTTATAAGCATTTAGTCAAGGAGCACCAATGATCAGCTTAGAGTGATCATTTTAACTTGCCGATCAACTTGACATGTACGCACTAAATCGTGTGTAACTTTTGATTTAGAGTTCAGAATGACACGAATCCAACACGCACGTTAAGCTATCTCAATTTTCAATATAGTGATTAAATTTAAGATCTAAATAGGAACGACAATGCCTCCAAATAATCCAATGTATCCCAAACTGCGTGATGCCATGCGTTATGCTTCATTTATAAGCCTTTACTCAAGGAGCACCAAATATCAGCTTAGAATGATCATTTTAACAGGCCGGTCAACTTGACATGTACGCAATAAATCGTATCTTACTTTCGATTTATAGTTCATAATGACACGAATCCAATGGCAACATTAAGCTAGCTCAATTGTTTAAACTGTGACAAAATTTAAGACCGAAATTGCTATGGAAAAGCTTTCAAATAATCCAATGTTTCCCATACTGCATGTTGCCATGCATTATGCTTCATTAATAAGCGTTTACTCAAGGAGCCTCAATGATCAGTTTAGAATGGTCATTTCAACAGGCCGATCAACTTGGCATGTACGCACTAAATCTTCGGTAACTTTTGATTTCGAGTTCAGAATGACATGAATCAAACGCCCACGTTAAGCTACCTCAATTTTCTATATTGTTATGAAATTTAAAACGGAAATACCAAAGGAAAAGCCTCCAAGTAATCCAAGCAAGCCTCAATCTACGTGATGCCATGCATTAGGCTTCATTTATAGCCTTTACTCAAGGAATACCAATGGTCAGTTTAGAATGTTATTTCAACTGGCTGATCAACCTGACATGTACGAACTAAATCGTCATGAACTTTTGATCTAGAATTCTGAATGACACGAATCAATGTCCACGTTAAGCTACCTGAATTTTCCATGTTGTGATAAAATTTAAGACCGAAATAGCTATGACAAAGCCTCCAAGTAGTCCAATGTATCCTAAACTGGGTGATGCCATGCAATATGCTCCATTTACAAGCCTTTAGTTATGGAGCACAAATGATCAGTTTAGTATGATCATTTTAACTAGCCAATCAACTTGACATCTACGCAGTAAATCGTCATTAACTTTTGATTTAGAGTTCAAAATGACATGAATCCAACTCCCACATTTAGCTAGCTCTATTTTCTATATTGTGACAAAATTTAAGACCAAAATAGCAATGGCAAAGCCTCCAAGTCATCCAGTGTATCCCAAAATGCGTGAAGCCATGCGTTATGCTTTTGATAAACTTGACATGTCGGCACTAAATCATCTTTAACTTTTGATTTCAAGTCAGAATGACATGAATCCAACGTCCAAATTAAGGTCGGTCAATTTTCTATATTGTGACGAAATTTATGACCGAAATAGCAACAAAAAGCCTCCAATTAATCCAATGTATCGCAAACTGCGTGATGCCATGCATTACGCTTCATTTATAAGCATTTACTCAAGGAGCACCAATGATCAGCTTAGATTGATCATTTTAACTTGCCGATCAACTTGACATGTACGCACTAAATCGTGTGTAACTTTTGATTTAGAGTTCAGAAAGACACGAATCCAACGCGCACGTTAAGCTGTCTCAATTTTCATTATTGTGATAAAATTTAAGATCCAAATAGGAACGACAATGCCTCCAAATAATCCAATTTATCCCAAACTTTTGATTTCGAGTTCAGAATGACATGAATCGAATGCCCACGTTAAGCTACCTCAATTTTCTATATTGTTATGAAATTTACGACGGAAATAGCAAAGAAAAAGCCTCCAAGTAATCCAAGCAAGCCTCAATCTGCGTGATGCCATGCATTAGGTTTCATTTATAAGCCTTTACTCAAGGAGCACCAATGATCAGTTTAGAATGTTATTTCAACTGGCCGATCAACTTGACATCTACGAACTAAATCGTCATGAACTTTTGATCTAGAATTCTTAATGACACGAATCAAATGTCTACATTAAGCTACCTCAATTTTCTATGTTGTGATAAAATTTAAGACCGAAATAGCTATGACAAAGCCTCCAAGTAGTCCAATGTATCCTAAACTGGGTGATGCCATGCAATATGCTCCATTTACAAGCCTTTAGTTATGGAGCACAAATGATCAGCTAAGTATGATCATTTTAACTAGCCAATCAACTTGACATCTACGCAGTAAATCGTCATTAACTTTTGATTTAGAGTTCAAAATGACACGAATCCAACTCCCACATTAAGCTAGCTCTATTTTCTATATTGTGACAAAATTTAAGACCAAAATAGCAATGGCAAAGCCTCCAAGTCATCCAATGTATCCCAAAATGCATGAAGCCATGCATTATGCTTCATTTTTAAGCGTTGACTTAAGGAGCACCAATGATCAATTTAGAATATTTCAACTTGCAGATCAACATGACATGTACGCACTAAATTGTCTGTAACTTTTGATCTGGAGTTTAAAATAACTGGAATCCAACACCCACGTTAAGCTACCTAAATTATCTATATTGTGATAAAATTTAAGACCAAAATAGCGACGAAAAAGCCTCCAAATAATCTAATGTATCCCAAACTGCGTGATGCCATGCATTATGCTTTATTTATAAGTTTTTACTGAAGGAGCACTAATGATCAGTTTAGAATGGCCACTTTAACTGGCCGATCAACTTGACATGTCCCTCTTAAATCGTTTGAAACTTTTGATTTAGAGTTAAGAATGACACGAATCTAATGCCCACGTTAAACTAGCTCAATTTTCAATATCGTGACAAAAATTAAAACCGAAACAGGTATAACAAAGCGTCCAAGTAATCCAATATATCCTGAACAGTGTAATGCGATGCATTATGCTTTATTTGTAAGCCATTGCTCAATGAGCACCAATGATCAGTTTAGAATGATCATTTTAACTAGATGATCAACTTGACATATCTGCACTTAATCGTCCGTAACTTTTCATTTAGAGTTCAGAATGCAATGAATCCAACGCCCACGTTAAGGTAGCTCAATTTTATATATTGTGACAAAATTTAAGATCGAAATAGCTATGAAATAGCCTCCAAGTAATCCAATGTATCCCATAAGCTTCATTTATAAGCCTTTACTCATGGAGCACCAATAATCAATTTAGCATAATCATTTTAACTTAGACAATCAACTTGACATCTACGCACTAAATCATTCTTAACTTTTGATTTAGGGTTCCGAATGTTACCAATTCAACCTCCCACATTAAGCAAGGTCTATTTTCTATATTGTGACGAAATTTAAGACGGAAATAGCAACGAAAAAGCCTCCAAGTAATCCATTGTATCCCAAACTGCATGATCTCATCCATTATGCTTCATTTATCAACCTTTATTCAAGGAGCACCAATGATCAGTTTAGATTGTCTTTTCAACTTGCCGATCACCTTGACATGTATACACTAAATCGTCCGTAACTTTTGATCTAGAGTTCAGAATAACACGAATCCAATGCCCACCTTAAGCTACCTTAATTTTCTAAATTGTGATAATTTAAGACATAAATAGCAATGACAAAGCCTCCAAGTAATCTAATATATCCCAAACTACGTGATACCATGCATTATGCTTCATTTATAATCCTTTACTCAAGGAGCACCAATGATCAGCTTAGAATGATCATTTTAACTGACCAATCAACTTGACATGTACGCACTAAATCGTACGTAAATTTTGATTTAGAGTTCATAATGACATGAATCCAATGCCCACGTTAAGCTACCTCAATTTTCTATATTGTGATAAAATTTAGAACTGATATAGCTTAGACAAAGCCTCCAAGTAATCCAATGTTTCCCAAACTGTGTGATGCCATGCATTATGCTTCATTAATAAGCCTTTACTCAAGGAGCACCAATGATCAGATTATAATGATCATTTCAACTGGCCGATCAGCTTTACACGCACGCACTAAGTCATCAGTAACTTTCGATTTCGAGTGCAGAATGACATGAATCCAACGCTCCCGTTAAGCTACCTCAATTTTCTATATTGTGACAAAATTTAAGACCGAAATATCAAAGACAAAGCCTCCAAGTTTTCCAATGTATCCCAGACTGCATGATGCCATGCATTATGCTTCATTAATAAGTCTTTTCTCAAGGAGCACCAATGATTAGTTTAGAATGATCATTTCAACTGGAAGATCAACTTGACATATGTGCACTAATTCGTCTGTAACTTTTGATTTCGAGTTCAGAATAACATGAATCCAACGCCCACTGTAAGCTACCTCAATTTTCTATACTGTGACGGAATTTAAGACCAAAATAGCAAAGACAAAGCCTCCAATTAATCCAATCTATCCCAAACTGCGTGATGCCATTCATTATGCTTCATTTATTCCTTTACTCAAGGAGCACCAATGATGAGTTTAGAATATCATTTCAACTGGACGATCACCTTGACATGTACCCACTAAATCATCAGTAACTTTTGATTTAGAGTTCAAAATGACACGAATCCAACTCCCACATTAAGCTAGCTCTATTTTCTATATTGTGACAAAATTTAAGACCAAAATAGCAATGGCAAAGCCTCCAAGTCATCCAATGTATCCCAAAATGCATGAAGCCATGCATTATGCTTCATTTTTAAGCGTTGACTTAAGGAGCACCAATGATCAATTTAGAATATCATTTCAACTTGCAGATCAACATGACATGTACGCACTAAATTGTCTGTAACTTTTGATCTGGAGTTTAAAATAACTGGAATCCAACACCCACGTTAAGCTACCTCAATTATCTATATTGTGATAAAATTTAAGACCAAAATAGCGACGAAAAAGTCTCCAAATAATCTAATGTATCCCAAACTGCGTGATGCCATGCATTATGCTTTATTTATAAGTTTTTACTGAAGGAGCACTAATGATCAGTTTAGAATGGCCACTTTAACTGGCCGATCAACTTGACATGTCCCTCTTAAATCGTTTGAAACTTTTGATTTAGAGTTAAGAATGACACGAATCTAATGCCCACATTAAACTAGCTCAATTTTCAATATCGTGACAAAAATTAAAACCGAAACAGGTATAACAAAGCGTCCAAGTAATCCAATATATCCTGAACAGTGTAATGCGATGCATTATGCTTTATTTGTAAGCCATTGCTCAATGAGCACCAATGATCAGTTTAGAATGATCATTTTAACTAGATGATCAACTTGACATATCTGCACTTAATCGTCCGTAACTTTTCATTTAGAGTTCAGAATGCAATGAATCCAACGCCAACGTTAAGGTAGCTCAATTTTATATATTGTGACAAAATTTAAGATCGAAATAGCTATGAAATAGCCTCCAAGTAATCCAATGTATCCCATATGCTTCATTTATAAGCCTTTACTCATGGAGCACCAATAATCAGTTTAGCATAATCATTTTAACTTAGACAATCAACTTGACATCAACGCACTAAATCATTCTTAACTTTTGATTTAGGGTTCCGGATGTTACCAATCCAACCTCCCACATTAAGCAAGGTCTATTTTCTATATTGTGACGAAATTTAAGACGGAAATAGCAACGACAAAGCCTCCAAGTAATCCATAATATCCCAAACTGCATGATCTCATCCATTATGCTTCATTTATCAACCTTTATTCAAGGAGCACCAATGATCAGTTTAGATTGTCTTTTCAACTTGCCGATCACCTTGACATGTATACACTAAATCGTCCGTAACTTTTGATCTAGAGTTCAGAATAACACGAATCCAATGCCCACCTTAAGCTACCTTAATTTTCTAAATTGTGATAATTTAAGACATAAATAGCAATGACAAAGCCTCCAAGTAATCTAATATATCCCAAACTACGTGATACCATGCATTATGCTTCATTTATAATCCTTTACTCAAGGAGCACCAATGATCAGCTTAGAATGATCATTTTAACTGACCAATCAACTTGACATGTACGCACTAAATCGTACGTAAATTTTGATTTAGAGTTCATAATGACATGAATCCAATGCCCACGTTAAGCTACCTCAATTTTCTATATTGTGATAAAATTTAGAACTGATATAGCTTAGACAAAGCCTCCAAGTAATCCAATGTTTCCCAAACTGTGTGATGCCATGCATTATGCTTCATTAATAAGCCTTTACTCAAGGAGCACCAATGATCAGATTATAATGATCATTTCAACTGGCCGATCAGCTTTACACGCACGCACTAAGTCATCAGTAACTTTCGATTTCGAGTGCAGAATGACATGAATCCAACGCTCCCGTTAAGCTACCTCAATTTTCTATATTGTGACAAAATTTAAGACCGAAATATCAAAGACAAAGCCTCCAAGTTTTCCAATGTATCCCAGACTGCATGATGCCATGCATTATGCTTCATTAATAAGTCTTTTCTCAAGGAGCACCAATGATTAGTTTAGAATGATCATTTCAACTGGAAGATCAACTTGACATATGTGCACTAATTCGTCTGTAACTTTTGATTTCGAGTTCAGAATAACACGAATCCAACGCCCACTGTAAGCTACCTCAATTTTCTATATTGTGACGGAATTTAAGACCAAAATAGCAAAGACAAAGCCTCCAATTAATCCAATCTATCCCAAACTGCGTGATGCCATTCATTATGCTTCATTTATTCCTTTACTCAAGGAGCACCAATGATGAGTTTAGAATATCATTTCAACTGGACGATCAACTTGACATGTACCCACTAAATCATCAGTAACTTTTGATCTAGAGTTTAGAATGACACAAATCCAACGCCCATATTAAGCTACCTCGATTTTCTATATTTTGATAAAATTTAAAACCAAAATAGCTATGACAAAGCCTCCAATTAATCCAATGTACCCCAAACTACGTGATGCCATGCAATATGCTCCATTTACAAGCCTTTACTCATGGAGCACAAATGCTCAGTTTAGCATGATCATTATAACTAGCCGATCAACTTAAACATCTACGCACTAAATCGTCCTTAACTTTTGATTTCGAGTTCAAAATGTTATGAATCCAACTCCCACATTAAGCTAGCTCTATTTTCTATATTGTGACAAACTTTACGACCGAAGTAGCAACGACAAAGCCTCCAAGTAATCCAATTATCCAAACTTCGTGATACCATGCATTATGCTTCATTTTTAAGCATGTACTCAAGGAGCACGAATGATTTGAATAGAATTTCATTTCAACTTGCGGATTAACTTGACATGTACGCACAAAATCGTCTGTAACTTTCGATCTATTGTTCAGAAAACATGAATCCAACGTCCACGTTAAACTACCTCAATTTTTTATATTATGATAAAATTTAAGACCGAAATAGCAATGAAAAAGCCTCCAAGTAATCCAGTGTATCCCTAACTGCGTGATATCATGCATTATGCTTCATTTATAAGCCTTTACTCAAGGAGCACCAATGATCAGTTTAGAATGTCATTTCAACTGGCCGATCAACTTGACATGTACGCACTAAATTGTCTGTAACTTTTGATCTAGAGTTCAGAATGACACGAATCCAACGCCCACGTTAAGCTACCTCAATTTTCTATGTTGTGAAAAAATTTAAGACCAAAATAGCTATGATAAAGCCTCCAAGTAATGCAATGTATCCCAAACTTGGTGATGCCATGCATTATGCTATATTTATAATCCCTTACTCAAGGAGCACCAATGATCAGCTTAAAATGATAATTTTTACTGGCTGATCAACTTGACATGTACGCACTAAATCATCTATAACTTTTCATTTAGAGTTCAGAATAAAATGAATCCAACGCCCAAGTTAAGCTACCTCAATTTTCTATATTATGATAAAATTTAAGACCGAAATAGCTATGAGAAAGCCTCCAAGAAATCCAATGTATCCCAAACTATGTGATGCCATGCAATAAGCTCCATTTTATAAGCCTTTACTCATGCAACACCAATGATCAGTTTAGCAAGATCAATTTAACTGGCCGATCAACTTGCTATCTACGCATTAAATCGTCTTTAAATTTTGATTAAGAGTTCAAAATGACACGAATCCATCGCCCACATTAAGCTAGCCCAATTTTCTATATTGTGAAAACTTTTGAGACTGAAAGACGTACCACAAAGCCTTCAAGTATTCTAATCTATGCTAAACTGCGTGATGCCATTCATTGTGCTTTATTTATAAGCTTTTACTGAAGGGGCAGTAATGATCAGTTTAAAATGGTCACTTTAACTGGCAGATAAACTTGATGTGTACGCACTAAATTGTCTGTAACTTTCAAAATAACATGAATCCAACGCCCACGCTAACGTAGTTCACTTTTCTATATTGTGACAAAAGTTAAGACCAAAATAGCAATGACAAAGGCTCCAAGTATTCCAATGTATCCCAAACTGCATGATGCAAAACATTATGCTTCATTTCTAAATATTTACTCAAGGAGCACCAGTGATTAGTTTAGAATGACCATTTTGACTCGCCGAATAACTTGACATGTACACATTAAATCGTTTAATTTTTGATTTAGAGTTCGGAATGACACGAATGCAACGTCCACGTTAAGCCACATCATTTTTCTATACTATGATAAAAATTAAGACCGAAATAGCTACGAAAAATCCTCCAAGTAATCCAATGTATCCCAAACTCCGTGATACCGTGCACTATGCTTCATTTGTAAACCTTTTCTCAATGAGCACCAATGATCAGTTTAGAATGATAATTTTAACTAGATGATAAACTTGACATGACCACACTAAATCAACTTTGACATTTGATTTAGAGGTTAAAATGACATGAATGCAATGCCCAAGTTAATCTAGCTAAATTTTCAATATTGGGACAATATTTGAGACTGAAAGAGCTACGACAAAGCCTCCAATAATCTAAAGTATCCCAAATTGCGTGATGCATGGCTTTAACTTCATTTATAAGCCAATACCCAAGGAGCACCAATGATAAGTTTAAAATGATCATTTTAACCGGCCGATCAACTTGACATATTCACACGAATCCGATGCCAACATTAACCTAGCTCTATTTTCTATATTGTGACAAAATTAAAGACCGAAATAACTGTGACAAAGCGTCCAATTAATCCAATCTATCCCAAACTGCGTGATGCCATGCATTTTGCTTCATTTGTCAACCATTGCTTAATAAGCACCAATGATCAGTTTAAAAATGATCATTTTAACTAGCTGATGAAATTGACATGTCCGCACTAAATCGTCCTTAGCTTTTGATTCAAAGTTCAGAATGACACGAATCCAATGTCCACGTTAAGCTAGCTCAATTTTCTGTATTCTGACAAACTTTTAGAACGAAATAGCTACGACAAAGCCTCCAAGTAATCCAATCTATCCCAAACTACGTGATGCCATAAATTATGAATCATTTGTAAAGCTTTTCTCAATGAACTCCAGTGATCAGTTTAGAATGATCAATTTAACTAGCCGATAAACTTGACATGTTCGCACTAAATCGCCCGTAGCTTTTGATTTAGAGTTCAGAATGACATGAATCCAAGACCCACGTTAAGCGAGCACAATTTTCTATATGGTAACAAAATTTAAGACCAAAATAGCTATGACATAGCCTCCATGTAATCAAATGTAACCCAAATTGCATGATGCCATGCATTATGCTTCACTTATAATTACAAGCCTTTACTCAAGGAACACCAATCATCAATTTAGAATGGTCATTTACTGGCTGATCAACTTGACATGACCGCACTAAATTGTCCGAAACTTATAATCTAGAGTTCAGAAAGAGACGAATCCAACGCCCGCATTAAGCTAGCTCAATCTTAATGCGGAGGTTACACCAGAAGGTAGCAGAAAACTTGGAGAAGAGGACCGGACAGTACGTGACTCATGCCAACAAGGGGAGAAAGGAGGTGATCTTTCAACCAGGCGATTGGGTGTGGCTACACCTACGGCAGGAGAGGTTCCCAAACCTAAGGAGTTCTAAGCTAGCACCAAGAGGAGATGGACCATTCAGAGTGCTCGAGAGGATCAACAACAATGCATACCGGATCGAGCTCCCAGGTGAGTTTAATGTGTCCAATACGTTCAATGTTACTGACTTGGCCCCTTTCCATGCAGATGATCCAGTTTTGAGGACAAACCTACTGAAGAGGGAGGGAATGATGAGGACATCAGGTCGTACATCCAGCCAGGAGACCAGACTGGCCGACCAGGAAGCTTGCCCGAGACAGCCGGACCATCTGGCGCGCCTGCCGGACCAGACAGTACCGCCGGACCCTCGACCTATAGGACCAGACCGGTCAACATGCCGGCGGAGAGGCCCAAGCTTCCGGCACACTTGGTGGGGACGTGAATGACACCGCCGGTCCCCCTGATGACACCGCCGACTCCGGGATCAACTTGGCCGGTCCTGAAGTCATTCCAGCCAGTACCGCGCACAATCCAGCCGGGACAGGCCATCCAGCCGAGTACACGCACACTTCCACTTCTACACAAGAGGACTCGGACCAAATGAGCTACCAGCTCCAGGACATGCACTTAGAGGAAGTATCTACACCAGTGGTACCTCAAGGAGCAATGACAAGAAGCAGATCAAGGGCACTCTTCCACAAATTCAGCTTATGGGTTGACAAGCTCCTAGAGGAAGATCGACTAAGGACAATGGGCCAGAAGTGCAAAGTAGAGTCCAATGGCTTCTCAACAACACAAGGGACATCAGAGACTTGGGCTTTAGTGGCAAGAGAGGTCAGGGCCCAAAGATTCTTAACCCTACTCCAAGTCGAAGACTAGGAGCAAGGCGCGTGCATGCCACAAGGACGGCCACCTTCCATTTCTTGGCCGTGAGGTAAGTTAAGGTAAGTTTCAATTCGAATATATGCCTCTTTCTGTTTTGCAGGGTAGGATCTAGATGCTTTACATTTTTGAGTCAAGAACATTTTAGGAATAGGTCCTTTTTTTCGGTTATACACTTTTGTATCTTTTCCTTTTGTGCACTTTTGTAACTTTCCTTTTCTTTATTTGTGTCGACCCTAGAAGGTCAAGCTGTCGAGCATATTAATAAGGCTCCTTCCAGCATTGTAGTTCGACAACCTTTTTGATATTAATAAAGATCGAATTTTCTTTCAACAAGTTATTCTCTCAAGAGACTTGTGCACTTAGAACCTAGTTGAGACCAGCCCTCCTAGCTCTAAGTTTGTGATTTATCACGAGGTTCATCACCCCTCGTGTGGTTCACTTCACCCTTCCATCTTTTACCAACCAGAAAACGCCCATCCAGAAGCCTAAGGTTGAGTTTCTCACCTAATCATTTTAACTGGCCGATCAACTTAACATGTCTGCACTAATGGTCTCTAATTTCATATTTAGAGCTCAAAATTACATGAATCCATCGCCCATGTTAAGCTAACTCAATTTTCCATATTGTGACAACATTTAAGACTGAAAGAGCTATAACAAAGCCTCCAAGTAATCCAATGTATTCAAAACTGCGTGATGCCAGGGATTACATTTCATTTAAAAGCCTTTGATCAAGGAGCACCAATGATGAGTTTAGAATGATCATTTTAACTGGCAGATCAACTTATGTTCGCACTAAATCATTAGTAACTTTTGGGTTATAGTTCAAATGCCATGAATCTAATGCCCACGTTACGCTAGATTATTTCTTTATATTTTGAAATAATTTAAGACGAAAATAGCTCTGACGTTGCCTCCAAGTAGTCCAATGTATCCCAAGCTGCGTGATGCCATGCATTATGCATCATTTTAAGCCTTTAATCAAGGAACACCAATGATCAGTTTAGAATGATCATTTTAATTGACCGATGAATTTGACATGCCCGCACTAAGTGTCTACCACTTTTGATTTAGAGTTCAAAATGACACAAATCCAACAATCACGTTAAGCTAGCTCAATTTTCCATATTGTGACAACATTTCATACCAAAAGAGCTTCAACAAGGCCTCCAAGTGATCCAATCTATCCCAAACTGTGTGATGCCATGCATTATGCTTCATTTATAAGCCTTTACTCAAGGAGCACCAATGATCAATTTAGAATGATCATTTTAACTAGCTGATCGACTTCACATGTCCGATCTAAATCTTCTTTAACTTTAGATTTAGAGCTCAAAATAACATGAGTCCAATGCCCACACTAACATAGCTCAATTTTTCATATTATGACAACATTTGAGACTGAAAGAGCTATGAAAAAGCCTGGAAGTAATCCAATGTATCCCAAACTGTGTGAAGCCATGCATTATGCTTCATTTATAAGACTTTACCCAAGGAGCAGCAATGATCAGTTTAAAATGATCATTTTAACTAGCGATCAACTTAACATGTCAAGAACTAAATTGTCTGTAACTTTTTATTTAGAGTTCAGAATGACACGAATCAAACTCCCACGTTAAGCTAGATCAATTTTCTATATTGTGATAAAATTTAAGACGGAAATAGCTATGAAAAAGACTCCAATTCATGCAATCTATCTTAGAATCCGTGATGCCAAGCATTATGATTCATTTATAAGCTTTTACTCAAGGAGCACCAATGATCCGTTTAGAATGATCATTTTAACTAGCTGATCGCCTTAACATGTTTGCACTAAATCATTTTTAACTTTTGATTTAGAGATCAAAATGACACGAATCCAACACCCAAGTTAAGCTAGCTCGATTTTCTATATTGTGGCATAATTTAAGACCAAAATAGCTACGAAAAATCCATTAATTAATCCAATCTATCCCAAACTACGTACTGCAAGCATTATGCTTTATTTGTAAACCTTTTTTCAGTGAGCACCAATGATCAGTTTAGAATGATCAATTTCACATGCCCATAAACCTAACATGTTCGCACTAAATTGTTTGTAACTTTTGATTTGGAGTTATGAATGACAGAAATCCACCACCCACATTAAGCTAGCTCAATTTTCTATATTGTGACAAAATTTAAGACCAAAATAGCTATGGCAAAGCCTCCAAGTAATCCAATTAATTCCAAACTGCATGATGCCATGCATTATGCCTCATTTGTAATACTTTGCTCAATGAGCACCAATGTTCAGTTTGGAATGATCATTTTACCTAGCCGATCAACCTGTCATGTCCGCATTAAATCATATTTAACTTTTATTTAGAGCTCAAATGTCATGAATCCATGGCCCACATTAAACTAGCTCAATTTTTCATATTGTGAAAACAGTGAAATTGAAAGAGCTAGACAAAGCCTCAAAGAATGCAATCAATCCTAAACATAGTAATGTCATGCACAATGCTCTATTTATAAGCCTTTACTGAAAAAGTACCAATGATCAGTTTAGAATGATCATTTTAACTAGAGATCAACTTGTCATGTCCGCACTAAATCTTCCGTCAGTTTTGATTTAGATTTCAGAGTGACAGGAATCCAACGCCCACACTAATCTAGCTCAATTTTCCGTATTGTGACAAGATTTGAGACTGAAAGAGGTACCACAAAGCCTTAAAGTAATCCAATGTATCCCAAACTTTGTGATGCCATGCAATATGCTTCATTTATATCGCAAACTGTGTGATGCCATTCACTGTGCTTCATTGATAAGTCTTTAATCAAGAAGCACCAATGATCAGTTTAGAATGATCATTTTAACTTGCCGATCAATTTAACATATCCACACTAATCGTCTATAACTTCTGATTTAGAGCTAAAAATAACATGAATCCTTCACCCACGTTAAGCTAGCTCAATTTTCCATATTCTAACAACATTTAAGACATAAAGAGCTATGACAAAACCTCCAACTAATGCAGTGTAATCCCAAACTGTGTGATGCCATGCATTATGTTTCATTTATAAGCCTTTACTCAAGGAGCACCAATGATCAGTTTAGAATGATCATTTTAACTGGCAAATCAACGTGACATGTCCGCACTAAATAGTCAGTAACTTTTGGGTTAGAGTTCAAAATGACACAAATCTAACGCCCACATTAAGCTAGCTCAAATTTCCATATTGTGACAATATTTAAGACTGATAAAGCCTCCAAGTAATCCAATGTATCCAAAACTGCGTGATGCCATGGATTATGTTTCATTTATAAGCCTTTAATCAAAGAGTACCAATGATCAGTTTATAATGATAAGTTTAGAATGATAAGTTTAGAATGATCATTTTAACTGGCCGATCAACTTCACATGTCTCCACTAAATCGTGAGTAACTTTTGGGTTAGAGTACAAAATGACACGAAACAAACGCCCACATTAAGCTAGCTTAATTTTTTATATCGTGCAATAATTTAACACCGAAATAACTACGACAAAGCCTCCAAGTAATCCAATGTATCCCAAACTGCATGATGCCATGCATTATGCTTCATTTATTGGCCTTTAGTCAAGGAGCACCAATGATCAGTTTAGAATGATCATTTTAACTGGCCGATCAACTTGACATTTCTGCACTTAGTGTCTATAACTTTTGATTTTGAGTTCAAAATGACAAAAATCCAACACTCGCGTTAAGCTAGCTGAATTTTCAATATTGTGACAACATTTAAATATGAAAGAGGTACAACAAAGCCTTCAAGTAATCCAATGTTTCCCAGACTGTGTGATGCCATGCATTATGCTCCATTTATAAGCTTTTACTCAATGAGGACCAATGATCAGTTTAGAATGATAATTTTAACTAGCTAATCAACTTGACATGTCCGCACTAAATATTCTTTAATTTCAGATTTTGAACTCAAAATGACATGTATCCAACACCCACTTTAAGCTAGATCAATTTTCCATATTGTGACAACATTTAAGACTGAAAGAGCTACGACCAAGCTCGAAATAATCCAATGTATCCCAAACTGCGTGATGTCATGTAATATGTTTCATTGATAAGCCTTTAATCAAGGAAAACCAATGATCAGTTTAGAATGATCGTTTTAACTAGCTGATCAACTTTACATATCTGCACTAATCATCTATAACTTTTGATTTAGAGTTGAAAATGATATGAATCCAACACTCACGTTAAGCTAGTTCAATTTTCTCCAATGTGACAAAATTTGAGACTGAAATAGCTACGACTAAGCCTCCAAGTATTACAATCTATCGCAAACTGAGTAATGCCATGCATTATGCTTCATTTAATAGCTTTTGCTCAAGGAGCACCAATGATCAGTTTAGAATGATCACTTAAACTAGCAGATCAACTTGACATGTCCGCATTATATCCTTTTTAACTTTTGATTTAGAACTCAAAATGACAAGAGTCCAACGCCCACGTTAGGGTAGCTCAATTTTCCATATTGTGAAAAAATTAGAGACTGAAAGAGTGACTAAAAAGCCTCCAAGTAATCCCATGTATCCAAAACTGTGTGCTGTCATGCATTATGCTTCATTTATAAGCCTTTAATCATGGAGCACCAATGATCAGTTTAGAATGATCATTTTAACTGGCCGATCAACTTGACATATCTGCAATAAATCGTCAGTAACTTTTGATTTAAGACTTAATAGAACCAGGAATACCAATTAAAAACGTTTCAAAAAACAAATCTAAAGTTGTTAGACTCACCCATTTCAAAATCGGAGTTCAAAGGGTCTAGAACATGCTTTGCTAGGTACCATGGTAGGAAGTTGTTGTGTCTTTGTTTCAGAAAATTGTTGTGTTAGTTTCTGTGTTTTACTTTGAGCCTTTTACTTTTTTAGTTGTCTGAATTTTTCAGGTACCATGGTGGGAACCAGCAATAATGGAGAAAAATCCGCAAACTCCAACAAACAATTCCTTGATTCCTTTAAGGCATGAAGAACTACCGAGCAGGGGCAAAAATACAATAAGTAGATGGATGAAAGTATGGCAACCATGAGAGCTGAAACAGAAATATCCATCAATGACCGACTTAGGATAAACCAGCCACTTTCTGATACTGAGCAATACTACAGTCCCTCATCTAGGTCACGACACCCTAGGAGAAGGCAGCCAAGAGATGACCAACCGCATAGGAATAACCACCCCAATCCTTGCGACCCTTTGGATGGCCTTAAAATCAAGATTCCCTATTTCAGTGGAACAAATGACCATGAGGAGTATCTAGAGTAGGAAAAGAAGATAGAAATAGTCTTTGATTGTAGGGAATACACTCAGGATATTAAGGTTAGAGTAGCACCAACCGCTTTTAAAGATTATGCCTTAAGTTGGTGGGATCAATTAGTTACGTGTAGGAGAAGGTCTGGGGATTTGCCTATAGATTCGTGGAACTAGATGAAAGTAATCATAAGGAAAAGGTTTATACCTAGCCACTACCATAGGGAGCTTCACTTTAAGCTTAGAAACCTATCTCAAGGATCTAGAACTGTAGAGGAGTACTTTAAGGAGATGGAAACCTTATTGCTTAGGGCTGATGTTCAAGAGGATAGTGAAGCCACTATTTCTAGGTTTATGGGTGGCCTTAACAGGGAAATCACAGATAGGCTAGAGGTTCACCATTATGTCGAAATAGAAGAACTTCTCTATAAGGCTATCATGTTCGTAAAACAACTAAAGAGAAAAAACCCTAAACCAAGATTAGTTCTACTAGGCTTAGCCAATCTAAGGAGGATAAGTCTAGCAAAGATTGCAAGAATTTCACTTAACTTAAGGTAGAAGATTCGAAACTTATGGGAATGGATATGGGTTCTAGCACCAAGACTAGGTAAATGCAGTGTTTTAAGTGTAAGGGATTTGGTCACTACTCTAGGGAATGTACCAAAAAGAGAACCATAGTTATTAGGGATAATGGTGAGATAGAATCATTTGATGACCATTTGGATGCTGAATCCATGGAAGAAAAATGTAGACATGCCCCATGCTGGACAACTCTTAGTCACTAGGAGAACTCTAAACTTACAAACTAGGACAGGAAAGAATGAGCAAAGAGAGAACCTGTTCCACATTCGCTGTCTAGTTAAGATCAAGGTATGTAGCTTAGTAATAGATGGAGGTAGCTGTACCAATGTAGCTAGTGAGATTATGGTAGAGAAGTTAAGACTTGAGATTATTAAGAGGTCTAAACCCTATAAGTTGCAATGGCTTAATGATGAGGGTTAGCTAGAAGTAGAGAACCAGGTCCTAGTTCCTTTTTCCATTGGAAAATATGAAGATGAGGTTTTGTGTGATGTTTTACCCATGGATGCTGGTCACATCCTGTTAGGTAGACCACGGCAATCGAATATAAGGGTTATTCATGATGGGTTTACTAATAGGTACTCATTTGAGTTTAAGGGAAAGAAACTATTTTAGTACCTTTATCCCCACAAGAAGTTCATTTAGATCAGATAGCTTTAAACAAAAACAAAACCCAATCCGAACCCAAAAGCAAACCCCATGCCGACGGCACCGCCAAACCGCAAACTAAGCCACCAGCCAAACAACCGACTAATCTTATGATTAAGTCCAACCAAGGGAATAACTTACCACAGCTACTCTTTGTGCTTAAAGAATTCTTTCATACTAACCAATTTATGCAGGAAATTCCTAGCAAAATTCAACATCTTTTGCAGGAATTTAAAGATGTGTTTCAGAAGGAGCAACCGCAAGGCTTACCACCAATCCAAGGAATTGAGCATTAAATTGACTTTCTACCAGGAGCATCTCTTCCCAACAAGCCAGCCTACAGAACCAACCCCCTGGATACCAAGGAACTTCAACAGCAATTCACTGAACTCATGGAGAAAGGAAATATCCGCGAAAGTATGAGCCCGTGTGATGTACCTGTTTTGATTGTCCCAAAAAAGGATGGAAGCTTGAGAATGTGTGTTGATTACAGAGCCATCAACAATATCACTGTAAGGTATCGCCATCCTATACCTAGAATAGATGATGTGTTGGATGAATTTCATGGTTCTAGCATCTTCTCTAAGGTAGATCTTAATAGTGGTTATCACCAAATTAGGATGAAAGAAGGTGATGAGTGGAAAACTGCATTTAAAACTAAACAAGGTTTATATGAGTGGTTAGTAATGCCTTTTGGCTTGAAAAATGCACCTAGTAATTTCATGAGATTGATGAACCATGTCCTTAGAGAATTCATAGATCATTTTGTGGTAGTAAACTTTGATGACATTCTAGTTTTTAGCCAAACCTTAGATTATCATGTAGAACGTCTCAGAAAGGTTTTTGAAGTTCTTAGAATGCAATCCTTGTATGCCAATATTAAGAAATGTACTTTTGGAACATATAACCTTGTATTCTTAGGTTTTTTTGTGAGTACATATGGTATTAAAGCTGATGAGGAAAAGATAAAAGCGATTAAGAAGTGGTCGAGTCCAAAGAATGATGGGGAAGTAAGGAGCTTCCATGGCCTAGCTGGGTTTTACTAGACATTTCTCATGGAATTTAGCACTATAGCAGCTCCACTGAAGTTATCAAAAATAATGTGGGATTTAAGTGGGAGCGGGCGCAAAAGGAGGGATTCCAAACCTTGACAGAGAAGCTCACACACTCCGCAGTGATATCTCTTCCTAACTTTGATTAAACTTTAGAAATTGAATGTGATGCCTCAGAAGTTGGTATTGGTGCTGTTATAATGCAGGAAATGAAGCCCTTAGCCTACTTTAGTGAGAAACTTGGATGGGCCATACTCAATTGCCCAACCTATGACAAAGAACTATATTCGCTTTGTGAGGGCCTTGCAAACATGGAAACATTATCTTTGGCCCAAGGAGTTTGTCATCCAAACCGACCATGAGTCATTCAAACATCTCAAAAGGCAACAAAAGCTGAACAAAAGACATGCTAGGGGGGTCGAATTCATTGAGACCTTCCCTTATGTGATCAAATACAAGAAAGGTAAAGAGAATGTAGTAGCCGATGCTCTTTCTCGGAGGAATGTGCTCTTGAACTCTTTATAAGTTAAACTGCTAGGGTTTGAGAAAATCAAAGGTTTATATGCTACTGATGCTGATTTTAAGGATATTTATGGTTCTTGTGAGAAGTTTGGTACTGGAAAATACTTATAAAATTGAAGGCTTCTTGTCTTATGATAATCAGTTGTGTACCTAACTCCTCTTTGCGAGATTTGTTTGTTAAGGAAGCACATTCAGATGGTCTCATGGGTCACTTTGGTATGGCAAGGACATTAAATGTATTGTAGGAACACTTCTTTTCGCCACACATGAGGAGTGATGTTGAGAAAGCTTGCAAAAGATGTGTAACTTTCAAGCAAGCCAAATCCACAATCCAAAAGCACGGTTTGTATACCCCTCTTCCTATACCTTTGCACCCTTGGCATGATATTTAGATGGATTTTGTTGTTGGATTGCTTAGAACTAAGACTGAAAAGGATTCTGTGTTTGTTGTAGTTGATAGGTTTTCCAAAATGGCTCCCTTTATTCCTTGTCATAAGACAGATGATGCCGTTAACATTGCCGGATTATTCTTTAAGGAGATAGTTAGACTTCATGGCATGCCTAGAACCATAGTATCAGATAGAGACACTAAGTTCCTTAGTTACTTTTGGAAAACACTTTGGTCTAAGTTAGGAACTAAGCTTTGTTTCTCCACAACTTGTCAATCGCAATCGTATGGTCAAACTGAAGTAGTTAATAGAACCTTGTCTATTTTGTTAAGAGCTTTGATTAAAAAGAATCTTAGGACTTGGGAAGAATGCTTGCTTCATGTTGAATTCACATATAATCATGCTAGGCACACTGCTTCTAAGTACTCACCATTAGAAATTGTTTATGGGTTCAATCCCATCTCACCTTAGGATCTAATGTATTTCCCTTTGAATGAAAGGATAAGCATTGATGGAAAGAAAAAGGCTGAGTTTGTTACAACAATTCATGAGAAGGCTCGCGTCAATATTGAAAGTAAGACTAAGATGTTTGTTCAACAAGCCAATAAATCCTGAAAGTAGTAAGCATTTGAGGAAGGAGACTTGGTGTGGATCCATTTTCACAAAGATAGATTTCCGAGTGAAAGTAAATCCAAGCTAATGCCTAGGATTGATGGCCCATTCAAAGTCATCAAGAAGATCATTGACAATGCCTAGGATTTTCAAGATTTTAGGTCAAATCCTTCTCGACAGGGGGAGGATGATGTGAGCATGGCCAGCAAGGAACAACAACCTAAGGAGCAGCTTGAACCAGAGGAGGAAGAAGCCATTAAAGATGCTAAGGACAAGCAAGAACTCGCGGTTGTTGGAGATGAAAGCCTACAAATCTTCAATGGCCCAATTAGCCAATCGAAGCAAGCCAAACTTAAGAAAACACTACAACACCTTCTCAACACCATTCAGGCCAGTTTAGTGTGTGGTAATCCAACCACATTGGTTCTGATTCAAGCCACCTAAACCTCCCCAAGAGAGGTTCCTTGGATTGTACTCTTTTTCCCTATTCTTAGTTTTGTCCCAATCGGTTTTCTAAGATAGGCTTTTAATGAGGCAAGTCCAAGGTACTTTACCACATCCTCTTGGTGAATCAAGGCCCATTCTATCTCATCATCAACGAAATAAGAGAGGAAGAATCAAGTCAAAACATTATTTACTTCTTATTCTTTGTCTTAGTTGTGTTTGTAATTCCCTAAGTATTTCCTTTAATGTCTTGATAGAATTTTAGGACTCATTTTCAGTTTTCTCAAGAGCCGAATGTCTAAGGGATCTTCATCATCCTTGGAAGTTTCAATTCGATTCACCCCTTGCCCAACGTTCCTGCCCTTTGTCATTCACACAGAGCAAGCAGATAGTCCAAGGATTTTTCCACCATCCTCGAGGAGTATCATCCATTTACCCTTGTTCTCGGATCCATCCATTTAAGAGCTCACACATCTGCAAGTTACACCATCATTTCACCAATTCTGCAACTTCAATCCATTCATCCACTCTTCCACAACAATTTGGAGTTGATCAGGGGCTTGATCCTCATCAGGATCACATCAAGCACCAACCATCAGTTTAAAATGATCATTTTTCACTAGCTGATCAATTTGACATGTCCGCACTAAATCATCTTAAACTTTTGATATAGAGCTCAAAATAACATGAGTGCAACGCCAACGTTAAGCTAGCTCAATTTTCCATATTGTGACATCATTTGAGACTAAAAGAGATACTACAAAGCCGCCAGGTAATACAATATATCCCAAACTGCGTGATATCATGATTTATGCTTCATTTATAAGCCTTTAACCATGGAGCACTAATGATCAGTTTACAATGATCATTTTAATAGGCAGATTAACTTGACATTTCCGCACTAAATCGTCTGTAACTTTTAATTTAGAGTTCAAAATGACACGAATCCAACACCCATGTTAAGATAGCTCAATTTTCTAAATTGTGACAAAATTTAAGATCGAACTAGCTACGACAAAGCCTCCAAGTAATCCAATCTATCCCAAACTGAGTAATGCTATGCATTATGCCTCATTTAAACGCCTTTACTCCATGACCACCAATGATCAGTTTAGAATGATCATTTTAACTAGCTGATCAACTTGACATATCCGTACTAAATTGTCTTTAACTTTTGATTTAGAGCTCAAAATGGCATGAGTCCAATGCCCACGTTAAGCTAGCTCAATTTTCTATATTGTGACAACGTTTGAGACTACAAGAACTACTACAAAGCCTCCAAGTAATCCAATGTATTCCAAACTGCGTGATGCCCTGCATAATGTTTCATTTATAATCCTTTACTCATGGAGCACTAAGGATCAGCTTATAATGATCATTTTAACTAGCTTATCAACTTGACATGTCCGCACTAAATCATATTCAACCTTTAACTTAGAGCTCAAAATGACATAAGTCCAACGCCCACGTTAAGCTAGCTCAATTTTCCATATTGTGATAACACTTGAGACTCAAAAAGTTACAAAAAAGCCTCCAAATAATTGTATGTATCCCAAACTGCATGATGCCAAGCATTATGATTCATTTACAAGCCTTTACTCAAGTAGTACTAGTCATTAGGTTAGAATTATCATTTTAACTGGCCAATTAACTTGACATGTCCGCACTAAATCATCCGTAACTTTTGATTTAGAGTTCATAATGACATGAAACGAAAAACCAATGATCAGTTTAGAATGATCATTTTAACTAGATGATCAACTTGACATCACCGTACTAAATCGTCTTTAACCTTTGATTTAGAGCTCAAAATGACAATAGTCCAACACCACGTTAAGCTAGCTCAATTTTACATATTGTGACAACATTTGATACTGAATGAGCTACTAAAAAGCCTCCAAGTAATCCAATGTATTCAATACTGCATGATGCCATTCATTACGCTTCATTTATAACCCTTTAATCAAGGAGCAGCAATGATCAGTTTAAAATGATCATTTGAACTATCCTATCAACTTGACATGTCCACACTAAATTATCTTTAACTTTTGATTTGGAGCTCAAAATGACACGAATCCAAAACCCATGTTAAGCAAGCTCGACTTTCTATCTTGTAAGAACATTTAAGATATAAATAGCTACCATTATGCTTCATTTATAAGCATTTACTCGAGGAGCACCAATTTTAGAATGATCATTTTAACTAGCTGATCAACTTGACATGTCCATGCAAAATCATCAATAACTTTTAATTTAGAGTTCAAAATGACATGGGTGCAACGCCCACATTGAGCTAGCTAAATTTTCCATATTCTGCCTACATTTGATACTGAAAGAGCCACTACAAAGTGTTCAACAAATCCAATGTATCCCAAACTGCATGATAGCATGCATTATACTTCACTTATAAGCCTTTACTCTAGGAGCACCAATGAATAGTTTAGAATGATCACTTTAACTGGCCGATCAACTTGACATGTACGCACTAAATCGTCCATAACTTTTGATTTAAATTTCAGAATGAGATGAATCCAAAATCCACGTTAAACTAGCTCAATTTTCGATATTGTAACAACATTTGAGACCAAAATAGCTATGATAAAGCCTTCAAGTAATCCAATATATCTCAAACTGCGTGATGCCCTGTGTAATGTTTCAATTATAAGTCTTTATTTACAAAGCGCCAATAATCAGTTTAGAATGATCATTTTGACTAGTCGATCAACTTGACATGTCTGCACTAAATCGTCTATAACTTTTGATTTAAAGTTCAGAATGACCCGAATCCAACGCCCATGTTAAGCTAGCTCAATTTTCAATATTGTAACAAAATTTCAAACCAAAATAGCTACGAAAAAGCCTTCAGGTAATCCAATATATCCCGAATTGCGTGATGCCCTGGGTAATGTTTGATTTATATTCCTTTACTCACGAAAATCCAATGATTAGTTTAAAATGATCATTTTAACTATTAGATAAACTTGACATCTCCGTACTAAATCATTTTTAACCTTTGATTTAGAGCTCAAAATGACACGAATCCAAAGCCCATGTTAAGCAAGCTCGACTTTTTATCTTGTGAGAAAATTTAAGATAGAAATAGCTACGACAAAACCTCCAAGTATTCCAATCTATTCCAAACTACGCAATGCCATACATTATGCTTCATTTATAAGCATTTACACGAGCAGCACCAATTTTAGAATGATCATTTTCACTAGCTGATCAACTTGACATGTCCACGCTAAATCATCAATAACTTTTGATTTAAAGTTCAGAATGACCCGAATCCAACGCCCATGTTAAGCTAGCTCAATTTTCAATATTGTAACAAAATTAGAAACCAAAATAGCAACGAAAAAGCCTTCAGGTAATCCACTATATCCCAAACTGCGTGATGCCCTGGGTAATGTTTGATTTATATTCCGTTACTCACGAAAAACCAATGATCAGTTTAGAATGATCATTTGAACTAGATGATCAACTTGACATCTCCGTATTAAATCGTCTTTAACCTTTGATTTAGAGCTCAAAATGACATGAAACCAACACAGACGTTAAGCTAGCTCAATTTTCCATATTGTGACAACATTTGATACTGAATGAGCTACTACAAAGCCTCCAAGTAATCCAATGTATTCAATACTGCATGATGCCATTCATTACGCTTCATTTATAACCCTTTAATCAAGGAACAACAATGATCAGTTTAGAATGATCATTTGAACTAGCCTATCAACTTGACATGTCCACACTAAATTGTCTTTAACTTTTGATTTAAAGCTAAAATGACACGAATCCAAAGCCCAAGTTAAGCAAGCTCGACTTTCTATCTTGTGAGAAAATTTAAGATAGAAATAGCTACGACAAAGCCTCCAAGTAATCCAATCTATCCCAAACTACGAAATGCCATACATTATGCTTCATTTATAAGCATTTACTCGAGGAGCACCAATTTTAAAATGATCATTTTAACTAGCTGATCAACTTGACATGTCCATGCTAAATCATCAATAACTTTTAATTTAGAGCTCAAAATGACATGAGTCCAATGCCCACACTAAGCTAGCTAAATTTTCCATATTCTGCCTATATTTGATACTGAAAGAGCCACTACAAAGCGTTCAACAAATCTAATGTATCCCAAACTGCATGATAGCATGCATATACTTCACTTATAAGCCTTTACTCAAGAGCACCAATGAATAGTTTAGAATGATCACTTTAACTAGCCGATCAACTTGACATATTCGCACTAAATCGTGCATAACTTTTTATTTAAATTTCAGAATGAGATGAATCCAACATCCACGTTAAACTAGCTCAATTTTCGATATTGTAACAACATTTGAGAACGAAATAGCTCTGATAAAGCCTTCAAGTAATCCAATATATCTCAAACTGCGTGATGCCCTATGTAATGTTTCAATTATAAGTCTTTACTTACAAAGCGCCAATAATCAGTTTAGAATGATCATTTTAACTAGTCGATCAACTTGACATGTCTGCACTAAATCGTCTATAACTTTTGATTTAAAGTTCAGAATGACCCGAATCCAACGCCGATGTTAAGCTAGCTCAATTTTCAATATTGTAACAAAATTTGAAACCGAAATAGCTAAGAAAAAGTCTTCAGGTAATCCAATAAATCCAAACTACGTGATGCCCTGGGTAATGTTTGATTTATATTCCTTTACTCACGAAAAACCAATGATCAGTTTAAAATGATCATTTTAACTAGGTGATCAACTTGACATCTCCGTACTAAATCATCTTTAACCTTTGATTTAGAGCTCAAAATGACATGAATCCAAAGCCCATGTTCAGCAAGCTCGACTTTCTATCTTGTGATAAAATTTAAGATAGAAATAGCTACGACAAAGCCTCCAAGTAATCCAATCTATCCCAAACTACACAATGCCATACATTATGCTTCGTTTATAAGCACTTACTCGAGCAGCACCAATTTTAGAATGATCATTTTAACTAGCTGATCAACTTGACATGTCCACGCTAAATCATCAATAACTTTTGATTTAAAGTCAGAATGATCCGAATCCAACACCCATGTTAAGCAAGCTCAATTTTCAACATTGTAACAAAATTTGAAACCAAAATAGCTACGAAAAAGCCTTCAGGTAATCCACTATATCCCAAACTGTGTGATGCCCTGGGTAATGTTTGATTTATATTCCTTTACTCACAAAAAAACCAATGATCAGTTTAGAGTGATCATTTTAACTAGATGATCAACTTGACATCTTCGTACCAAATCATCTTTAACCTTTGATTTACAGATCAAAATGACACGAATCGAAAGCCCATGTTAAGCAAGCTCGACTTTCTATCTTGTGAGAAAATTTGAGATAGAAATAGCTACGACAAAGCCTCCAAGTAATCCAATCTATCCCAAACTACGCAATGCCATACATTATGCTTCATTAATAAGCATTTACTCGAGGAGCACCAATTTTAGAATGATAATTATAACTTGCTGATCAACTTGACATGTCCACGCTAAATCATCAATAACTTTTGATTTAATGTTCCGAATGACCCGAATCCAATGCCCATGTTAAGCTAGCTCAATTTTCAATATTGTAACAAAATTTGAAACCAAAATAGCTAAGAAAAGGCCTTCAGGTAATCAACTATATCCCAAACTGTGTGATGCTCTGGGTAATGTTTGATTTATATTCCTTTACTCACGAAAAACCAATGAACAGTTTAGAATGATCATTTTAACTTGATGATCAACTTGACATCACCCTACTAAATCGTCTTTTTCCTATGATTTAGAGCTCAAAATGACATGAGTCCAACACCCACGTTAAGCTAGCTCAATTTTCCATATTGTGACAACATTTGATACTGAATGAGCTATTACAAAGCCTCCAAGTAATCCAATGTATTAAATACTGCATGATACCATTCATTACGCTTCATTTATAACCCTTTAATTAAGGAGCACCAATGATCAGTTTAGAATGATCATTCGAACTAGCCTATCAACTTGACATGTCCACACTAAATTCTCTTTAACTTTTGATTTTGAGGTCAAAATGACATGAGTCCAACACCCACGTTAAGGTAGCTCAATTTTCCAAATTGTGACAACATTTGATACTGAATGAGCTACTACAAAGCCTCCAGGTAATCCAGTGTATTCCATACTGCATGATGCCATTCATTACGCTTCATTTATAACCCTTTAATCAAGGAGCACCAATGATCAGTTTAGAATGATCGTTCGAACTAGCCTATCAACTTGACATGTCCACACTAAATTGTCTTTAACTTTTGATTTAGAGCTCAAAATGACACGAATCCAAAGCCCACGTTAAGCAAGCTCGACTTTCTATCTTGTGAGAAAATTTAGGATAGAAATAGCTACGACAAATCCTCCAAGTAATCCAATCTATCCCAAACTACACAATGCCATAAATTATGCTTCATTTATAAGCATTTACTTGATGAGCACCAATTTTAGAACGATCATTTTAACTGGCTGATCAACTTGACATGTCCACGCTAAATCATCAATAACTTTTAATTTAGAGCTCAAAATGACATGAGTCCAACACCCACATTAAGCTAGCTAAATTTTCCATATTCTGCCTACATTTGATACTGAAAGAGCTACTACAAAGTGTTCAAGAAATCCAATGTATCCCAAACTGGATGATAGCATGCATTATACTTCACTTATAAGCCTTTACTCAAGGAGCACCAATGAATAGTTTAGAATGATCACTTTAACTGGCCGATCAACTTGACATGTCCGCACTAAATCGTCCATAACTTTTGATTTAAATTTCAGAATGAGACGAATCCAACATCCACGTTAAACTAGCTTAATTTTCAATATTGTAACAACATTTGAGACCGAAACAGCTATGATAAAGCCTTCAAGTAATCCAATATATCTCAAATTGCGTGATGCCCTGTGTAATGTTTCATTTATAAGCCATTACTTAAATAGCGCCAATGATCAGTTTAGAGTGATCATTTTAACTAGTCGATCAACTTGACATGTCTGCACTAAATAGTATATAACTTTTGATTTAAAGTTCAGAATGACCCGAATAAAACGCCCATGTTAAGCTACCTCAATTTTCAATATTGTAACAAACTTGAAACCGAAATAGCTACGAAAAAGCCGTCAGGTAATCCAATATATCCCAAACTGCGTGATGCCCTGGGTAATGTTTGTTTTATATTCTTTTACTCACGAAAAACCAATGATCAGTTTACAATGATCATTTTAACTAGATGATCAACATGACATCTTCGTACTAAATCATCTTTAACCTTTGATTTAGACCTCAAAATGACACAAATCCAAAGCCCATGTTAAGCAAGCTCGACTTTCTATCTTGTGCAAAAATTTGAGATAGAAATAGCTACGACAAAGCCTCCAAGTAATCCAATCTATCCCAAACTATTCAACGCCATACATTATGCTTCATTTATAAGCATTTACTCGAGGAGCACCAATTTTAGAATGATCATTTTAACTAGCTGATCAATTGACATGTCCACGCTAAATCATCAATAACTTTTAATTTAGAGCTCAAAATGACATGAGTGCAACGCCCACATTAAGCTAGCTAAATTTTCCATATTCTGCCTACAGTTGATACTGAAAGAGCCACTACAAAGCGTTCAACAAATCCAATGTATCCCAAATTGCATGATATCATGCATTATACTTCACATACAAGCCTTTACTCAAGGAGCACTAATGAATAGTTTAGAATGATCACTTTAACTGGCCGATCAACTTGACATGTCCGCACTAAATTGTCCAAAAAGTTTGATTCAAATTTCAGAATGAGACGAATCCAACATCCACGTTAAACTAACTCAATTTTCAATATTGTAACAACATTTGAGACCAAAATAGCTATGATAAAGCCTTCAAGTAATCTAATATATCTCAAATTGCGTGATACCCTGTGTAATATTTCATTCATAAGCCTTTACTTACAAAGCGCCAATAATCAGTTTAGAATGATAATTTTAACTAGTCGATCAACTTGACATGTCTACATTAAATCGTCTTTAACTTTTGATTTAAAGTTCAGAATGACCCGAATCCAACGCCAATGTTAAGCTAGCTCAATTTTCAATATTGTAACAACATTTGAAACCGAAATAGCTATGAAAAAGCCTTCAGGTAATCCAATATATCCGAAACTGCGTGATGCCCTGGGTAATGTTTGATTTATATTCCTTTACTCATGAAAAACCAATGATCAGTTTAAAATGATCATTTTAACTAGGTGATCAACTTGACATCTCCGTACTAAATCATCTTTAACCTTTGATTTTGAGCTCAAAATGACATGAATCCAAAGCCCATGTTAAGCAAGCTCGACTTTCTATCTCGTGATAAAATTTAAGATAGAAATAGCTACGACAAAGCCTCCAAGTAATCCAATCTATCCCAAACTACACAATGCCATACATTATGCTTCGTTTATAAGCACTTACTCGAGCAGCACCAATTTTAGAATGATAATTATAACTTGCTGATCAAATTGACATGTCCACGCTAAATCATCAATAACTTTTGATTTAAAGTTCCGAATGACCCGAATCCAATGCCCATGTTAAGCTAGCTCAATTCTCAATATTGTAACAAAATTTGAAACCAAAATAGCTAAGAAAAGGCCTTCAGGTAATCAACTATATCCCAAACTGCGTGATGCACTGGGTAATGTTTGATTTATATTCCTTTACTCACGAAAAACCAATGATCAGTTTAGAATGATCATTTTAACTAGATGATCAACTTGACATCACCCTACTAAATCACCTTTTACCTATGATTTAGAGCTCAAAATGACATGAGTCCAACACCCAGGTTAAGCTAGCTCAATTTTCCATATTGTGACAACATTTGATACTGAATGAGCTATTACAAAGCCTCCAAGTAATCCAATGTATTAAATACTGCATGATACCATTCATTACGCTTCATTTATAACCCTTTAATTAAGGAGCACCAATGATCAGTTTAGAATGATCATTCGAACTAGCCTATCAACTTGACATGTCCACATTAAATTGTCTTTAACTTTTGATTTAGAGGTCAAAATGACATGAGTCCAACACCCACGTTAAGGTAGCGCAATTTTCCATATTGTGACAACATTTGATACTGAATGAGCTACTACAAAGCCTCCAGGTAATCCAGTGTATTCCATACTGCATGATGCCATTCATTACGCTTCATTTATAACCCTTTAATCAAGGAGCACCAATGATCAGTTTAGAATGATCGTTCGAACTAGCCTATCAACTTGACATGTCCACACTAAATTGTCTTTAACTTTTGATTTAGAGCTCAAAATGACACGAATCCAAAGCCCACGTTAAGCAAGCTCGACTTTCTATCTTGTGAGAAAATTTAGGATAGAAATAGCTACGACAAATCCTGCAAGTAATCTAATCTATCCCAAACTACACAATGCCATAAATTATGCTTCATTTATAAGCATTTACTTGATGAGCACCAATTTTAGAACGATCATTTTAACTAGCTGATCAACTTGACATGTCCACGCTAAATCATCAATAACTTTTAATTTAGAGCTCAAAATGACATGAGTCCAACACCCACATTAAGCTAGCTAAATTTTCCATATTCTGCCTACATTTGATACTGAAAGAGCTACTACAAAGTGTTCAAGAAATCCAATGTATCCCAAACTGGATGATAGCATGCATTATACTTCACTTATAAGCCTTTACTCAAGGAGCACCAATGAATAGTTTAGAATGATCACTTTAACTGGCCGATCATCTTGACATGTCCGCACTAAATCGTCCATAACTTTTGATTTAAATTTCAGAATGAGACGAATCCAACATCCACGTTAAACTACATTAATTTTCAATATTGTAACAATAATTGAGACCGAAACAGCTATGATAAAGCCTTCAAGTAATCCAATATATCTCAAATTGCATGATGCCCTGTGTAATGTTTCATTTATAAGCAATTACTTAAATAGCGCCAATGATCAGTTTAGAGTGATCATTTTAACTAGTCGATCAACTTGACATGTCTGCACTAAATACTATATAACTTTTGATTTAAAGTTCAGAATGACCCGAATAAAACGCCCATGTTAAGCTTGCTCAATTTTCAATATTGTAACAAATTTGAAACCGAAATAGCTACGAAAAAGCCTTCAGGTAATCCAATATATCCCAAACTGTGTGATGCCCTGGGTAATGTTTGTTTTATATTCTTTTACTCACGAAAAACCAATGATCAGTTTACAATGATCATTTTAACTAGATGATCAACATGACATCTTCGTACTAAATCATCTTTAACCTTTGATTTAGACCTCAAAATGACACAAATCCAAAGCCCATGTAAAGCAAGCTCGACTTTCTATCTTGTGAGAAAATTTGAGATAGAAATAGCTACGACAAAGCCTGCAAGTAACCCAATCTATCCCAAACTATGCAACGCCATACATTATGCTTCATTTATAAGCATTTACTCGAGGAGCACCAATTTTAGAATGATCATTTTAACTAGCTGATCAATTGACATGTCCACGCTAAATCATCAATAACTTTTAATTTAGAGCCCAAAATGACATGAGTGCAACGCCCACATTAAGCTAGCTAAATTTTCCATATTCTGCCTACATTTGATACTGAAAGAGCCACTACAAAGCGTTCAACAAATCCAATGTATCCCAAATTGCATGATATCATGCATTATACTTCACATATAAGCCTTTACTCAAGGAGCACTAATGAATAGTTTAGAATGATCACTTTAACTGGCCGATTAACTTGACATGTCCGCACTAAATTGTCCAAAAAGTTTGATTTAAATTTCAGAATGAGACGAATCCAACATCCACGTTAAACTAGCTCAATTTTCAATATTGTAACAACATTTGAGACCGAAATAGCTATGATAAAGCCTTCAAGTAATCCAATATATCTCAAATTGCGTGATACCCTGTGTAATATTTCATTCATAAGCCTTTACTTACAAAGCGCCAATAATCAGTTTAGAATGATAATTTTAACTAGTCGATCAACTTGACATATCTACATTAAATCGTCTATAACTTTTGATTTAAAGTTCAGAATGACCCGAATCCAATGCCAATGTTAAGCTAGCTCAATTTTCAATATTGTAACAATATTTGAAACCGAAATAGCTAAGAAAAAGCCTTCAGGTAATCCAATATATCCCAAACTGCGTGATGCCCTGGGTAATGTTTGATTTATATTCTTTTACTCATGAAAAACCAATGATCAGTTTAAAATGATCATTTTAACTAGGTGATCAACTTGACATCTCCGTACTAAATCATCTTTAACCTTTGATTTAGAGCTCAAAATGACATGAATCCAAAGCCCATGTTAAGCAAGCTCGACTTTCTATCTTGTGATAAAATTTAAGATAGAAATAGCTACGACAAAGCCTCCAAGTAATCCAATCTATCCCAAACTACACAATGCCATACATTATGCTTCGTTTATAAGCACTTACTCGAGCAGCACCAATTTTAGAATGATCATTTTAACTAGCTGATCAACTTGACATGTCCACGCTAAATCATCAATAACTTTTGATTTAAAGTCAGAATGACCCGAATCCAACACCCATGTTAAGCAAGCTCAATTTTCAACATTGTAACAAAATTTGAAACCAAAATAGCTACGAAAAAGCCTTCAGGTAATGCACTATATCCCAAACTGTGTGATGCCCTAGGTAATGTTTGATTTATATTCCTTTACTCACAAAATACCAATGATCAGTTTAGAGTGATCATTTTAACTAGATGATCAACTTGACATCTTCGTACCAAATCATCTTTAATCTTTGATTTACAGCTCAAAATGACACGAATCGAAAGCCCATGTTAAGCAAGCTCGACTTTCTATCTTGTGAGAAAATTTGAGATAGAAATAGCTACGACAAAGCCTCCAAGTAATCCAATCTATCCCAAACTACGAAATGCCATACATTATACTTCATTAATAAGCATTTACTCGAGGAGCACCAATTTTAGAATGAGAATTATAACTTGCTGATCAACTTGACATGTCCACGCTAAATCAACAATAACTTTTGATTTAAAGTTCCGAATGACCCGAATCCAATGCCCATGTTAAGCTAGCTCAATTTTCAATATTGTAACAAAATTTGAAACCAAAATAGCTAAGAAAAGGCCTTCAGGTAATCAACTATATCCCAAACTGCGTGATGCTCTGGGTAATGTTTGATTTATATTCCTTTACTCACGAAAAACTAATGATCAGTTTAGAATGATCATTTTAACTAGATGATCAACTTGACATCACCCTACTAAATCGTCTTTTACCTATGATTTAGAGCTCAAAATGACATGAGTCCAACACCCACGTTAAGCTAGCTCAATTTTCCATATTGTGACAACATTTGATACTGAATGAGCTATTACAAAGCCTCCAAGTAATCCAATGTATTAAATACTGCATGATACCATTCATTACGCTTCATTTATAACCCTTTAATTAAGGAGCACCAATGATCAGTTTAGAATGATCATTCGAACTAGCCTATCAACTTGACATGTCCACACTAAATTGTCTTTAACTTTTGAATTAGAGGTCAAAATGACATGAGTCCAACACCCACGTTAAGGTAGCTCAATTTTCCATATTGTGACAACATTTGATACTGAATGAGCTACTACAAAGCCTCCAGGTAATCCAGTGTATTCCATACTGCATGATGCCATTCATTACGCTTCATTTATAACCCTTTAATCAAGGAGCACCAATGATCAGTTTAGAATGATCGTTCGAACTAGCCTATCAACTTGACATGTCCACACTAAATGTCTTTAACTTTTGATTTAGAGCTCAAAATGACACGAATCCAAAGCCCACGTTAAGCAAGCTCGACTTTCTATCTTGTGATAAAATTTAGGATAGAAACAGCTACGACAAATCCTCCAAGTAATCCAATCTATCCCAAACTACACAATGCCATAAATTATGCTTCATTTATAAGCATTTACTTGATGAGCACCAATTTTAGAACGATCATTTTAACTGGCTGATCAACTTGACATGTCCACACTAAATCATCAATAACTTTTAATTTAGAGCTCAAAATGACATGAGTCCACCACCCACATTAAGCTAGCTAAATTTTCCATATTCTGCCTACATTTGATACTGAAAGAGCTACTACAAAGTGTTCAAGAAATCCAATGTATCCCAAACTGGATGATAGCATGCATTATACTTCACTTATAAGCCTTTACTCAAGGAGCACCAATGAATAGTTTAGAATGATCACTTTAACTGGCCGATCAACTTGACATGTCCGCACTAAATCGTCCATAACTTTTGATTTAAATTTCAGAATGAGACGAATCCAACATCCACGTTAAACTAGCTTAATTTTCAATATTGTAACAACATTTGAGACCGAAACAGCTATGATAAAGCCTTCAAGTAATCCAATATATCTCAAATTGCGTGATGCCCTGTGTAATGTTTCATTTATAAGCCATTACTTAAATAGCGCCAATGATCAGTTTAGAGTGATCATTTTAACTAGTCGATCAACTTGACATGTCTGCACTAAATAGTATATAACTTTTGATTTAAAGTTCAGAATGACCCGAATAAAACGCCCATGTTAAGCTTGCTCAATTTTCAATATTGTAACAAATTTGAAACCGAAATAGCTACAAAAAAGCCTTCAGGTAATCCAATATATCCCAAACTGTGTGATGCCCTGGGTAATGTTTGTTTTATATTCTTTTCCTCACGAAAAACCAATGATCAGTTTACAATGATCATTTTAACTAGATGATCAACATGACATCTTCGTACTAAATCATCTTTAACCTTTGATTTAGACCTCAAAATGACACAAATCCAAAGCCCATGTTAAGCAAGCTCGACTTTCTATCTTGTGAGAAAATTTGAGATAGAAATAGCTACGACAAAGCCTCCAAGTAATCCAATCTATCCCAAACTATGCAACGCCATACATTATGCTTCATTTATAAGCATTTACTCGAGGAGCACCAATTTTAGAATGATCATTTTAACTAGCTGATCAATTGACATGTCCACGCTAAATCATCAATAACTTTTAATTTAGAGCTCAAAATGACATGAGTGCAACGCCCACATTAAGCTAGCTAAATTTTCCATATTCTGCCTACATTTGATACTGAAAGAGCCACTACAAAGCGTTCAACAAATCCAATGTATCCCAAATTGCATGATATCATGCATTATACTTCACATATAAGCCTTTTCTCAAGGAGCACTAATGAATAGTTTAGAATGATCACTTTAACTGGCCGATTAACTTGACATGTCCGCACTAAATTGTCCAAAAAATTTTGATTTAAATTTCAGAATGAGACGAATCCAACATCCACGTTAAACTAGCTCAATTTTCAATATTGTAACAACATTTGAGACCGAAATAGCTATGATAAAGCCTTCAAGTAATCCAATATATCTCAAATTGCATGATACCCTGTGTAATATTTCATTCATAAGCCTTTACTTACAAAGCACCAATAATCAGTTTAGAATGATAATTTTAACTAGTCGATCAACTTGACATGTCTACATTAAATCGTCTATAACTTTTGATTTAAAGTTCAGAATGACCCGAATCCAATGCCAATGTTAAGCTAGCTCAATTTTCAATATTGTAACAACATTTGAAACCGAAATAGCTAAGAAAAAGCCTTCAGGTAATCTAATATATCCCAAACTGCTTGATGCCCTGGGTAATGTTTGATTTATATTTCTTTACTCATGAAAAACCAATGATCAGTTTAAAATGATCATTTTAACTAGGTGATCAACTTGACATCTCCGTACTAAATCATCTTTAACCTTTGATTTAGAGCTCAAAATGACATGAATCCAAAGCCCATGTTAAGCAAGCTCGACTTTCTATCTTGTGATAAAATTTAAGATAGAAATAGCTACGGCAAAGCCTCCAAGTAATCCAATCTATCCCAAACTACACAATGCCATACATTATGCTTCGTTTATAATCACTTACTCGAGCAGCACCAATTTTAGAATGATCATTTTAACTAGTTGATCAACTTGACATGTCCACACTAAATCATCAATAACTTTTGATTTAAAGTCAGAATGACCCGAATCCAACACCCATGTTAAGCAAGCTCAATTTTCAACATTGTAACAAAATTTTAAAACCAAAATAGCTACGAAAAAGCCTTCAGGTAATCCACTATATCCCAAACTGTGTGATGCCCTGGGTAATGTTTGATTTATATTCCTTTACTCACAAAAAAACCAATGATCAGTTTAGAGTGATCATTTTAACTAGATGATCAACTTGACATCTTCGTACCAAATCATCTTTAACCTTTGATTTACAGCTCAAAATGACACGAATCGAAAGCCCATGTTAAGCAAGCTCGACTTTCTATCTTGTGAGAAAATTTGAGAAAGAAATAGCTACGACAAAGCCTCCAAGTAATCCAATCTATCTTAAACTACGCAGTGCCATACATTATACTTCATTAATAAGCATTTACTCGTGGAGCACCAATTTTAGAATGATAATTATAACTAACTTGACATGTCCACGCTAAATCATCAATAACTTTTGATTTAAAGTTCCGAATGACCCGAATCCAATGCCCATGTTAAGCTAGCTCAATTTTCAATATTGTAACAAAATTTGAAACCAAAATAGCTAAGAAAAGGCCTTCAGGTAATCAACTATATCCCAAACTGTGTGATGCTCTGGGTAATGTTTGATTTATATTCCTTTACTCACGAAAAACCAATGAACAGTTTAGAATGATCATTTTAACTTGATGATCAACTTGACATCACCCTACTAAATCGTCTTTTACCTATGATTTAGAGCTCAAAATGGCATGAGTCCAACACCCACGATAAGCTAGCTCAATTTTCCATATTGTGACAACATTTGATACCGAATGAGCTATTACAAAGCCTCCAAGTAATCCAATGTATTAAATACTGCATGATACCATTCATTACGCTTCATTTATAACCCTTTAATTAAGGAGCACCAATGATCAGTTTAGAATGATCATTCGAACTAGCCTATCAACTTGACATGTCCACACTAAATTGTCTTTAACTTTTGATTTATAGGTCAAAATGACATGAGTCCAACACCCACGTTAAGGTAGCTCAATTTTCCATATTGTAACAACATTTGATACTGAATGAGCTATTACAAAGCCTCCAAGTAATCCAATGTATTAAATACTGCATGATACCATTCATTACGCTTCATTTATAACCCTTTAATTAAGGAGCACCAATGATCAGTTTAGAATGATCATTCGAACTAGTCTATCAACTTGACATGTCCACACTAAAGTGTCTTTAACTTTTGACATAGAGGTCAAAATGACATGAGTCCAACACCCACGTTAAGGTAGCTCAATTTTCCATATTGTGACAACATTTGATATTGAATGAGCTACTACAAAGCCTCCAGGTAATCCAGTGTATTCCATACTGCATGATGCCATTCATTACGCTTCATTTATAACCCTTTAATCAAGGAGCACCAATGATCAGTTTAGAATGATCGTTCGAACTAGCCTATCAACTTGACATGTCCACACTAAATTGTCTTTAACTTTTGATTTAGAGCTCAAAATGACACGAATCCAAAGCCCACGTTAAGCAAGCTCGACTTTCTATCTTGTGAGAAAATTTAGGATAGAAATAGCTACGACAAATCCTCCAAGTAATTCAATCTATCCCAAACTACACAATGCCATAAATTATGCTTCATTTATAAGCATTTACTTGATGAGCACCAATTTTAGAACGATCATTTTAACTGGCTGATCAACTTGACATGTCCACGCTAAATCATCAATAACTTTTAATTTAGAGCTCAAAATGACATGAGTCCAACACCCTCATTAAGCTAGCTAAATTTTCCATATTCTGCCTACATTTGATACTGAAAGAGCTACTACAAAGTGTTCAAGAAATCCAATGTATCCCAAACTGGATGATAGCATGCATTATACTTCACTTATAAGCCTTTACTCAAGGAGCACCAATGAATAGTTTAGAATGATCACTTTAACTGGCCGATCAACTTGACATGTCCGCACTAAATCGTCCATAACTTTTGATTTAAATTTAAGAATGAGACGAATCCAACATCCACGTTAAACTAGCTTAATTTTCAATATTGTAACAACATTTGAGACCGAAACAGCTATGATAAAGCCTTCAAGTAATCCAATATATCTCAAATTGCGTGATGCCCTGTGTAATGTTTCATTTATAAGCCATTACTTAAATAGCGCCAATGATCAGTTTAGAGTGATCATTTTAACTAGTCGATCAACTTGACATGTCTGCACTAAATCGTATATAACTTTTGATTTAAAGTTCAGAATGACCCGAATAAAACGCCCATGTTAAACTAGCTCAATTTTCAATATTGTAACAAATTTTAAACCGAAATAGCTACTAAAAAGCCTTCAGGTAATCCAATATATTCCAAACTGCGTGATGCCCTGGGTAATATTTGTTTTATATTCTTTTACTCACGAAAAACCAATGATCAGTTTACAATGATCATTTTAACTAGATGATCAACTTGACATCTTCGTACTAAATCATCTTTAACCTTTGATTTAGACCTAAAAATGACACAAATCCAAAGCCCATGTTAAGCAAGCTCGACTTTCTATCTTGTGAGAAAATTTGAGATAGAAATAGCTACGACAAAGCCTCCAAGTAATCCAATCTATCCCAAACTACGCAATTACATACATTATGCTTCATTAATAAGCATTTACTCGAGGAGCACCAATTTTAGAATGATCATTTTAACTAGCTGATCAACTTGACATGTCCACGCTAAATCATCAATAACTTTTGATTTAAAGTTCCGAATGACCCGAATCAAACGCCCATGTTAAGCTAGCTCAATTTTCAATATTGTAACAAAATTTGAAACCAAAATAGCAAAGAAAAGGCCTTCAGGTAATCCACTATATCCCAAACTCCGTGATGTTTTGGGTAATGTTTGATTTATATTCCTTTACGCACGAAAAATCAATGATCAGTTTAGAATGATCGTTTTAACTAGATGATCAACTTAACATCTCCGTACTAAATCGTCTTTTACCTTTGATTTAGAGCTCAAAATGACATGAGTCCAACACCCACGTTAAGCTAGCCTAATTTTCCATATTGTGACGACATTTGATACTGAATGAGCTATTACAAAGCCTCCAAGTAATCCAATGTATTCAATACTGCATGATACCATTCATTATGCTTCATTTATAAGCCTTTAATTAAGGAGCACCAATGATCAGTTTAGAATGATCATTCGAACAAGCCTATCAACTTGATATCTCCGTACTAAATCATGTTTAACCTTTGATTTAGAGCTCAAAATGACATGAATCCAAAGCCCATGTTAAGCAAGCTCGACTTTCTATTTTGTGAGAAAATTTAATATAGAAATAGCTACGATAAAACCTCCAAGTAATCCAATCTATGCCAAACTACGCAATGCCATACATTATGCTTCATTTATAAGCATTTACTCGAGGAGCACCAATTTTAGAATGATCGTTTTAACTAGCTGACCAACTTGACATGTCCACGCTAAATCATCAATAACTATTAATTTAGAGCTTCTAACTATCAATAACTAGCTGACCAACCCCCACATTAAGCTAGCTCAATTTTCCATATTCTGCCTACATTTGATAATGAAAGAGCTTCTACAACGCGTTTAAGAAATCCAATTTATCCCAAAATGCATTATAGCATGCATTATGCTTCACTTATAAGCTTTTGATTTAAAGTTCAGAATGAGCCGAATCCAACACCCATGTTAAGCTAGCTCAATTTTCAATATTGTAACAGAATTTGAAACCAAAATAGCTACGAAAAAGCCTTCAAGTAATCCACTATATCCCAAACTGTGTGATGCCTAGGGTAATGTTTGATTTATATTCCTTTACTAACGAAAAACCAATGATCAGTTTAGAATGATCATTTTAAATCGATGATCAACTTGACATTTCCGTACTAAATCGTCTTTAACCTTTGATTTAGAGCACAAAATGACATGAGTCAAACACCCACGTTAAGCTAGCTCAATTTTCCATATTGTGACAACATTTGATACTGAATGAGCTACTACAAAGCCTCCAAGTAATCCAATGTATTCAACAATGCACGATGCCATTCATTACGCTTCATTTATAACCTTTAATCAAGGAGCCCCAATGATCAGTTTAGAATGATCATTCGAACTAGCCTATAAACTTGACATGTCCACACTAAATTGTCTTTAACTTTTGATTTCGTGCTCAAAATGACACAAATCCAAAGCCCATGTTAAGCAAGCTCGACTTTCTATTTTGTGTGAAAATTTAAGATAGAAATAGCTACGACAAAGACTCCAAGTAATCCAATCTATCCCAAACTATGCAATGCCATACATTATGCTTCATTTGTAAGCATTTACACTAGGAGACCCAATTTTAGAATGATCTTTTTAACTAGCTGAACAACTTTACATGTCCACGCTAAATCATCAATAACTTTTAATTTAGAGCTCAAAATGACATGAGTACAATGCCCACATTAAGCTAGCTAAATATTCCATCTTGTGCCTACATTTGATACTGAAAGACCTTCTACAAAGCGATCAAGAAATCCAATTTATCCCAAAATGCATTATAGCATGCATTATGCTTCACTTATAAGCTTTTGATTTAAAGTTCAGAATGACCCGAATCCAACACCCATGTTAAGCTAGCTCAATTTTCAATTTTGTAACAAAATTTGAAACCAAAATAGCTAAGAAAAATCCTTCAGGTAATCCACTATATCCCAAACTGTGTGATGCCTAGGGTAATGTTTGATTTATATTCCTTTACTAACGAAAAACCAATGATCAGTTTAGAATGATCATTTTAAATCGATGATCAACTTGACATTTCCGTACTAAATCGTCTTTAACCTTTGATTTAGAGCACAAAATGACATGAGTCAAACACCCACGTTAAGCTAGCTCAATTTTCCATATTGTGACAACATTTGATACTGAATGAGCTACTACAAAGCCTCCAAGTAATCCAATGTATTCAACAATGCACGATGCCATTCATTACGCTTCATTTATAACCTTTAATCAAGGAGCCCCAATGATCAGTTTAGAATGATCATTCGAACTAGCCTATAAACTTGACATGTCCACACTAAATTGTCTTTAACTTTTGATTTCGTGCTCAAAATGACACAAATCCAAAGCCCATGTTAAGCAAGCTCGACTTTCTATTTTGTGTGAAAATTTAAGATAGAAATAGCTACGACAAAGACTCCAAGTAATCCAATCTATCCCAAACTATGCAATGCCATACATTATGCTTCATTTGTAAGCATTTACACTAGGAGACCCAATTTTAGAATGATCTTTTTAACTAGCTGAACAACTTTACATGTCCACGCTAAATCATCAATAACTTTTAATTTAGAGCTCAAAATGACATGAGTACAATGCCCACATTAAGCTAGCTAAATATTCCATCTTGTGCCTACATTTGATACTGAAAGACCTTCTACAAAGCGATCAAGAAATCCAATTTATCCCAAAATGCATTATAGCATGCATTATGCTTCACTTATAAGCTTTTGATTTAAAGTTCAGAATGACCCGAATCCAACACCCATGTTAAGCTAGCTCAATTTTCAATTTTGTAACAAAATTTGAAACCAAAATAGCTAAGAAAAATCCTTCAGGTAATCCACTATATCCCAAACTGTGTGATGCCTAGGGTAATGTTTGATTTATATTCCTTTACTAACGAAAAACCAATGATCAGTTTAGAATGATCATTTTAAATCGATGATCAACTTGACATTTCCGTACTAAATCGTCTTTAACCTTTGATTTAGAGCACAAAATGACATGAGTCAAACACCCACGTTAAGCTAGCTCAATTTTCCATATTGTGACAACATTTGATACTGAATGAGCTACTACAAAGCCTCCAAGTAATCCAATGTATTCAACAATGCACGATGCCATTCATTACGCTTCATTTATAACCTTTAATCAAGGAGCCCCAATGATCAGTTTAGAATGATCATTCGAACTAGCCTATAAACTTGACATGTCCACACTAAATTGTCTTTAACTTTTGATTTCGTGCTCAAAATGACACAAATCCAAAGCCCATGTTAAGCAAGCTCGACTTTCTATTTTGTGTGAAAATTTAAGATAGAAATAGCTACGACAAAGACTCCAAGTAATCCAATCTATCCCAAACTATGCAATGCCATACATTATGCTTCATTTGTAAGCATTTACACTAGGAGACCCAATTTTAGAATGATCTTTTTAACTAGCTGAACAACTTTACATGTCCACGCTAAATCATCAATAACTTTTAATTTAGAGCTCAAAATGACATGAGTACAATGCCCACATTAAGCTAGCTAAATATTCCATCTTGTGCCTACATTTGATACTGAAAGACCTTCTACAAAGCGATCAAGAAATCCAATTTATCCCAAAATGCATTATAGCATGCATTATGCTTCACTTATAAGCTTTTGATTTAAAGTTCAGAATGACCCGAATCCAACACCCATGTTAAGCTAGCTCAATTTTCAATTTTGTAACAAAATTTGAAACCAAAATAGCTAAGAAAAATCCTTCAGGTAATCCACTATATCCCGAACTGCGTGATGCCCAGGGTAATGTTTGATTTATATTCCTTTACACACGAAAAACCAACGATCAATTTAGAATGGTCATTTTAACTAAATGATCAACTTGACATCTCCGTACTAAATCATCTTTAACATTTGATTTAGAACACAAAATGACATGAGTCAAACACCGACGTTAAGCTAGCTCAATTTTCCATATTGTGACAACATTTGATACTGAATGAGCTACTACAAAGCCTCCTAGTAATCCAATGTATTCAATACTGCAAGATGCCATTCATTACGCTTCATTTATAACCCTTTAATCAAGGAGCACCGATGATCAGTTTAGAATGATTATTTGAACTAGCCTATCAACTTGACATTTGCACACTAAATTGTCTTTAACTTTTGATTTAGAGCTCAAAATGACACTAATCCAAAGCCCATGTTAAGCAAGCTCAACTTTCTATCTTGTGAGAAAATTTAAGATAGAAATAGCTACGACAAAGCCTCCAAGTAATCCAATCTATCCCAAACTACGCAATGTCATACATTATGCTTCATTTGTAAGCATTTATTCGAGGAGCACCAATTTTAGAATGATCATTTTAACTAGCTGATCAACTTGACATGTCCATGCTAAATCATCAATAACTTTTAATTTAGAGTTCAAAATGACTTCAGTCCAATGCCCACATTAAGCTAGCTAAATTTTCCATATTGTGCCTACATTTGATGCTGAAAGAGCTACTACAAACCGTTCAAGAAATCCAATGTATCCTAAACTGCATGATAGCATGCATTATACTTCACTTATAAGCCTTTACTCATGGAGCACCAATGAATAGATTAGAATGATCACTTTAACTGGCCGATCAGCTTGACATGTCCATACTAAATCGTCCATAAATTTTGATTTAAATTTCTGAATGAGACGAATCCAACAGCCATGTTAAACCAGCTCAATTTTCAATATTGTAACAACATTTGAGACCGAAATAGCTATGATAAAACCTTCAAGTAATCCAATATATCTCAAACTGTGTGATGCCCTGTGTAATGTTTCATTTATAAGCCTTTACTTAAAAAAGCGCCAATGATCAGTTTAAAATGATCATTTTAACTAGTCGATCAACTTGAAATGTCTGCACAAAATCTCTATAATTCTTGATTTAAAGTTCAGAATGAGCCGAATCCAATGCACATGTTAAGCTAGCTCAATTTTCAATATATTAACAAAATTTGAAACCGAAATACCTACAAAAAGCCTTCAGGTAATCCAATTTATCCCAAACTGCGTGATGCCCTGGGTAATGTTTGATGTATATTCCTTTACTCACGAAAATCCAATGATCAGTTTAAAATGATCATTTTAACTAGAAGATCAACTTGACATCTCCGTACTAAATCATCTTTAACCTTTGATTTAAGGCTCAAAATGACACGAATCCAAAGCCCATGTTAAGCAAGCTCGACTTTCTATCTTGTGAGAAAATTCAAGATAGAAATAGCTACGAAAAAGCCTCCAAGTCATCCAATCTATCCCAAACTATGCAATGCCATACATTTTGCTTCATTTATAAGCATTTACTCGAGGAGCACCAGTTTTAGAATGATCATTTTAACTAGCTGATCAACTTGACATGTCCACGCTAAATCATCAATAACTTTTAATTTAGAGCTCAAAATGACATGAGTCCAACACCCACATTAAGTTAGCTCAATTTTCCATATTCTGCCTACATTTGATACTGAAAGAGCTTCTACAACGCGTTTAAGAAATCCAATTTATCCCAAACTGCATTATAGCATGCATTATGCTTCACTTATAAGCTTTTACTCAAGGAGCATCAATGAATAGTTTAAAATGATCACTTTAACTGGCTGATCAAGTTGACATGTCTGCACTAAATCGTCCATAACTTTTGACTTAAATTTCAGAATGAGACGAATACAACATCCACATTAAACTAGCTCAATTTTCAATATTGTCGCAACATTTGAGACCGAAATAGCTATGATAAGGCCTTCAAGTAATCCAATATATCTCAAACTGCGTGATGCCCTGTGTAATATTTCATTTATAAGCCTTTACTTACAAAGCGCCAATGATCAGTTTAGAATGATCATTTTAACAAGTCGATCAACTTAACATTTCTGCACTAAATCGTCTATAACTTTTGATTTAAAGTTCTGAATGACCCGAATCCAACACCCATGTTAAGCTAGCTCAAATTTCAATATTGTAACAAAATTTGAAACCGAAATAGCTACAAAAGAGCCTTCAGATAATCCAATATATCGCAAACTGCGTGATGCCCTGGGTAATGTTTGATTTATATTCCTTTACTCACGAAAAACCAATGATCAGTTTAGTATGATCATTTTAACTAGATGATCAACTTGACATCTCCGTACTAAATCATCTTTAACCTTTGATTTAGAGCTGAAATTGATATGAATCCAAAGCCCATGTTAAGCATGCTCGACTTTCTATCTTGTGAGAAAATTTAAGATAGAAATAGCTACGACAAAGGCTCCAAGTAATCCAATCTATCCCAAACTACACAATTCCAGACATTATGCTTCGTTTATAAGCATTTACTTGAGGAGCACCAATTTTAGAATGATCATTTTAACTAGCTGATCAACTTGACATGTCCATGGTAAATCATCAATAACTTTTAATTTAGAGGTCAAAATGACATGGGTCCAACGCACACATTAAGCTAGCTCAATTTTCCATATTCCGCCTACATTTGATACTGAAAGAGCTACTACAAAGCATTCAAGAAATACAATGTATCCCAAACTGCATGATAGCATGCGTTATGCTTCACTTATAAGCCTTTACTCAAGGAGCACCAAGGAATAGTTTAGAATGATCACTTTAACTGGCCGATCAAATGACATGTCTGCACTAAATCGTCCATAACTTTTGATTTAAATTTCCGAATGAGATGAATCCAACATCCACGTTAAACTACCTCAATTTTCAACATTGTAATAACATTCGAGACTCTGTGATGCCCTGTGTAATGTTTCATTTATAAGCCTTTACTTACAAAGAACCAATGATAAGTTTAGAATGATCATTTTAACTGGCTGATCAACTTGACATGCACTAAATCATCTGTAACTTTTGATTTAGAGTTCAAAATGACATGAATGAAATGCCCGCCTTAAGCTAGCTCAATTTTGTATATTGTTATAAATTTGACTGAAATGGCTATGAAAAAGCCTTAAAGTAATCCAATCTAACCCAAATTGCGTGATGCCATGCATTATGCTTCATTTATAAGTCTTTACTTAAGTAGCACCAATGATCAATTTAAAATGATTATTTTAACTAACTGATCAACTTAACATGTCCGCACTATATCTTCTTCAATCTTTGAATTAGAACTCAAAATGACATGAGTCCAACGCCCAGATTAAGCTAGCTCAATTTTCCATATTGTGACAACATTTAATACTCAAAGAGTTACAAAAACGCCTCCAAAAAAATCCAACATATCCCAAACTGCGTGATGTCTTTACTCAAGGAGCACCACTGATAAGTTTCGAATGATCATTTTAATTGTACGATCAACATGACATGTATGCACTAAATCGTCCGTAAATTTTAATTTAGAGTTCAGAATGACATGAATCCATCGCCCAAGTTATGAGAACTCAATTTTTCATATTATGAAAACATTTGAGACTGAAAGAGCTAGACAAAGCATAAAAGTAATGCAATCTATCCAAAACTGTGTGATGCCATGCATTGTGCTTCTATTATAAGCCTTTACACAAGGAGCACTAGTGACCAGTTTAGAATGATCATTTTAACTGCCCAATCAACTTGACACGTACGCACTAAATCGTCTGTAGCTCTTAATAAGAGTTCAGAATGACGCAAATGAAAAGGCCATGATAAGCTAACTCAATTTTCAATATCTTGACAAAATTTAAGACGAAAATAGCTACGACAAAGTTCCCAAGTAATCCAATCTAACCCAAACTGCGTAATACTGTGCATTATGCTTCATTTATAAGTCTTTACTCAAGTAGCACCAATGATCAGTTTAGAATGATTATTTTAACTAGCTGATCAACTTGACATGTCCGCACTAAATCTTCTTCAACCTTTGAATTAGAGCTCAAAATGACATGAGTCCAACGCCCACGTTAAGCTAGCTTAATTTTCCATATTGTGACAACATTTAATACTCAAAGAGGTACAAAAATGCCTCCCAATAATCCAATATATCCCAAACTGCATGATGTCTTTACTCATGAGCACCAGTGATAAGTTTAGAATGGTCATTTTAACTGTACGATCAACATGACATGTATGCACTAAATCGTCCGTAAATTTTAATTTAGAGTTCAGAGTGACATGAATCCATCGCCCACGTTATGAGAACTCAATTTTTCATATTATGAAAAGATTGGACACTAAAAGAGCAATTCAATGCATAAAAGTAATGCAATCTATCCAAAACTGCGTGATGCCATGCATTATGCTTCTTTTATAAGCCTTTACCTAAGGAGCACCATTGACCAGTATAGAATGAGCATTTTAACTAGCCGATCAACTTGACACGTCCGCACTAAATTTTCCCTAAATTTTAATTTAGAGTTCAGAATGAAATGAATCCATCGCCCAGGTTAAGCAAGCTCAAATTTTCATATTATGAAAACATTTGAGACTAAAAGAGCTAGAAAAAGCGTAAAAGTAATGCAATCTATCCAAAACTGTGTGATGCCATCCATTATGGTTCTTCTATAAGCCTTTACACAAGGAGCACCAGCGACCTGTTTAGAATGATCATTTTAACTACCCGATCAACTTGACACGTACACACTAAATCATCCTTAGCTTTTAATTCAGAATTCAGAATGACGCGAATGAAATGGCCATGGTAAGCTAACTCAATTTTCAATATCTTGACAAAATGTAAGACGAAAATAGCTACGACAAATTTCCCAAGTAATCCAATCTAACCCAAATTGCTTGATGCCATGCATTATGCTTCATTTATAAGTCTTTATTCAAGTACCACCAATGATCTGTTTAGAACGATTATTTTAACTAGCTGATCAACTTGATAGGTTCGCACTAAATCTTCTTCAATCTTTGAATTAGAGCTCAAAATGACATGAGTCCAATGCCCACGTTAAGCTAGCTCAACTTTCCATATTGTGACAACATTTAATACTCAAAGAGTTACAAAAACGCCTCCAATTAATCCAAAATATCCCAAACTGCGTGATGTCTTTACTCAAGGAACACCAGTGATAAGTGTAGAATGATCGTTTTAACTGTACGATCAACTTGACATGTATGCACTAAATATTCCGTAAATTTAAACTTAGAGTTCAGAGTGACATGAATCCATCGCCCACGTTATGAGAACTCAATTTGTCATACTATGAAAAGATTTGAGACTAAAAGAGCTATACAAAGCATAAAAGTAATGCAATCTATTCACAACTTCGTGATGGCATGCATTATGCTTCTTTCATAAGCCTTTACCCAAGGAGCACCATTGACCAGTATAGAATGAGACCTTTAACTGGCCGATAAACTTGACACGTCCGCATTAAATTGTCTGTAAATTTTAATTTAGAGTTCAGAATGACATGAATTCATCGCCCAGGTTAAGCAAGCTCAATGTTTCATATTATGAAAACATTTGAGACTAAAAGAGCTACAAAAAGCATAAAAGTAATGCAATCTATGAAAAACTGTGTGATGCCATGCATTATGCTTCTTCTATAAGCTTTTACACAAGGAGCACCAGCGACCTATTTAGAATGATCATTTTAACTACCCGATCAACTTGACACGTACACACTAAATCATCCATAGCTTTTAATTCAGAGTTCAGAATGACGCAAATGAAACGGCCATAATAAGCTAACTCAATTTTCAATATCTTGACAAAATGTAAGACAAAAATAACTACGACAAATTTCCCAAGTAATCCAATCTAACCCAAATTGCGTGATGCCATGCATTATGCTTCATTTATAAGTCTTTACTCAAGTAGCACCAATGATCTGTTTAGAACGATTATTTTAACTAGCTGATCAACTTGATAGGTTCGCACTAAATCTTCTTCAACCTTTGAATTAGAGCTCAAAATGACATGAGTCCAATGCCCACGTTAAGCTAGCTCAATTTTCCATATTGTGACAACATTTAATGCTCAAAAAGTTACAAAAACGCCTCCAATTAATCCAAAATATCCCAAACTGCGTGATGTCTTTACTCAAGGAGCACCAGTGATAAGTGTAGAATGATCGTTTTAACTGTACGATCAACTTGACATGTATGCACTAAATATTCCGTAAATTTAAACTTAGAGTTCAGAGTGACATGAATCCATCGCCCACGTTATGAGAACTTAATTTGTCATACTATGAAAAGATTTGAGACTAAAAGAGCTATACAAAGCATAAAAGTAATGCAATCTATTCACAACTTCGTGATGCCATGCATTATGCTTCTTTCATAAGCCTTTACCCAAGGAGCACCATTGACTAGTGTAGAATGAGACCTTTAACTGTCCGATAAACTTGACACGTCCGCATTAAATTGTCTGTAAATTTTAATTTAGAGTTCAGAATGACATGAATCCATCGCCCAGGTTAGGCAAGCTCAATGTTTCATATTATGAAAACATTTGAGACTGAAAGAGCTAGAAAAAGCGTAAAAGTAATGCAATCTATCCAAAACTGTGTGATGCCATGCATTATGCTTCTTCTATAAGCCTTTACACAAGGAGCACCAGCGACCTATTTAGAATGATCATTTTAACTACCCGATCAACTTGACACATACACACTAAATCATCCATAGCTTTTAATTCAGAGTTCAGAATGACGCGAATGAAACAGCCATGATAAGCTATCTCAATTTTCAATATCTTGACAAAATGTAAGACGAAAATAGCTACGACAAATTTCCCAAGTAATCCAATCTAACCCAAATTGCGTGATGCCATGCATTATGCTTCATTTATAAGTCTTTACTCAAGTAGCACCAATGATCTGTTTAGAACGATTATTTTAACTAGCTGATCAACTTGATAGGTTCGCACTAAATCTTCTTCAACCTTTGAATTAGAGCTCAAAATGACATGAGTCCAATGCCCACGTTAAGCTAGCTCAATTTTCCATATTGTGACAACATCTAATACTCAAAGAGTTACAAAAACGCCTCCAATTAATCCAAAATATCCCAAACTGCGTGATGTCTTTACTCAAGGAGCACCAGTGATAAGTGTAGAATGATCGTTTTAACTATACGATCAACTTGACATGTATGCACTAAATATTTTGTAAATTTTACTTTAGAGTTCAGAGTGACATGAATCCATCGCCCACATTATGAGAACTCAATTTCTCATACTATGAAAAGATTTGAGACTAAAAGAGCTGTACAAAGCATAAAAGTAATGCAATCTATTCACAACTTCATTATGCCATGCATTATGCTTTTTTCATAAGCCTTTACCCAAGGAGCACCATTGACCAGTATAGAATGAGACCTTTAACTGGCCAATAAACTTGACACGTCCGCATTAAATTGTCTGTAAATTTTAATTTAGAGTTCAAAATGACATGAATCCATCGCCCAGGTTAAGCAAGCTCAATGTTTCATATTATGAAAACATTTGAGACTGAAAGAGCTAGAAAAAGCGTAATAAAGTAATGCAATCTATCCAAAACTGCGTGATGCCATGCATTATGCTTCTTCTATAAGCCTTTACACAAGGAGCACCAGCAACCTATTTAGAATGATCATTTTAACTACCCGATCAACTTGACACGTACACACTAAATCATTCGTAGCTTTTAATTCAGAGTTCAGAATGACGCGAATGAAACAGCCATGATAAGCTAACTCAATTTTCAATATCTTGACAAAATTTAAGACGAAAATAGCTACGACAAATTTCCCAAGTAATCCAATCTAACCCAAATTGCGTGATCCCAAGCATTATGCTTCATTTATAAGTCTTTACTCAAGTAGCACCAACGATCTGTTTAGAATGATTATTTTAACTAGCTGATCAACTTGATAGGTTCGCACTAAATCTTCGTCAACCTTTGAATTAGAGCTCAAAATGACATGAGTCCAATGCCCACGTTAAGCTAGCTCAATTTTCCATATTGTGACAACATCTAATACTCAAAGAGTTACAAAAACGCCTCCAATTAATCCAAAATATCCCAAACTGCGTGATGTCTTTACTCAAGGAGCACCAGTGATAAGTGTAGAATGATCGTTTTAACTGTACGATCAACTTGACATGTATGCACTAAATATTTTGTAAATTTTACTTTAGAGTTCAAAGAGACATGAATCCATCGCCCACATTATGAGAACTCAATTTCTCATACTATGAAAAGATTTGAGACTAAAAGAGCTGTACAAAGCATAAAAGTAATGCAATCTATTCACAACTTCGTTATGCCATGCATTATGCGTTTTTCATAAGCCTTTACCCAAGGAGCACCATTGACCAGTATAGAATGAGACCTTTAACTGGCCAATAAACTTGACACGTCCGCATTAAATTGTCTGTAAATTTTAATTTAGAGTTCAAAATGACATGAATCCATCGCCCAGGTTAAGCAAGCTCAATGTTTCATATTATGAAAACATTTGAGACTGAAAGAGCTAGAAAAAGCGTAATAAAGTAATGCAATCTATCCAAAACTGCGTGATGCCATGCTTTATGCTTCTTCTATAAGCCTTTACACAAGGAGCACCAGCAACCTATTTAGAATGATCATTTTAACTACCCGATCAACTTGACACGTACACACTAAATCATTCGTAGCTTTTAATTCAGAGTTCAGAATAACGCGAATGAAACAGCCATGATAAGCTAACTCAATTTTCAATATCTTGACAAAATTTAAGACGAAAATAGCTACGACAAATTTCCCAAGTAATCCAATCTAACCCAAATTGCGTGATCCCATGCATTATGCTTCATTTATAAGTCTTTACTCAAGTAGCACCAATGATCTGTTTAGAATGATTATTTTAACTAGCTGATCAACATGATAGGTCCGCACTAAATCTTCTTCAACCTTTGAATTAGAGCTCAAAATGACATGAGTTCAATGCCCACGTTAAGCTAGCTCTATTTTCCATATTGTGACAACATTTAATACTCAAAGAGTTACAAAAACGCCTCCAATTAATCCAAAATATCCCAAACTGCAGGATGTCTTTACTCAAGGAGCACCAGTGATAAGTTTAGAATGATCGTTTTAACTGTACGATCAACTTGACATGTATGCACTAAATATTCCGTAAATTTTAATTTAGAGTTCAGAGTGACATGAATCCATCGCCCACGTTATGAGAACTCAATTTGTCATACTATAAAAAGATTTGAGACTAAAAGAGCTATGCAAAGCATAAAAGTAATGCAATCTATTCACAATTTCGTGATACCATGCATTATGCTTCTTTCATAAGCCTTTGCCCAAGGAGCACCATTGACCAGTATAGAATGAGACCTTTAACTGGCCAATCAACTTGACACGTCCGCATTAAATTGTCTGTAAATTTTAATTTTGAGTTCAGAATGACATGAATCCATCGCCGAGGTTAAGCAAGCTCAATTTTTCATATAATGAAAACATTTGAGACTGAAAGAGCTAGACAAAGCATAAAAGTAATGCAATCTATCCAAAATTGCGTGATGCTATGCATTATGCTTCTTTTATAAGCCTTTACACTAGGAGCACCAGTGACCAGTTTACAATGATAATTTTAACTGCCCGATCAACTTGACATGTACACACTAAATCGTCCGTAGATTTTAATTCAGAGTTCCGAATGACGGGAATGAAATGGCCATGATGCGCTAACTCAATTTTCAATATCTTGACAAAATTTAAGACGAAAATAGCTAGGACAAAGTTCCCAAGTAATCCAATCTAACCCAAACTGTGTGATGCCATGCATTATGCTTCATTTATAAGTCTTTACTCAAGTAGCCCCAATGATCAGTTTAGAATGATTATTTTAACTAGCTGATCAACTTGACATGTCCGCACTAAATCTTCTTCAACCTTTTAATTAGAGCTCAAAATGACATGAGTCCAACGCCCACATTAAGCTAGCTCAATTTTCCATATTGTGACAACATTTAAAACTCAAAGAGTTTCAAAAACGCCTCCAAATAATCCAATATATCCCAAACTGCGTGATGTCTTTACTCAAGGAGCACCATTGATAAGTTTAGAATGATCATTTTAACTGTACGATCAACTTGACATGTATGCACTAACTCGTCTGTAAATTTTAATTTGGAGTTCAGAGTGACATGAATCCATCGCCCACGTTATGAGAACTCAATTTTTCATATTATGAAAAGATTTGAGACTAAAAGAGCTATACAATGCATAAAAGTAATGCAATCTATCGAAAACTGGGTGATGCCATGCATTATGCTTCTTTTATAAGCCTTTACCTAAGGAGCACCATTGACCAGTATAGAATGAGCATTTTAACTAGCCGATCAACTTGACACGTCCGTACTAAATCGTCTGAGCTTTTAATTCAGAGTTCAGAATGATGCGAATGAAACGGCCATGATAAGCTAACTCAATTTTCAAATATGTTGTCAAAAGTTAAGACGGAAATAGCTACGACAAAGTTCCCAAGTAATCCAATCTATCTCAAATTTGTGTGATGCCATGCATTATGTGTCATTTACAAGCTTTTACTCAAGGAACACCAATGATCAGTTCGCAATGAACATTTTAATTAGCTGATCAACTTGATATGTCCGCACTAAATCGTCTTCCAACACCCAAGTTAAACTAACTTAATTTTCCGTATTGTGAAACATTTGAGAGTGAAAGAGCAAGACAAAGCATCAAAGTAATGCAATATATCCAAAACTATGTGAGGCCATGCATTATGCTTCATTTGTAAGGCTTTACTCAAGGAGCACCAATGACCTATTTAGAATGATCATTTTAACTGGCCGATCAATCTTATCTCTCCGCACTAAGTGTCTATAACTTTTGATTTAGGGTTCAAAATGACACGAATCCAACACTCACGTTAAGCTAATTCAATTTTCCATATTATAACAACATTTAAGATTGAAAGAGCTACAACAAAGTCTCCAGGTAATCCAATGTTTCCCAAACTACGTGATGCTATGCATTGTGCTTAATTTATAAGCCTTTACTCAAGGAGCACCAAGGATCAGTTTATAATGATCGTTTTAACTATCCGATCAACTTGACATGTCCACACTACATCGTCTTTTAATTTTTATTTTGAGCTCAATATGACATGAATCCAACGCCATATTGTGACAACATCTGAGATTGAAAAAGCCAGACAAAGACTCAAAGTACTCCAATCTATCCAAAACTATGTGATGCCATGCATTATGTTTCGTTTATAAGCATTTACTCACGGAGCACATATGACCAGTTTAGAATGATCATTTTAAATGGCCTATCAACTTGAAACGTCCGCACAAAATCGTCCGTAACTTGTAATTTAGAGTTCAGAGTGACACGAATCCAATGCCCACGTTAAGCTAACTCAATCTTCTATATTGTCACAAAATATAAGACATAAATATCTATGAGAAAGCTTCCAAGCTATTCAATCTATCCCCAAATTGTTTGATGCCATGCGCTATGCGTCATTTATATGCCTTTACTCAAGGAGCACCAATGATCAATTTAGAATGATCATTTTAAATAGCGGATCAACTTGACATGTCCGTACTAAATCGTCTTTAACTTTTTATGTAGAGCTCAAGATGACATGAGTCCAATGCGAACGTTAAGCTAGCTCAATTTTCCATATTGTCAAAAAATTTGATATTGAAGAGCTAGACAAAGCATCAAAGTAATCTAATCTATCCAAAACTGCATGATGTCATGCATTATGCTTCATTTATAAGCCTGTAGTCAAGGAGCACCAATGACCAGTTTAGAATGATCATTTTAACTGACTGATCAACTTGACATTTCCGCACTAAATCTAAATCTTTTAATTTAGAGTTTAGAATGACACGTATCAAGCGCACACGTTAAGCTAACTCAATTTTCTATATTTTGACAAAATTGAGGATCGAATAGCTATGAGAAAGCCTTCAAGTAATGCAATCTATCCCAAACTGCGTGATGTCATGCAATATGCTTAATATATAAGCCTTTAATCAAGGAGCACCAATAATCAGTTTAGAATGATAATTTTAACTGGACGATCAACTCGACATGTCCGCACTAAATAATCCGTAACTTGTGATTTAGAGTTCAAAATGACATGAATCCTATACCCACGTTAAGCTAGCTCAATTTTCTATATTTCGACAAATGAAAGATCTAAATAGCTATGACAAAGCCTCCAAGTAATCCAATCTTTCCCAAACTATGTGATGCCATGCATTATGCTTCATTTATAAGCCTTTACTCAAGGAGCACCAATGATCAGTTTAGAATGACCATTTTAACTAGGTGATCGCACTCAATCGTCTTTACATTTTTGTTTAGAGCTCAAGATGACATGAATCCAATGGCTATGTTAAGCAAGTTCAATTTTCCATATTATGATAACATTTGAGATTGTAAGAGCTAGACAAAGCATCAAAGTAATGCAATCTATCCAAAACTGCGTTATGCCATGCATTATGCTTCTTTTATAAGCCTTTACTCAAGGAGTACCAATGACCAGTTTAGAATGATCATTTTACCTGGCCGATCAACTTGACATGTCCACACTAAATTGTCTTTAACTTTTTTCTAGAGCTCAAGATGACATGAATCCAACGCCCACGTTTAGCGATTTCAATTTTCCATATTGTGAAAACATTTGAAACTGAAAGAGCTAGACAAAGCATCAAAGTTATGCAATCTATCCCAAATTGCGTGATGCCATGCATTATGCTTCATTTATAAGCCTTTACTCAAGGATCACCAATGATTAGTTTAAAATGATCATTTTAACTGGCTGATCAACTTGACATATTCGCACTAAATCATCTTTAAATTTTTTATTTAGAGCTGAAGATGACATTAATCCAATGCCCACGTTAGCTAGCTTAAATTTCCATGTTGTGAAATTATTGGAGATTGAAAGAGCTAGACAAAGCATCAATGTAATGTCATCTATCCAAAATTGTGTGATGCCATGCATTATGCTTCTTTTATAAGCTTTTACTCAACTTGATATTTCCGCACTAAATCGTCTGTAACTTGGGATTTAGAGTTCAAAATGACACGAATCCAATACCGACGTTAAGCTATCTCAATTTTCTATATTGTGACAAAATTTAAGACTGAAATAGCTATGTCAAAGCCTCCAAAAAAATCTAATATAACCCAAACTGCGTGATGCCATGCATTACCCTTCATTAATAAGCCTTTACTCAAGCAGCATCAATGATCAGTTTAGAATGATTATTTTCAAGAGATCATCAACTTGACATGTCCTCATGAAATCGTCTTTTACTTTGTTATTTAGAGCTCAAAAGGACAAGAATCCAATGCCCACGTTTTCAGCTAGACCAATGTTCCATATTTTGAAAACATTTGAGACTTAAAGAGGTAGACAAAGCATCAGAGTAAAGCAATCTTTCCAAAATTGTGTGATGTCATGCATTATTTTTCTTTTATAAGTCTTTACTCAAGGAGTACCAATGAGCAGTTTAGAATGATCATTTTAACTGGCCGATCAACTTGACATGTCCGCACTAAATCGTCTGTAACTTTTTATTTAGACTTCAAAATGATACGAATCCACACCCACGTTAACCTAGCTCAATTATCTATATTGTGTCAAAATTTAAGATCAAAATAGCTATCACAAAGCCTTCAAGTACTCCAATCTATCCCATATTGCGTGATGCAACACATTATCATTAATTTATAAGCCTTTACTCAAGGTGCAACAATGATCAATTTAGAATGATCATTTTAACTGGCCGATCAAGTTGACATGTCTGCACTAAATTGTCCCTAACTTTTAATTTAGAGTTCAGAATGACACGAATCCAACGCCCACATTAAGATAACTCAATTTTCTATATTGTGACAAAGTTTAATACCGAAATAGCTATGACAAAGCCTTTAAGTAATCCAATATATCACAAACTGCTTAATGTCATGCATTGCCCTTCATTTATAAGCCTTTACTGAAGGAGCACCATTGATCAGTTTAAAATGATCATTTTAACTAGATCATCAACTTGACATGTCCGCACTAAATTGTCTTTTAGTTTCTATTTAGAGCTCAAGATGACATGAATCCAACACCCACGTTTTAAGCTATCTCAATTTTCCATATTGTAAAAATATTTGAGACTGAAAGAGCTAGACAAAGCATCAAAGTAATGCAATCTATCCAAAACTACGTTATGTCATGCATTATTTTTCTTTTTTTAGTCTTTACTCAAGGAGCACCAATGACCAGTTTAGAATGATCATTTTAACAGGCCGATCAACTTGACATGTCCGCACTAAATTGTCCGTAACTTTTCATTTAGACTTCAAAATGACACGAATCCACACCCACGTTAAGCTAGTTCAATTATCTATATTGGGTCAAAATTTAAGATCGAAATAGCTATGAGAAAGCCTCCAAGTACTCCAATCTATCCCATACTGCGGGATGCAACACATTATCATTAATTTTATAAGTCTTTACTCAATGCGCAACAATGATCAGTTTAGAATGGTCATTTAAAATGGCCAATCAAGTTGACATGTCTAAATGGTCCCTAACTTTTAATTTAGAGGTTTGAATGAAACGAATCCATGACCCACATTAAGCGAACTCAATTTTATTGTGACAAAGTTTAATACCAAAATAGCTATGACAAAGTCTTTAAGTAATTGAATCTATCCCAAATTGCGTGATACTGTGCATTACCCTTCATTTATAAGCCTTTACTGAAAGAGCACCAATGATCATGTTTTAGAATGATCATTTTAACTGGGCGATCAAGTTGACATTTCCACACTAAATCGTCCCTAACTTTTGATTCAGAGTTTAGAATGATCATTTTAATTGGCCACTTGACATGTCCGCACTAAATCGTTCATAAGTATTAATTTAGACTTCAAAATGACACGAATCCACACCCACGTTAAGCTAGCTCAATTTTCTATATTGTGACAAAATTTACGCTCGAAATAGCTATGAGAAAGGCTGCAAGTACTCCAATCTATCCCAAACTGCGTGATGCAACACATTATCATTAATTTATAAGCCTTTACTCAAGGCGCAACAATGATCATTTTAACTGGACGATCAAGTTGACATGTTTGCACTAAATTGTCCCTAACATTTGATTTATAGTTTAGAATGGCAGGAGTCCAGCGCCAACATTAATCTAACTCAATTTTCTATATTTTGAAAAAATTTAGGACCAAAATAGCTACGACAAAGCCTCCAAGTAATCAAAGTAATGCAATCTATCCAAAACTGCGTGATGTCATGCATTATGTTTCTTTAATAAGTCTTTACTCAAGGAGCACCAATGACCACTTTAGAATGATCATTTCAACTGGCCGATTAACTTGACACGTCCGAACTAAATCGTCTGTAACTTTTGATTTAGACTTCAAAATGACATGAATCCACACCCACGTTAAGCTAGCTCAATTTTCTATATTTTGACAAAACTTAAGATCGAAATAGCTATGAGAAAGCCTCGAAGTACTTCAATCTATCCAATACTTTGTGATTGAACGCATTATCATTAATATATAAGCCTTAATGATAGCTATGAGGTGATGTCATGCATTATGCTTCTTTTATAAGCCTTTACTCAAGGACTATCAATGACCAGTTTAGAATGATCATTTTAAATGGCCTAGCAACTTGATTTGTCCGCACTAAATCATCTGTAACTTTTGATTTGAAGTTCAAAATGACACGAATCCAACATCCACGTTAAGCTAGCTCAGTTTTTTATACTGTGAAAAAAATTAAAGATCTAAATAGTTATGAGAAAGCCTCCAAGTAATCCAATCTATCCCAAACTGTGTGATGCCATGCATTATGCTTTATTTATAAGCATTTACTAAAGGAGCACCAATGATCAGTTTAGAATGATCATTTTAAATAGCTCATCAAATAGACATGTGCGCACTAAATAGTATTTTACTTTTTATTTAGAGGTCAAGATGACATTAATCCAACACCTACGTTTTAAATTAGCTCAATTTCCCATATGGTGAAAATATTTGAGATTGAAAGAGCTAGACAAAGCATTAAAGTAATACAAACTATCGAAAGCTGCGTGATGTCATGCATTATGTTTCTTTTATAAGTCTTTACTCAAGGAGCCCCAATGACCAGTTTAAAATGATCTTTTTAACTGGCCACTTGACATGCCCGCACTAAATCGTCCGTAATTTTTGATTTAGAGTTCCAAATGACACGAATCCACACCCATGTTAAGCTAACTCAATTTTCTATATTGTGACAAAATTTAAGATCGAAATAGCTATGAGAAAAGCTCCAAGTACTCTAATCTATTCCAAACTGTGTGATGCAATGCATTATCATTAATTTATAAGCCTTTTTTCAAGGCGCAACAATGACCAATTTAAAATGATCATTTTAACTAGCCGATCAAGTTTACATGTCCGCACTAAATTGTCCCTAATAATTGATTTAGAGTTCAGAATTACACGAGTTCAGCACCCACATTAAGCTAACTCAAGTTTCTATATTGTGACAAAATTTAGGACCAAAATAGCTATAAAAAAGTCACCAAGTAATCAAAGTAATGCAATCTATCCAAAACTGCGTGATGTCATGCATTATGTTCTTTTATAAGTCTTTTCTCAAGGAGCACCAATGACGAGTTTATAATGATCATTTTGACTGGCCGATCAACTTGACATGTCCGCACTAAATCGTCCATAACTTTTGATTTAGACTTCAAAATGACACGAATCCACACCCAAGTTAAGCTAGCTCAATTTTCTATATTGAAAATTTAAAATCGAAATAGCTATGAGAAAGCCTCCAAGTAATCCAATCTATCCCATGCTGCGTGATGCAACACTTGGTCATTAACTTAGAAGCCTTTACTCAAGGCGCAACAATGATCAATTTAGAATGAACATTTTAACTGGTTGATCAAGTTGACATGTCTGCACTAAATTGTCCCTAACTTTTAATTTAGAGTTCAGAATGACACGAATCCAGCACCCACATTAAGCTAACTCAATTTTCTATATTGTGACAAAGTTTAATACCGAAATAGCTATGACAAAGCCTCCATGTGCGTGATGCCATGCATTACCCTTCATTTCATGTCCACACTAAATCATCCCTAACTTTTTATGTCAGAGTTCAGAATGACATGAATCCAACACCCACGTAAAGATAGCTCAATTCTTTATATTGTGACAAAATTTAAGATCGGCCATGCATTATGCCTCATTTATAAGCGTTTAATCAAGGAGCACCAATGACCAGTTTAGAATGATCATTTTAACTGGCCGAAGAACTTGACATGTCAGCACTAAATCGTGAGTAACTTTTAATTTAGTGTTCAGAATGACATGAATCAAATGCCCACGTTAATCTAGCTGATTTTCTACGTTGTGACAAAATTTGAGATTGAAATAGCTATGACAAAACGTCCAAGTAATCCAATCTATCCCAAACTGTGTGATGCCATGCATTATGCTTAATTTATAAGCCATTACTCAAGTAGCACCAAATGATCAGTTTAGAATGATCATTTTAACTAGTTTATCAACTTGACATGTTCGCACTAAATCGTCATTTAATTTTTATTAGAGCTCAATATGATATGAATCCAATGCCCATGATAAGCTAACTCAATTCTCCATCTTGTGACAGCATTTGAGGCAGAAAGAGCTAGACAAAGCCTCAAAGTAATGTCATCTATCCCAAACTGCGTGATGCCATGCATTATGCTTCATTGATTACATTTACTCAAGGAGCATCAATGATCAGCTTAGAATGATGACTTTAACTAGCCAATCAACTTGATATATCCAAACTAATCGGGCCGTATTGTTTATTTAGATTTCCGAATGACACGTATCAAATGCCCACATTTAGGTAACTTAATGTTCTATATTTTGAAAAACTCAAAGACCGAAACAGCTACAACAAAGCCTCTCAGTAATCCAATCTATCCCAAACTTCAGGATTCCATGCATTATGTTTCATTTATAAGCCTTTACTCAAGGACCATCAATGACTAGTTTAGAATGATCATTTTAACTGGGTGATCAACTTGACATGTCTGTACTAAATCATATTTAACTTTTGATCTAGAGCTCAAAATTTTATTTAGATCTCAAATTGACATGAATCCAACGCCCACGTTAAGCTAACCCAATCTTCTATATTGTGAAAACAGTTGAGACTGAAAGAGATAGACAAAGTATCAAGGTAATGTAATATATCGTAAACTAGGTGATGCTAGGCCTTTTTCTTCATTTATAAGCCTTTACCCAAGCAGCACCAATGACCAGTAGAGAATGATCATTTTAACAGACCGATCAAATTGACATGTCCGCACTAATCATCTGTAACTTTTAACGTAGAGTTCAGAATGACACGAATCCAACGCCCACGTTAAGCTAACTCAATTTTCTATTTTGTGACAAAATTTTGAGGCCAAATTAGCTACGAAAATGCCTCCAAGTAATCCAATCTATCCCAAACTTTGTAATGCCATGCATTATTCTTCATTTATTAGCCTTTACTCAAAGCGCACAAGTGATTAGTTAGAATGATCATTTTAACTAGCTCATCAACTTGACATGTCTGGACTAAATCACCCGTTACTTTTTATTTAGAGCGCAAGATGACATGAATCCAATGCCCATATTAAGCTAGCCCAATTATCCATACTGTGTAAACATTTGAGACAGAAAGAGCTAGACACAGCATCAAAGTAGTGCAATCTATCAAACATTGCATGACGCAATGCATTATGCATCATTTATAAGTGTTCACTCAAGGAGCACTAATGACCAGTTTAGAATGATCATTTGAAATAGTTGATCCACTTGACATGCCCGCACTGAATTGTCATTTAATTTTTATTCAGAGCTCAATATGACATGAATCCAATGCCCACGATAAGCTAGCTTAATTCTCCATCTTGTGACAGCATTTGAGGCTGAAAGAGCTAGACAATGTCTCAAAGTAATGCCATCTATCCCAAAATGCGTGATGCCATGCATTATGCTTCGTTGATTAGGCTTTACTCAAGGAGCACCAATGATCAGTTTAGAATAGTCCCTTTAACTAGCCGATCAACTTGACATATCCAAACTATTCCGTCCGTAACTTTTTATTTAGAGTTCCGAATGACACGAATCAAACGCCCACATTAAGGTAACTCAATGTTCTATATTGTGACAAAATTTAATACCAAAATAGCTACGACAAAGCCTCCAACTAATCCAATCTATCCCAAACTTCAGGATGCCATGCATTATGTTTCATTTATAAGCCTTTGCTCAATGAGCACCAATGATTAGTTTAGAAAGATCATATTAACTAGCTGATCAACTTGACATGTCTGCACTAAATTTTCATTAAATTTTTATTTAGAGCTAAAGATGACATGAATCCAACGCCCATGTTAAGCTAGCTAAATTTTCGATATTGTGAAAACATTTGAGACTGAAAGAGCTAGCATAAAGCCTTCTAGTTATCCGATATATCCTAAACTAGGTAATGCATTGCATTATGCTTCATTTATAAGCCTTTACTCATGGAGCAATTATGATAAGAGTGATCAGTTTAGAATGATCACTTTAACTGGTCTATAACCTTCACATATCCGCATTAAATCGTCTGTAACATTTGATTTAGAGGTCAGAATGACAGGAATCCAATGAAACGTTAAACTAGCTCAATATTCTATTATGTGAAAAAATTTAAGACAGAAATAGCTATGACAAAGCCTCCAGGTAATCCAATCTATCCCAAATTGCGTGATGTCATGCATTGTGCTTCATTTATTCGCCTTTACTCAATGAGCACCAATGATCACTTTAGAATGATCATTTTAACTAGCTGGTCGACTTGACATCTCTGCACTAAATCGTCTTTAACATTGGATTTAGAACTCAAAATGATATGAATTCAATGCCCACGTTATTAGAGCTTAGTCTTATATATTGTGACAACATTTAATACTGAATGAGTTACGAAAAATCCTCCAAGTAAGCCAATGTATCTGAAACTATGTGATGCCATGCATTATGCTTCAATTGTAAACCTTTTCTCATTGAGCACCAATGATCAGTTTAGAATGATCAATTTAACTAGCCGATAAACTTGACAAGTCCGCACTAAATCGTGTGTAACTTTTGATTTAGAGTTCCAAATGACACGAATCTAACGCCCCGTTCAGCTAGCTCAATATTCTATATTGTGACAAAACTTAAGACCTGAATAGCTACGACAAAGCCTCCAAGTAATCCAATCTATCTCTTACTGCGTGATGCCATGCATTATGCTTTATTTGTAAACCTATGCTCAATGAGCACCAATAATCAGTTTAGAATGATCGTTTTAACTAACTGATCAATGTGACATGTCCTCAGTAAATCATTTTTAACTTTGATTTAGAGCTCAAAATGACATGAATCTCATTCTCACGTTAACCTAGCTTAGTTGTCAATATTGTGACAACATTTGAGAATGAAGGAGCTACAACTAAGCCTACAGGTAATCCAATCTATCCGAAATTGCGTGATGCCATGCATTGTTCTTCATTTATACACCTTGTCTCAATGAGCACCAATGATCAGTTTAGAATGATCATTTTAACTGGGCGATCAACATGACATTTCTGCACGAAATCGTGTATTACTGTTGATTTAGAGTTCAAAATGACACGAATCCAACGCCCACGTTAAGCTACCTTTATTTTCTATATTGTGAAAAAATTTAAGACCAAAATAGCTATGAAAAGACTCCAAGTAATCCAATCTATCCCAAACTGTGTGATGCAATGCATTTTGCTTCATTTGAAAAATTCTGCTCAGTGACCACAAATGTTCAGTCTAGAATGATCAATTTAACTAGCTGATAAACTTGACATGTCCGCACTAAATAGCTACGACAAAGCCTCCAAGTAATCAAATGTATACCAAATTGCGTGATGCCATGCATTATGCTTCATTTATAAGCCTTTACTCTAAAACACCAATGATCAGTTTAGAATGATCATTTTAACTGGCCGATCAACTTGACATGTCCAAACTAAATCGTCGGTAACTTTCGATTTAGATTTCAAAATGACAAGAATCCAACGCCCACGTTAGGCTTGCTCCATTTTCTGTATTGTGACAAAACTTAAGGCCAAAATAGCAATCACAACGCCTCCAAGTAATCCAATCTGTCCTAAATTGCGTGATGCCATGTATTATTTTTCATCTATAAGCCCTTACTCAAGGAGCACCAATTATCAATTTAGAATGATCATTTCAACTGGCCGATAAAATTGCATGTCCGGACTACATCATCAGTAACTTTTTATTTAAAGTTCCAAATGACACGAATCCAATGCCCACGTTAAGCTAGCTCAATATTCTTTTTGTGAAAACATTTAAGACAAAAATAGCAACGACAAAGCGTCCAAGTAATCCAATCTATCCCAAATTGCGTGATGCCATACATTGTGCTTCATTTATGCGCCTTTACTCAATGAGCACCAATGATCGGTTTCGAATGATCATTTTAAGTAGGTGGTCAACTTGACATCTCTGCACTAAATCGTCTTTAACATTTTATTTAGAGCTCAAATGATATGAATCCAATGCCCACGTTTATAGAGCTCAATTTTCTATATTGTGACAACATTTAAGACATAATGAGTTACGAAAAATTCTCCAAGTTAGCCAATGTATCTGAAACTGTGTGATGCTATGCATTATGCTTCAATTGTAAACCTTTGCTCAATGAGCACTAATGATCAGTTCAGAATGATCAATTTAACTAGCCGATAAACTTGACATGTCCGCACTAATTCGTCCATAACTTTTGATTAGAGTTCCGAATGACACGAATCTAACGCCCACGTTCATCTAGCTCAATATTCTATATTGTGACAAAACTTAAGACCTGAATAGGTACGACAAAGCCTCCAAGTAATCCAATCTATCTCTAATTGTATGATGCCATGCATTATGCTTCATTAGTAAACCATTGCTCAATGAGCACCAATGATCAGTTTAGAATGATCATTTTAACTAGCTGATAGACTTTACATGTCCGCATTAAATTGCTTTTAACTTTCGATTTAGAGCTCCAAATGACATGAATCCTACGCCCACGTTAATCTAGCTCAATTGTCAATATTGTAAAAAGATTTGAGAATGAGGGAGCTACAACAAAGCCTCTAAGTAATCCAATCTATCTGAAATTGCGTGATGCCGCATTGTGCTACATTTATATGCCTTTACTCAATGAGCACCAATGATCGGTTCAGAATGATCATTTTAACTAGCTGGTCAATTTGACACGTGTGCACTAAATCGTCTTTAACATTTGATTTAGACCTCAAAATTATATGAATCCAACGCCCATGTGAATATAGCTCAATTTTCTATATTGTGACAACATTTAAGACTGACTAAGTTTCGGAAAAGCCTCCAAGTAAGCCAATATAGCTGAAACTGTGTGATGCCATGCATTATGCTTCATTTGTAAACCTTTCATCAATGAGGACCAATGTTCAGTTTAGAAAGATCAATTTAACTAGCCGATAAACTTGACATGTCCGCACTAAATCGTCCATAACTTTTTATTTAGAGTTCCGAATGAGACGAATCCAACGCCCATATTCAGCTAGCTCAATATTTTATATTGTGACAAAACTTAAAACCTGAGTAGCTACGACAAAGCCTCCAAGTAATCCAATCTATCCCTAACTATGTGATGTCATGCATTATGTTTCATTTGAGAGCTTTGCTCAATGAGCACCAATGATCAGTTTAGAATGATCCTTTTAACTAACTGATCAACTTGACATGTCCGCACTAAATCGTTTTTAACTTCAATTTAGAGCTCAAAATGACATGAATCCTACGCTCATGTTAATCTAGCCTAATTGTCAATATTGTGAAAACATTTGAGAATGAAAGAGCTACGACAAAGCCTCCAAGTAATCCAATGTATCCCAAACTGCAAGATGCCATGCATTATACTTCATTTATAAGCCATTGCTCAATGAGCACCAATCATCAGTTTAGAATGATAATTTTAACTGGCAGATCAACATGACATTGTCACCATAAATCGTGTATAACTGTTGATTTAGAGTTCAGAATGACACAAATCCAAGGCCCACGTTAAGCTACCTTAATTTTCAATATTGTGCTAAAATTTAAGACGACAATAGCTATGACAAAGCGCTCAAGTAATCCAATCTATCCCAAACTGTGGGATGCATTGCATTTTGCTCAATGAGCACAAATGTTCCGTTTAGAATGATCAATTTCACTAGCTGATAAACTTGACATGTCCGCACTAAATAGCTACGACAAAGCCTCCAAGTATTCAAATGTATCCCAAATTGCATGATGCCATGCATTATGCTTCATTTATAAGCCTTTAATCAAAAAGCACCAATGATCAGTTTAGAATGATCATTTTAACTGGCCGATATACTTGACATGTTTGCACAAAATCATCAGTAACTTTTGATTAGAGTTCAGAATGAAACGAATCCAACACCAACGTTAAGCTAGCTTAGTTTTCTATATTATGACAACATTTTGAGACTGAAATAGCTAATACAAAGCTTTGGAGTAATCCAATATATCCTAAATAGCGTGATGCCATGCATAATACTTCATTTATAAGCCTTTACTAAAAGAGCACGAATGATAAGTTTAGAATGAGCAGTTTTTAATGATCAGTTTAGAATTATCACTTTAACTTGCCGATCAACTTGACATCGTCCGTAACATTTGATTTACAGGTCAGAATTACACGAATCCAATGCCCACCATAAGCTAGCTCAATATTCTAATTTGTGACAAAATTTAAGACGTAAATAGAGACAACAAAACCTCCAAGTAATCCAATCTATCCCAAATTATGTGATGTCATGCATTATGCTTCATTTATTCACCTTTGCTCAATGAGCACCAATGATCAGTTTAGAATGATCATTTTAACTAGCTGTTCAACTTGACATTTCCGCACTAAATCGTCTTTAACATTTGATTTAGAGCTCAAAATCACAAGAATCCAACACCCACGTTAATCCAGCTCAATTTTCTATATTGTGACAATATTTGACACTATAAGAGCTACGAAAAAGCCTCCAAGTAATCCAATGTATCCCAAACTGCGTGATGCCATGCATTATATTTCATTTATAAGAGTTTACTGAAGGGGCACCAATGATCAGTTTAGAATGATCACTTTAACTAGCTGATCAAGTTGACATGCCCCCACTAACTTGTCCGTCTCTTTTGATTTGAGTTCACAATGAAACGAATCAAACGTTTACGTTAAGCTAGTTCAATATTTTTTATTGTGACAAAATTTAAGTCTAGAATAGCTACGACAAAGCCTCCAAGCAAAACAATCTTTCTCAAATTACATTATGCCACGCATTATGCTTCATTGATACACTTTAACTTAATGAGCACCGATGATGAGTTTAGAATGATCATTTTAACTAGCTGATCAACATGAATCAGCAGCCCACGTTAAGGTAGCTCCATTTTCCATATTGTGACAACAATTGAGGCTCCAAATAATCCAATGTAACGCAAACTGCATGATACCATGCATTACGCTTCATTGATAAGGCTTTAATCAATGAGAACCAATGATCAGTTTAGAATGATCACTTTAAATGGGCGATCAACTTGACATGTACACACTAAATCGTCCTCAACTTTAGATTTTCAGTTCAGAATGACACGAACTTAAAACCAATGTTAAGCTATTTCAATTTTCTATATTATGACAAAACGTAAGACCGAAATAGCTATGACAAAGCCTCCAAGTAATCAAATCTATCCCAAATTGTGTGATGCTATGCATTATGGTTCATTTGTAAACCTTTGCTCAATGAGCACTAATGATCATCTTGGAAAGGTCAATTTAACTGGCTGATCAACTTGACATGTATGCACTAAGTCGTCTGTAACTTTTTATTTTGAGTTCAAAATGAAATGAATCCAACGCCCACGTTAAGCTAGCTCAGTATTTTGTATTTTGACAAAATTTAACACTGAAATAGCTACGACAAAGCCTCCAAGTAATCCAATCTATCTCAAATTGCATGATGCCATGCATTATGCTTCATTGATACGCTTTAACTCAATGAGCACCAATGATCAGTTTAGAATGATGATTTTAACAAGCTGATTGATTTAGCGTTTACAATCACACGAATCCAACACCCACGTTAAGGTAGCTCAATTTTCGATATTGGGCAAACTTTAAAAACAAAATAGCTAGGACACTCCTCCAAATAAAGTAATCTCTTCCAAACTGTGTGATGTCATGCATTATGCTTCTTTTGTAAACTTTTGGTCAATGAGATCCAGTGATCAGTTTAGAATGATCATTTAACAGGCCGATAAACTTGAAATTTCTGAACTAAATTGTCCGTAAATTTTGATGTAGTTTTTAGAATGACATGATTCAATTTCCCACGTTAAGCTAGCTCAATTTTCTTTATTGTGACAAAATTTAAAACCGAAATAGCTAAGAGAAAGCCTCCCAATAATGGAATGTATCCGAAATTGCATGATGCCATGCATTATGCTTCATTTATAATTATAAGCCTTTACTCAAGGAGCATCAATGATCAATGTAGAATGGTCACATTGACTGGCCGATCAACTTGACATGTCCGCACTAAATTGTCCAAAACTTTTGATTTAGAGTTCAAAATGACACGAACCCAATGCCCACGTTAAACTAGCTCAATTTTCTATGTTGTGACTAAATTTAAGACAGAAATAGCTATGAGAAAACCTCCAAGTAATCCAATCTACCCTAAACAGCGTGATGCCATACATTATGTTTCATTTTTAAACTATTGCTCAATGAGCACCAATGATTAGTTTAGAATTGTAATTTTTACTAGCTTATCAACTTGACATGTTGGCAGTAAATGTCCTTAACTTTTGATTCACAGTTCAGAATGACAAGAATCCAACGGCTCGGTTAAGCTAGCTCAATTTTATATATTGTGACAAAATTTAATAATGAAATAGCTACGAAAAAGCCTTGAAGTAATCCAATCTATCTCAAACTACGTGATGCCATGCATTATACTTCATATGTATACCTTTTCTCAATGAGCTCCAATAATCAGTTTGGAATGATGAATTTAACTAGCTGATAAACTTGACATATTTGCACTAAATCATCCATAACTTTTGATTAAAAGTTCACAATGACATGAATCCAACATCCACGTTAAGCTAGCTCAATTTCTATACTGTGACAAAATATAACACCAGAATAGCTATGGCAAAGCCTCCAAGTAATCTAATGTAACCCAAACTGCATGATGCAATGCATTATGCTTTATTTTTAATTATAAGCCTTTACTCAAGGAGTTCCAATGATAAGATTATAATGGTGACTTTAACTGGCCAATCAACTTGACTTGTACGCACCAAATCGTCCGAAACTTTTGATTTAGAGTACAGAATGACACGAATCCAACGCCCACGGTAAGCTAGCTCAATTATCTATATTGTGAAAAACTTTAAGACTGTTATTGCTATGACAAATCCCCCAAGTAATCCAATGTAACCCGAACTGCATGATGCCATGCATTATTTTTGATATATGATTATAAGCCTTTACTCAAGGAGCAACAATGATTAGTTTAGAATGGTCACTTTAACTGGCCGATCAACTTGATTTATTCGCACTAAATCGTCCAAAAATTTTGATTTAGAGTACAGAATGATACGAATCCAACGGCCACGTTAGGTTAGCTCAATTTTCTATATTATGGCAAAATTAAAGATCGAAATAGCTACGAGAAACCCTTAAAGTAATTCAATGTACCCCGAACTGCATGATGCCATGCATTATGCTTCGTTTATAATTATAATTCTTTACTCAATGAGCATCAGTGATCAGTTTAGAATGGTCACTTCAACTGGCCGATAACCTTGACATGTCCGAACAAACTTGGCAGAAACATTTGATTTAGAGTTTAGAATGACACGAATCCAATGCCCACGTTAAGCTACTTCAATTTTCTATATTGTGATAAAATTTAATACCCAAATAGCTATGATAAAACCTCTAAGAACTCCAATCTACCCCAAACTTCGTGATGCCATGCATTATAATTCATTTGTAAACCATTGCTCAATGAGAACCAGTGATCTGTTTAAAATGATCATTTTAACTAGCTTGTCAACTTGACATATCAGCACTAAATGTCCTTAACTTTTGATTTAGAGTTTAGAATGATACAAATCTAATGCCCATGTTAAGCTAGCTTAATTTTCTATATTGTGACAAAATTATAGACCGAAATAGCTACGACAAAGCCTCCAAGTAATCCAATCTATACGAAACTGCATGATGCTATGCATTATGTTCATTTGTAAACCTTTGCTCAATGAGCTCCAATGATCAGTATAGAATGATCACTTTAACTAGCCGATAACTTCACATGTCTACAATAAATTGTCCGTAACTTTTAATTCAGAGTTAGGAATGACATGAATCCAACCCCAAATTTAGGCTAGCTCAATTTTCTATATTGTGACAAAATTTAAGACAGAAATACCTATGACAAAGCCTCCAAATTATCCAATGTATCCCAAACTGCGTCATGCCATGCATTATACGTCATTTATAAGCCTTTACTCAAGGAGCACCAATGATTAGTTAAGAATGATCATTCTAACTAGCCGATCAACTTGACATGACCGTACTAAATTTTCTGAAACGTTTTATTTAGAGTTCACAATGACACGAATCTAACATCCATGTTAAGGTTTCTCAAATTTCTATATTGGAAACATTTAAGAACAAAATAGCTACAAAAAAGCCTCAAAGTAATTTAATCTATCCCAAACTACGTGATGTCATGCATTATGATTAATATGTAAACTTTTGGTCAATCAGATCCAATGATCAGTTTAGAATCGTCACTTAAACTGGCCGATCAACTTGACATTTCCTCACTAAGTCGTCCGAAACTTTTCATTTAGAGTTTAGAATAACACCAATCCAATGCCCACGTTATGCTATTTCTATTGTGACAAAAATTAAGACCGAAATTGTTACGACAAAACCTTCAAGTAATCTAATGTAACCCAAAATGCGTGATGCCATGCATCATGCTTCATTTATATTTATAAGCTTTTACTCAAGTAGCACCAATGCTCAGTTTAGAATGGTCACTTCAACTTGCCGATCAACTTGACATGTCCACACTAAATCATCCGAACATTTTGATTTAGAGTTTAGAATGACACGAATCAAACGCCCCCGTTAGGCTAGCTCAATTTTCTATAATGTGTCAAAATTTAAGACAGAAATAGCTACAACAAAGCATCCAAGTAATCCAATCTATCCCAAAATCCGTAATGCCATGCATTATACTCATTTGTTAACCATTTCTCAATTAGCACCAATGATCTGTTTAAAATGATCATTTTAACTAGCTGGATCAATTTGACATGTCCGCACTATGTCGTTTTTAACTTTTGATTCAGAGTTCAGAACTACACGAATCCAACGTCCACGTTAACCTATCTCAATTTTCTATATTGTGATAATATTTAAGAACGAAATAGCTACGACAAAGCCTTCATGTAATCCAATCTATCTCAAACTGTGTGATGCCATGCGTTATGTTTCATTTGTAAATCTTTGCTCAATGAGCTCCAATGATCAGTTTAGAATGATAAATTTAACTAGCTGATAAGCTTGACATGTCTGCACTAAATTCTCGATAACTTTTGATTTAGAGTTAAGAATGATATGAAGCTAACGCCCATGTTAAGCTAGCTCAATTTTCTATATTGTGACAAAATTTAAGACAAAAACAGCTACGAAAAAGCCTCCAAGTAATCTAATGTATCCCAAACTGAGTGATGCCATGCATTATGCGTCATTTATAAGCCTTTACTGAAGGAGCACCAATGATCAGTTAAGAATGATCATTTTAACTAGCCGATCAACTTGACATGATCGCACTAAATCATCCAGAACTTTTGATTTAGAGTTCAGAATTACACGAATCCAATGCCCCCGTTAAGCTAGCTCAATTTTCTATATTGTGACAAAAGTTAAGAACAAAATAGGTACGACATAGCCTCCTATTAATCGAATCTATCCCAAACTACGTGATGCCGTGCATTATGCTTCATTTGTAAACTTTTGATCAGTGAGCTCCAGTGACCTGTTAAGAATGATCAATTTAACTAGCCGATAAACTTGATATGTCCGCACTAAATCGTCTGTAACTTTTGACTTAGAGTTCAGACTGACATGAATCTAACATTCACGCTAAGCTAGCTCAATCTTCTATATGAAAAATTTAATACCATAATTGCTACGACAAAGCCTCCAAATAGTGCAATGTATCCGAAACTACATGATGCCATGCATTATGCTTCATTTATAAGCCTTTACTCAAGGAGCACCAATGATCAGTGTAGAATGACCATTTTAATTGGCCGATCAACTTGACATGTCTACACTATATTGTCAGTAACTTTTGATTGATAGTTAAGAATGACATGAATCCAACGCCCACGTTAAGCTAGCTCAATTTTCTATATTGATTAAAACTTTAACATAGAAATAGCTACCACAAAGTCTCTAAGTAATCCAATGTATCCATACTACGTGATGCAATGCATTACGCATCACTTATAAGCCTTTATTCAAAGAGCACCAACAATCAGTTAAGAATGATCATTTTAATTGGCCAATCAACTTGACATGACAGCACTAAATCGTCCAAAATTTTTTATTTAGAGTTCAGAATGACACAAATCCAATGCCCACGTTAAGCTAGCTCAATTTTCTATATTGTGAAAAAGCTAAGAACGGAATAGCTACGACAAACCCTCCGAATAATCCTATCTGTCCCAAACTGCGTGATGTCATGCATTATGCTTCATTTGTAAAATTTGGTCAATGAGCTCCAGTGATCAGGTTAGAATGATCGTTGTAACTATCCGATAAACTTGACATGTCCCCACTAAATCGTCCGTAACTTTTGATTTAGAGTTCCAAATGACATGAATCCAACGCCCACGTTAAGCTAGCTCAATTTTCTATATTGTGACAAAATATAACACAAAATAGCTACGACAAAGCCTCCAAATAATCCAATAATTCCCAAAATGCATGATGCCATGCATTATGCTTCATTTATAATTATAAGCCTTTACTCAAGGAGCATGAATGATCAGTTTACAATGGTCACTTTAGCTGGCCGATCAACTTGACATTTCCGCACTAAATCGTTTGCAAATTTTGATTTAGAGTTCAGAATGACACGAATCCAACGCCTATATTAAGTAGCTCAATTTTCTATATTGTGACAAAATTTAAGACCGAAATTACTATGAAAAAGCCTCCAAATAATCCATTATATGCCAAATTGCATGATGCCATGCATTATGCTTCATTTATAAGCCTTTACTCAAGGATCATCAATGATCAGTATAGCATGATCAATTTAACTGGCCGTTCAACTTGACATGTCTGCACTAAATTGTCGGTAACTTTTGATTTAGAGTTAAGAATGACATGAATCCAACGCCCACGTTAAGCTAGCTCAATTTTCTATACTTTGACAAAATATAAGACTAAAATAGCTACGACAAAACCTCCAAATAATCCAATGTATCCCAAGCTGCATGATGCAATGAATGACGCTTAATTTATAATCTTTTACTCAAGGAGCACCAATGCTCAGTGTATAATGATCATTTTAATTGGCTAATCAACTTGACATATATGCACTAAATCGTCGGTAACTTTTGATTTATAGTTAAGAATGACATGAATCCAATGCCCACATTAAGCTAACTTAATTTTCTATAATGTTACAAAATTTAAGATAGAAATGGCTACGACAAAGCCTCCAAGTAATACAATCTATCCCAAACTGCGTAATGCCACGCATTATGCGTCATTTATAAGCCTTTATTCAAAGAGCACCAATGATCAGTTAAGAATGATCATTTTAATTGGCCGATCAACTTGACATGGCCGCACTAAATCGTCCGAAATTTTGATTTAGAGTTCAAAATGATAGGAATCCAATGCCTACGTTAAGCTAGCTCAATTTTCTATATTGTGATGAAATTTAAGTAAAAACTAGCTACGGCAAAGCCTCTAAGTAATCCAATCTATCCCAAACTGTGTGATGCCATGCATTATGCTTCATTTGTTAACCTTTGGTGAAAGACCACCAACGATCAGTTTTGAATGATCATTTTAACTAGCTGATCAATTTGATATGTGCGCATTAAATCGTCTCTAACTTTTGATTCAGAGTTCAAAATGACAAAAATCCAATGCCCATGTTAAGCTAACTCAATTTTCTATATTGTGACAAAATTTAAGAACGAAATAGCTACGCCAAAGCCTCCAAGTAATCCAATCTATCCGGAACTGCGTGATACCATGCATTATGCTTCATTTGTAAACTTTGGTCAATAAGCCCCCGTGATCAGTTTAGAATGATCAATTTAAGTAGCCGATAAACTTAACATGCAGCACTAAATCGTCCGAAATTTTTGATTTAGAGTTCAGAATGACATGAATCCTACGCCCACGTTAAGCTAGCTCAATTTTCTATATTGTGACAAAATATAACACAAAATAGCTACGACAAAGCCTCCAAATAATCCAATAATTCCCAAAATGCATGATGCCATGCATTATGCTTCATTTATAATTATAAGCCTTTACTCAAGGAGCATGAATGATCAGTTTAGAATGGTCACTTTAGCTGGCCGATCAACTTGACATTTCCGCACTAAATTGTTTGTAAATTTTGATTTAGAGTTCAGAATGACACGAATCCAACGCCTATATTAAGTAGCTCAATTTTCTATATTGTTACAAAATTTAAGACCGAAATTACTATGAAAAAGCCTCCAAATAATCCATTATATCCAAATTGCATGATGCCATGCATTATGCTTCATTTATAAGCCTTTACTCAAGGATCATCAATGATCAGTATAGCATGATCAATTTAACTGGCCGTTCAACTTGACATGTCTGCACTAAATTGTCGGTAACTTTTGATTTAGAGTTAAGAATGACATGAATCCAACGCCCACGTTAAGCTAGCTCAATTTTCTATACTGTGACAAAATATAAGACTAAAATAGCTACGACAAAACCTCCAAATAATCCAATGTATCCCAAGCTGCATGATGCAATGAATGATGCTTAATTTATAATCTTTTACTCAAGGAGCACCAATGATCAGTGTATAATGATCATTTTAATTGGCTAATCAACTTGACATATATGCACTAAATCATCGGTAACTTTTGATTTATATTTAAGAATGACATGAATCCAATGCCCACATTAAGCTAGCTCAATTTTCTATATTGTTACAAAATTTAAGATAGAAATGGCTACGACAAAGCCTCCAAGTAATACAATCTATCCCAAACTGCGTAATGCCATGCATTATGCGTCATTTATAAGCCTTTATTCAAAGAGCACCAATGATCAGTTAAGAATGATCATTTTAATTGGCCGATCAACTTGACATGGCCGCACTAAATCGTCCGAAATTTTGATTTAGAGTTCAAAATGATAGGAATCCAATGCCTACGTTAAGCTAGCTCAATTTTCTATATTGTGATGAAATTTAAGTAAAAACTAGCTACGGCAAAGCCTCTAAGTAATCCAATCTATCCCAAACTGTGTGATGCCATGCATTATGCTTCATTTGTTAACCTTTGGTGAAAGACCACCAACGATCAGTTTTGAATGATCATTTTAACTAGCTGATCAACTTGATATGTGCGCATTAAATCATCTCTAACTTTTGATTCAGAGTTCAAAATGACAAAAATCCAATGCCCATGTTAAGCTAACTAAATTTTCTATATTGTGACAAAATTTAAGAACGAAATAGCTACGCCAAAGCCTCCAAGTAATCCAATCTATCCGGAACTGCGTGATACCATGCATTATGCTTCATTTGTAAACTTTGGTCAATAAGCCCCCGTGATCAGTTTAGAATGATCAATTTAAGTAGCCGATAAACTTAACATGCAGCACTAAATTGTCCGAAATTTTTGATTTAGAGTTCAGAATGACATGAATCCTACGCCCACGTTAAGCTAGCTCAATTTTCTATATTGTGACAAAATATAACACAAAATAGCTACGACAAAGCCTCCAAATAATCCAATAATTCCCAAAATGCATGATGCCATGCATTATGCTTCATTTATAATTATAAGCCTTTACTCAAGGAGCATGAATGATCAGTTTAGAATGGTCACTTTAGCTGGCCGATCAACTTGACATTTCCGCACTAAATTGTTTGTAAATTTTGATTTAGAGTTCAGAATGACACGAATCCAACACCTATATTAAGTAGCTCAATTTTCTATATTGTTACAAAATTTAAGACCGAAATTACTATGAAAAAGCCTCCAAATAATCCATTATATGCCGAATTGCATGATGCCATGCATTATGCTTCATTTATAAGCCTTTACTCAAGGATCATCAATGATCAATATAGCATGATCAATTTAACTGGCCGTTCAACTTGACATGTCTGCACTAAATTGTCGGTAACTTTTGATTTAGAGTTAAGAATGACATGAATCCAACGCCCACATTAAGCTAGCTCAATTTTCTATACTGTGACAAAATATGAGACTAAAATAGCTACGACAAAACCTCCAAATAATCCAATGTATCCCAAGCTGCATGATGCAATGAATGATGCTTAATTTATAATCTTTTACTCAAGGAGCACCAATGATCAGTGTATAATGATCATTTTAATTGGCTAATCAACTTGACATATATGCACTAAATCATCGGTAACTTTTGATTTATATTTAAGAATGACATGAATCCAATGCCCACAGTAAGCTAGCTCAATTTTCTATATTGTTACAAAATTTAAGATAGAAATGGCTACGACAAAGCCTCCAAGTAATACAATGTATCCCAAACTGCGTTGTGATGCATTATGCGTCATTTATAAGCCTTTATTCAAAGAGCACCAATGATCAGTTAAGCATGATCATTTTAATTGGCCGATCAACTTGACATGGCCGCACTAAATCGTCCGAAATTTTGATTTAGAGTTCAAAATGATAGGAATCCAATGCCTACGTTAAGCTAGCTCAATTTTCTATATTGTGATGAAATTTAAGTAAAAACTAGCTACGGCAAAGCCTCTAAGTAATCCAATCTATCCCAAACTGTGTGATGCCATGCATTATGCTTCATTTGTTAACCTTTGGTGAAAGACCACCAACGATCAGTTTTGAATGATCATTTTAACTAGCTGATCAACTTGATATGTGCGCATTAAATCGTCTCTAACTTTTGATTCAGAGTTCAAAATGACAAAAATCCAATGCCCATGTTAAGCTAACTCAATTTTCTATGTTGTGACAAAATTTAAGAACGAAATAGCTACGCCAAAGCCTCCAAGTAATCCAATCTATCCGAAACTGCGTGATACCATGCATTATGCTTCATTTGTAAACTTTGGTCAATAAGCCCCCGTGATCAGTTTAGAAAGATCAATTTAAGTAGCCGATAAACTTAACATGCAGCACTAAATCGTCCGAAATTTTTGATTTAGAGTTCAGAATGACATGAATCCTACGCCCACATTAAGTTAGCTCAATTTTCTATATTGATACAAAATTTAATAGACAAATAGTTAGTTACAAAAAAGCCTCCAAGTAATCCAATAATTCCCAAAATGCATGATGCCATGCATTATGCTTTATTTATAATTATAAGCCTTTACTCAAGGAGCATGAATGATCAGTTTAGAATGGTCACTTTAGCTGGCCGATCAACTTGACATTTCGGCACTAAATTGTTTGTAAATTTTGATTTAGAGTTCAGAATGACACGAATCCAACGCCTATATTAAGTAGCTCAATTTTCTATATTGTTACAAAATTTAAGACCGAAATTACTATGAAAAAGCCTCCAAATAATCCATTATATGCCAAATTGCATGATGCCATGCATTATGCTTCATTTATAAGCCTTTACTCAAGGATCATCAATGATCAGTATAGCATGATCAATTTAACTGGCCGTTCAACTTGACATGTCTGCACTAAATTGTCGGTAACTTTTGATTTAGAGTTAAGAATGACATGAATCCAACGCCCACGTTAAGCTAGCTCAATTTTCTATATTGTGACAAAATATAAGACTAAAATAGCTACGACAAAACCTCCAAATAATCCAATGTATCCCAAGCTGCATGATGCAATGAATGATGCTTAATTTATAATCTTTTACTCAAGGAGCACCAATGATCAGTGTATAATGATCATTTTAATTGCCTAATCAACTTGACATATATGCACTAAATCATCGGTAACTTTTGATTTATATTTAAGAATGACATGAATCCAATGCCCACATTAAGCTAGCTCAATTTTCTATATTGTTACAAAATTTAAGATAGAAATGGCTACGATAAAGCCTCCAAGTAATACAATCTATCCCAAACTGCGTAATGCCATGCATTATGCGTCATTTATAAGCCTTTATTCAAAGAGCACCAATGATCAGTTAAGAATGATCATTTTAATTGGCCGATCAACTTGACATGGCCACACTAAATCGTCCGAAATTTTGATTTAGAGTTCAAAATGATAGGAATCCAATGCCTACGTTAAGCTAGCTCAATTTTCTATATTGTGATGAAATTTAAGTAAAAACTAGCTACGGCAAAGCCTCTAAGTAATCCAATCTATCCCAAACTGTGTGATGCCATGCATTATGCTTCATTTGTTAACCTTTGGTGAAAGACCACCAACGATCAGTTTTGAATGATCATTTTAACTAGCTGATCAACTTGATATGTGCGCATTAAATCGTCTCTAACTTTTGATTCAGAGTTCAAAATGACAAAAATCCAATGCCCATGTTAAGCTAACTCAATTTTCTATATTGTGACAAAATTTAAGAACGAAATAGCTACGCCAAAGCCTCCAAGTAATTCAATCTATCCGAAACTGCGTGATACCATGCATTATGCTTCATTTGTAAACTTTGGTCAATAAGCCCCCGTGATCAGTTTAGAATGATCAATTTAAGTAGCCGATAAACTTAACATGCAGCACTAAATCGTCCGAAATTTTTGATTTAGAGTTCAGAATGACATGAATCCTACGCCCACGTTAAGTTAGCTCAATTTTCTATATTGATACAAAATTTAATAGACAAATAGTTAGTTACAAAAAAGCCTCCAAGTAATCTAATGTATCCCAAACTCCGTGATGCCATGCATTATGCGTCACTTATAAGCCTTCTAATTTTGACAAAATTTTCTATATCCTGAAAAAATTTATGACCGAAATAGCTACGACAAAGCCTCCAAATAGTCCAATGTATCCCAAACTCATGATGCCATGCATTATGCTTCATTTATAATTATAAGCCTTTACTCAAGGAGCATGAATGATCAGTTTAGAATAGTCAATTTCACTAGACGATCAACTTGACATGTCCACACTAAATCATGCCAGACTTTTGATTTAGAGTTCAGAATGACATGAATCCAACACCCACTTTAAGCTTGCTCAAATTTATATATCGTGACAAAATTTGAGGCAGAAATAGCAACGACAAAGCCTCCAAGTAATCTAATCTACCACAAACTGCATGTCGGCATGCATTATGCTTCGTTTGTAAACCTTTGGTAAATTAGCACCAATGATCAGTTTAGAATGATCATTTTAACTAGCTGATCAACTTGACATGTGCGCACTAAATCATCACTAATTTTTTATTCAGAGTTCAAAATGATACAATTCCAACACCCACGTTAATCTAGCTCAATTTTCTATATCGTGACAAAATTTATGAACGAAATACCTACGACAAAGCCTCCAAGTAATCTAATCTATCTCAAACTGCGTGATACCATGTATTATGCTTCATTTGTAAACTTTGGTCAATGACCTCCAGTGATCAGTTTAGAATGATCAATTTATCTAGCCAATAAACTTGACATGTCTGCATTAAATCGTTTGTTACTTTTGATTCAGAGTTCAGAATGACATGAATCCAACGACCATGTTAAGCTAGCTCAATTTTCTATATCAAGACAAAATTTAAGACCGAAATAGCTACGACAAAGCCTCCAAATAATCCAATGTATCCCAAATTGCATGATGCCATGCATCATGCTTTTTAGAATTATAAGCCATTACTCAAGTAGCATCAATGATCAGTTTAGAATAGTCAATTTAACTGACCGATCAACTTCACATGTCTGCACTAAATCATACGAGACTTTTGATTTAGATTTCAGAATGACAGGAATCCAACACCCACTTTAAGCTAGCTCAATTTTCTATATTTTGACAAATTTTAAGACCGAAATAGCTATGACAAAGCCTCCAACTAATCTAATCTATCACAAACTCCATGTTGGCATGCATTATGCTTTGTTTGTAAACCTTTGGTAAATTAGCACTAGTGATCAGTTTAGAACAATCATTTTAACTAGCTGATAAACTTGACATGTCTGTACTAAGTCGTATTTAACTTTTGATGCAGAGTTCAAAATGACACGAATCCAACACCCACGTTAAGCTAGCTCAATTTTCAATATCGTGACAAAATTTAAAAACGAAATAGCTATGACAAAGCCTCCAAGTACTCCAATCTATCTCAAACTGTGTGATGCCATGCATTACGCTTCCTTTCTATACTATTGGTCAATGACCTCCAGTGATAAGTTTTAAAATGATCAATTCAACTAGCCGATAAACTTGACAAGTCCTCACTTAATCGTCCGTAACTTTTGATTTAAATTTCAGAATGACATGAATCCAACACCCACGTTACGCTTGCGCAAATTTCTATATTGTGACAAAATTTAAGACTAAAATAGCTACGACAAAGCCTTTAAATAATCCAATGTATCCCAAACTGCATGATGCCATCCATTCTGCTTCATTTATAACCTTTAAAATGCCATTACTCAAGGAGCACCAATGATCAGTTTAGAATGGTCACTTTAGCTGGCCAATCAACTTGACATGTCCGCACTAAATCGTCCGAAACATTTGATTTAGAATTCAAAATGACACGAAACCAGCGCCCATGTGAATCTAGCTCAATTTTCTATATTGTGACAAAATTTAAGAACAAAATAGCTATGATAAAGCCTTTAAGTAATCCAATCTATCTCAAATTGCGTGATGCCATGCATTATGCTTACTTTGTAAAACTTTGCGCAATGAGTTCCAGTGATCATTTTAGATTGATCAATTTAACTGGCTGATAAACTTGATATTTCCGCACTAAATCGTCCGTAACTTTTGCTTTAGAGTTGAGAATGACATGAATCCAACGCCCACGTTAAGCTATCTCAATTTTCTATATTGTGACAAAATTTCAAATTGAAATAGCTACGAAAAAGCCTTCAAGTAATCCAATATATCTCAAACTATGTGATGTCATGCATTACGCTTAATTTCTAAACCTTTTCTCAATGAGCTTCAATGATCAGTTTAGAATGACAATTTTAACTAGCCGATAAACTTGACATGTACGCACTAAATCGGGCGTAACTTTTGTATTATTGCTCAGAAAGACATGAATCCAATGCCCACATTAAGGTAACTCAGTTTTCTATATTGTGACAAAAATTGAGACCGAAATAGCTACAACAAAGCCTCCAAGTAATCCAATCTATCCCAAACTGTGTGAGGTCATGCATTATGCTACATTTGTAAACCATTGCTCAAGGAGCACCAATGATTTGTTTAGAATGATCATTTTAACTAGTTGATCAACTGTATATATCCACACTAAATCGTCTTTAACTTTTGATTCAGAGTTCAGAATGACAAAAATCCAACACCACATTAAGTTTGCTCAATTTTCTATATTGTGACAAAATTTAAGAATGAAATAGGTACGACAAAGCCTCCAAGTAATCCAAACTATCCTAAACTGCGTGATGCCTTGCATTATGATTCATTTGTAAGCTTTTGCTCAATGAGAGGCAGTGATCAGTTTAGAGTGATCAATTTAACTAGCGGTTAAACTTGAAATGTCCACACTAAATCGTCAGTAACTTTTGATTTAGAGTTCAGAATGACATTAATCCAATGCCCACGTTAAGCTAGCTCAATTTTATATATTGTGGCAAACTTTAGGACCAAATTAGCTACGACAAAACCCCCAAGTAATCCTATGTAACCCAAACTGCATGATGCCATGCATTATGCTACATTTGTAATTATAAGCCTTTACTCAAGGATGAGCAATGATCAGTTTAGAATGGTCACTTTAACGGGCCGATCAACTTGACATGTCTGCACTAAACCGCCTGAAATTTTGATTTAGAGTTCAGAATGACACGAATCCAACGCCCACGTTAAGGTAGCTCAATTTTCTATATTGTGACAAAATTTAAGAACGAAATAGCTACGACAAAGCCCTCAAGTAATCCAATCTATCTCAAACTATGTGATGCCATGCATTATGCTTAATTCGTAAACCTTTGCTCAATGAGCTCCATTGATCAGTTTAGAATGATCAATTGAACTAGCTGATAAACGTGACATGTCCACACTAAATCGTCCGTAACTTTGCTTTATAGTTCAGAATGACATGAATTGAGCGCACACGTTAAGATAGCTCAATTTTCTATATTGTGACAGAATTAAGAACGACATAGCTGCAAAAAACCCTTTAGGTAATCCAATCTATCCCAAATTACGTGATATCATGCATTATGAAAAATTAAAACAAAAATAGCTACAACAAACCTCCAAGCAATCCAATCTTTCCTAAATTACGTGCTGTCATGCATTATGCTTTATTTGTAAACCTTTGCTCAATGAGCTCCAATGATCAGTTTAGAATGGTCACTTTAGCTGGCCGATCAACTTTACATGTCCGCAGTAAATTGTCCGAAACTTTTGATTTAGAGTTCCGAATGACACAAGTCGAACGCCCATGTGAAGCTAGCTCAATTTTCTATATTGTGACTAAATTTAAGAACGAAATAGCTACAACAATGCCTTCAAGTAATCTAATCTATCTCAAATTGCGTGATGCCATCCATTATGCTTCCTTTGTAAACCTTCGCTCAATGAGCTCCAGTGATCAGTTTAGAATGATCAATTTGACTGGCCGATAAACTTGACATGTTTGCACTAAATCGTCTGTAACTTTTGCTTTAGAGTTGAGAATGACATGAATCCAACGCCCACATTAAGCTATCTCAATTTTCTATTGTGACAAAATTTCAGATTGATCAGTTTAGAATGACCAATTTAACTAGCTGATAAACTTGTCATGTCCACACTAAATCGGGCGTAACTTTTGCGTTAGAGTTAAGAAAGACATGAATCCAATGCCCACGTTAAGATAGCTCAGTTTTCTATATTGTGACAAATTTGAGACCAAAATAGCTACGACAAAGCCTCCAAGTAATCCAATCTATCCCAAACTGTGTGATGCCATGCATTATGCCTCATTTGTAAACCATTGCTCAAGGAGCACCAATGATTTGTTTAGAATCATCATTTTAACTAGCTGATCAACTGTACATATCCACACTAAATCATCTTTTAACTTTTGATTCAGAGTTCAGAATGACAAAAATCTAACGCCCACATTGAGCTTGCTCAATTTTCTATATTGTGACAAAATATAAGAACGGAATAGCTACCACAAAGCCTCCAAGTAATCCAAACTATCCTAAACTGTGTGATGCCTTACATTATGGTTCATTTGTAAACTTTTGCTCAATGAGAGCCAGTGATCAGTTTAGAATGATCAATTTAACTAGCTGTTAAACTTGACATGTCCAGACTAAATCGTCAATAACTTTTGATTTAGAGTTCAGAATGACATGAATCCAACGCCCACGTTAAGCTAGCTCAATTTTCTATATTGTGACAAAATTTAAGACCGAATTAGCAACGACAAAACCTCCAAGTAATCCTATATAACCCAAACTACATGATGTCATGCATTATGCTTCATTTGTAATTATAAGCCTTTACTCAAGGAGGAGCAATGATCAATTTAGAATGGTCATGCATTATGCTTCATTTGTAAACCTTTGCTCAATGAGCTGTAGTGATCAGTTTAGAATGACTTTAAATATTGTGGGAATATTTCTGACTGAAAGAGAAAAAGTACGACAAAAGCCTCCAAGTAGTCCAATAAATCCCAAACTGCGTGATGTCATGACTTTAACTTCATTTATAAGCATTTACTAAAGGAGCAACAATGATTACTTTAGAATGATCATTTTAAATGGCCAATCAACTTGACATATCCTCACTAAATCGTTCAAAACATTTGATTTATAGTTCAGAATGACACAAATCCAATACCCACGTTAAGCTAGCTCAATTTTCTACATTGTGAAAAAATTTAAGACTGAAATAGCTACGACAAATTCTCCAGGAAATCCAATCTACCCCAAACAGCGTGATGTCATGCATTATGCTTGATTTTTAAAAGATTGCTCAATGAGCACCAATGATCAGTTTAGAATGATCAATTTAACTACCTGATGAACTTGACATGTTCGCAATAAATCGTCAAGTTGAATCCAATGTATCCCCAAATGCATGATCTCATGCATTACACTTCATTTATAAGCCTTTACCCAAAGAGCACCAATGATCAGTTTCGAATTATCATTTTAATTGGCCGATCAACTTGACATGTACGCACTAAATCGTCTGTAACTTTTGATTTAGAGTTCAGAATAACACGAATCCAAATGCCCACATTTAGCTAGCTCAATTTTCTATATTGTAACAACAGTTGAGACTGAAATAGCTACGACGAAACCTCCAAGTAATCCAATCGATCTCAAACTGCATGATGCCATGCATTATGCTTCATTTGTAAACCATTGTTCAATAAGCACCAATGATCAGTTTAGAATGATCATTTCAACTTGAAATTTCCGCACTAAATCGTCTTTAACTTTTGATTCACAGTTCAGACTGACAGGAATCCCACGCCCGCGTTAAGCTAGCTTTATTTTCTGTATTGTGACAAAATTTCAGAACGAAATAACTACGACAAAGTTTTCATGTAATCCAATCTATCCCAAACTGTGTGATGCCATGCAATTATGCTTCATTTTTAAACCTTGCTAAATGAGCTCCAGTGATTAGTTTAGAATGATCAGTTTAACGAGCTGATGAACTTGACATGTCCGCACTAAATCGTCTGTAACTTTTGATTTAGAGTTCAAAATGACATGAATCCAACGACTACGTTAATCTAGCTCAATTTCCTATATTGTGACAAAAATTACGACCAAAATAGCAACAAAAAATCCTCCAAATAATCCTAGGTATCCCAAACAGCGTGATGTCATGCATTATGCTTCATTTATAAGTCTTTACTCAAGGAGAACCAATGATCAGTTTAGAATAATCATTTTAACTGGCCGATAAACTTGACATCTACACACTAAACCGTTAGTGACTTTTGATTTACAGTTCAGAATTAGACGAATCCAATCCCCACGTTAAGCCACCTCAATTTTCTATATTGTGATATAATTTAAAACCAAAATAGCTACAACAAAGCTTCCAAGTAATCCACTGTATCCCAAACTCCATGATTCCATGCATTATGCTTCATTTGTTTATCTTTCCATTGAGCACCAATCATCAGTTTAGAATGATCATTTTAACTAGATGATCAACTTGACATGTCCGCACTAAATTGTCTTTAACATTTGATTTAGAGCTCATAATGACATGAATCCAACACACACGTTAATCTAGCTCAATTTTCAATATAGTGAGAATAATTGTTACTGAAAAGAGCTACGACAAAAGCCTCCAAGTAATCCAATGTATCCCAAACTGCGTGATGCCATGGCTTTAACTTCGTTTATAAGCATTTAGTAAAGGAGCAACAATGATCAGTTTAGAATGATCATTTTAACTGGCCAATCAACTTGACATGTCCTCACTAAGATGTCCAAAACATTTCATTTAGAGTTCGGAATGACATGAATCCAATACCCACGTTAAGCTATCTCAATTTTCTCCATTCTGACAAAATTTAAGACCGAAATAGCTACGAAAAATCCTCTAAGAAATCCAATCTACCCCAAAAGTCGTGGTGCCATGCATTATCCTTGATTTGTAAACCATTGCTCAATGAGCACCAATGATCAGTTTAGAATGATCATTTTAACAAGCTGATCAACATGACATGTCCACACTAAATCGTCTTTAACTTTCGATTCAGAGTTCAGAATAACACAAATCCACCGCCCACTATAAGCTAGCTTAATTTTCTATATTGAGATAAAATTTAAGAACGAAATGCTCTGACAAAGCCTTCAAGTAATCCAATCTATCTCAAACTGCGTGATGCCATGTATTATGCTTCATTTGTAAACCTTTGTTCAATGAGCTCTAGTGGTAAGTTTGGAATGATCAGTTTAACTAGCCGATAAACTTGACATGTCTACACTAAATCGTCCGTAAATTTATATTTAGAGTTCAGAATGACATGAACTCAACGCCCACATGAAGCTAGATCAATTTTCTGTATTGTGAAAAAATTTAAGACCGAAATAGCTACGACAAAGCGTCCAAGTAATCTAATGTAACCAAAACTGCATGGTGCCATCCATTATGCTTCATTTATAATTATAAACCTTTACTCAAGGCGAACCAAGGATCAGTATAGAATGGTCACTTTAACTAGCCGATCAACGTGACTTGTCTGTAGTAAATCGTCCAAAACTTTTCATTTAGAGTTTAAAATGACACGAATACAATGCCCATGTTAACCTAGTTCAATTTTCTATATTGTGAAAAAATTTTAGCCCGAAATAGCTACGACAAAGCGTCCAAGTAATCCAATCAATCCCAAACTGCGTGATGTCATGCATTATACTCATTTGTAAACCATTGCTCAATGAGCACCAATGATCATTTTAACTAGCTGATCAACTTAATATGTACACACTAAATCGTCTTTAAACTTTGATTCAGAGTTTATAATGACACAAATCCAAACCCACGTTAAGCTAGCTCAATCTTCTATATTGTGACAAAATTTAAGACCACAATGGCTACAACAAAGCCTCTAAGTAATCCAATCTATCCCAAACTGCGTGATGTCATGCATTATGCTCATTTATAAACCATTGCTCAATGAGCACCAATGATCAATTTAGAATGATCATTTTAACTATCTGATCAACTTACCATGTCCGCACTAAATCCCCTTTAACTTTTGATTCAGAGTTTATAATGACACGAATCCAACGTCCACGTTAAGCTAGATACATTTTCTATATTGTGAGAAAATTTAAGAACGAAATAGAAACAACAAATCCTCCAAGTAATCCAATCTATCCCAAACTGCGTGATGCCATGCATTATGCTCATTTGTAAACCATTGCTCAATGAACACCAATGATCATTTTAACAAGCTGATCAACTTGACATGTGTGCACTAAATCGTCTTTAACTTTCGATTCAGAGTTTAGAATGACACGAATCCAAAGCCCACGTTAATCTAGCTCAATTTTCTATATTGTGAGAAAATTTCACACCAAAATAGATACGACAAAGCTTGCAGTAATCCAATCTATCCCAAACTGCGCGATGTCATGCATTATGCTCATTTGTAAACCATTGCTCAATGAGCACCAATGATCAGTTCAAAATGTTTATTTTAACTAGCTGATCAACTTTACATGTCCGCACTAAATCGCCTTTAACTTTGGATTCAGAGTTTATATTGACATGAATCCAATGCCCACGATAAGCAAGCTCAATTTTCTATATTGTGACAAAATTTAAGAACGTAATAGCTACGACAAAATTTAAGAACGTAATAGCTACGAGAAAGAAAGAATGACACACGAATCCAACCCCCACGTTAAGCTAGCTCAATTTTCTATACTATGAAAATATTTAACACCAAAATTTCTATGACAAAGCCTCCAAGTAATCCAATCTATCCCAAGCTGCGTGATGCCGTGCATTATGCTCATTTGTAAACCATTTCTTAATGAGGACCGATGATCATTTTTACTAGATGATCAACTTGACAGTATGCACTAAATCGTCTTTAACTTTTGATTCGGAATTTAGAATGACACGAATCCAAAGCTCACATTAAGCTAGCTCAATTTTCTATATTGTGACAAAATTTAAGACTAAAATAGCTATAACAACACTTCCAAGTAATCCAATCTATGCCAAGCTGCGGGATGCCATGCATTATGCTCATTTATAACCATTGCTCAATGAGAACCAATGATTAGTTTAGAATGATCATTTTAACTACATGTTCAACTTTACCTGTCCGCACTAAATCGCCTTTAACTTTTGATTCTGAGTTTATAATGACACGAATCCAAAGCCCACGTTAAGCTAGCTCAATTTTCTATATTGTAACAAAATTTTAGACTAAAATAGCTACGACAAAACCTCCAAGTAATCCAATCTATCCCAGGCTGCGTGATGCCATGCATTATGCTCATTTATGACCATTGCTCAATGAGAACCTACGATCAGTTTAGAATGATCATTTTAACTACGTGTTCAACTTTATGTGCCCGCACTAAATCGCCTTTAACTTTTGATTTAGAGTTCAAAATGAGAAAAATCCAACGCCCACGTGTTAAGCTAGCTCAATATTATATTTTGTGACAATATTTAAGACCAAAATAGCTATGAAAAATCCTCGAAGTAATCCAATCTATCCAAAACTGCGGGATGCCATACATTATGCTTTATTTGTAAACCTTTGCTCAATCAGCACCAATGATAAGCTTAGAATGATCATTTTAACTAGCTGATCAACTTGACATGTCCGCACTAAATTTTCTATAAAATTTTATTTAGAGTTCGGAATTACACAAATCCAATTCCCACGTTAGACTAGCTCAATTTTCTGTATTGTGACAACATTTGAGACTAAAAGAGCTACCACAAAGCCTTCAACTAATCCAAAATATCCTAAACTGCATGATGTCATGCAGTATGTTTCATTTATAAGCCTTTAATCAAGGAGCCCTAAGGATCAGTTTAGAATGATCAGTTTAGAATGATCACTTTAATTAGCCTATCAACTTCACATGTCCGCACTAAATCGTCCGTAACTTATGATTTAGAGTTCAGAATGACATGAATCCAACGCCCACGTGTTAAGCTAGATTAATATTATATATTGTGAAAAAAATTAAGACAGAAATAGCTATGATAAATCCTCCAAGTAATTCAATCTATCTGAAATTGTGTGATGCCATGCATTATGCTTCATTTGTAAACCTTTGCTCAATGAGCACCAATGATCAGTTCAGAATGATCATTTTAACTAGCTGTTAAATTTGATATTTACGCACTGAATCGTCTAAAACATTTGATTTAGAACTCAAAATGACTGAATCCAACGGCCAGGTTAATCTAGCTCAATTTTCATTATTGTGACAACATTTCAGACTGAAAGAGTTACGAAAAATCCTCCAAGTTATCAAATGTTTCCTGAACTGTGTGATTCCATTCATTATGATTCATCTATAAGCCCTTGCTCAATGAGCACAAATGATCATGATCAGCCTAGAATGATCATTTTAACAAGCCAATCAACTTGACATGACCGCTGTAAATCATTAGTAACTTTTGATTTAGAGTTCAGAATGACACGAATCAAATGAACACGTTAAGCCAGCTCAATTTTCCACATTGTGATAAAATTTAAGACCGAAATAGCTATGACAAAGCCTCCAAGTAATTCAATCTATCACAAACTATGTGATGCCATGCATTATGCTTCATTTGTAAACTTTTGCTCTATGAGGACCAATGATCATTTTAGAATGATCAATTTAACTAGCCGATAAACTTGTCATTTCCGTACTATTTCGTCTGTAACTTTTGATTCAGAGTTCTGAATGGCATGAATCCAACGGCCTACGTTAGGCCAGCTCAATATTCTATATTAGGAACAAATTTAGGACCAAAATAGCTACGACAAAGCCTCCAAGTAATCCAATCTGTCCCAAATGTGTGATGCCATGCATTATGCTTCATTTGTAAACCTTTGCTCAATGAGCACCAATGATCATTTTAGAATGACGATTTTAACTAGCTGATCAACTCGACATGTACGCACTAAATCGTCCGTAACTTTGTATTTAGAGTTCAAAATGACACGAATCCAACGCCCGCGTTAAACTAGCTCAATTTTCTATACTGTGACAAAATTTAAGACCGGAATAGCTACGACAAAGCCTCCAGGAAATCCAATCTATCCCAAATTGCGTGATGCCATGCATTATGCTTCATTTGTAAACTATTACTCAATGAGCACCAATGATCAGTTTAGAATGATCATTTTAACTACGTGATGAACTTGACATGTCTGCACTGAATCGTCTTTAACATTTGATTTAGAGCTCAAAATGATATGAATTTAACGGCCATGTTAATCTATCTCAATTTTTAATATTGTGACAAGGTTTGAGACTGAAACAGTTATGACAAAGCCTCCAAATAATCCAATGTATCCCAATAAATCGTCTTTAACTTTTGTTCAGAGTTTACAATGACAAGAATCCAACGCCGATGTTAAGCTAGCTCTGTTTTCTATATTGTGACAACATTTGAAACTGATAGAGCTACCATAAAGCCTTCAAGTAATCCAATATATCCTAAACGGCATGATACCACTCATTATGCTTCATTTATAAGCCTTTACTCAAGGAGCACTAATGATCAGTTTAGAATGACCACTTTAACTGTCCGATCAACTTGAAATGTCCGCACTAAATCATCGGTAACATTTGATTTAAAGCTCAAATTGACATGAATCCAACTGCCAGGTTAATCTAGCTCAATTTTGTATATTGTGACAACATTTAAGACTGAATGAGTTACGAAAACATCCGCCAAGTAAACCAATCTATCCCAAATGCGTGATGCCATGCATTATGCTTCATTTGTAAACCTTTTCTCAATGAGCAGCAATGATCAGTTTATAATGATCATTTTAACTAGCTGATCAACCTGAGATGTCGGCACTAAATCATTTTGAACATTTGATTTAGAGTTCAGAACGACAAGAATCCAACGCCTACATTAAGCTACCTCAATTTTCTATATTGTGACAACATTTGAGACTGAAAGAGCTACCACGAAGCCTTCAAGTAATACAATATATCATAAACTGCATGATGCCATGCATTATGCTTCATTTATAAGCCTTTAATGAAGGAGCACTAATGATCAGTTTAGAATGATAACTTTAACTGGCCGATCAACTTAACATGTCAGCACTTAATCAACTGTAACTTTTGATTTAGAGTTCAAAATGATACAAATCCAACGCCCACGTGTTAAGCTAGCTCAATATTCTATTTTGTGACAATATTTAAGACCAAAATAGCTATGACAAATCCTCGAAGTAATCCAATCTATCCAAAACTGCGGGATGCCATACATTATGCTTTATTTGTAAACCTTTGCTCAATCAGCACCAATGATAAGCTTAGAATGATCATTTTAACTAGCTGATCAACTTGACATGTCCGCACTAAATCTTCTATAAAATTTGATTTAGAATTCGGAATTACACAAATCCAATTCCCACGTTAGACTAGCTCAATTTTCTGTATTGTGACAACATTTGAGACTAAAAGAGCTACCACAAAGCCTTCAACTAATCCAAAATATCCTAAACTGCATGATACCATGCAGTATGTTTCATTTATAAGCCGTTAATCAAGGAGCCCTAAGGATCAGTTTAGAATGATCAGTTTAGAATGATCAGTTTAGAATGATCACTTTAATTAGCCTATCAACTTCACATGTCCGCACTAAATCGTCCGTAACGTATGATTTAGAGTTCAGAATGACATGAATCCAACGCCCACGTGTTAAGCTAGATTAATATTATATATTGTGAAAAAAATTAAGACAGAAGTAGCTATGATAAATCCTCCAAGTAATTCAATCTATCTGAAACTGTGTGATGCCATGCATTATGCTTCATTTGTAAACCTTTGCTCAATGAGCACCAATGATCAGTTCAGAATGATCATTTTAACTAGCTGATAAATTTGATATTTACGCACTAAATCGTCTAAAACATTTGATTTAGAACTCAAAATGACTGAATCCAACAGCCAGGTTAATCTAGCTCAATTTTCATTATTGTGACAACATTTCAGACTGAAAGAGTTACGAAAAAGCCTCCAAGTAATCAAATGTTTCCTGAACTGTGTGATTCCATTCATTATGATTCATCTATAAGCCCTTGCTCAATGAGCACCAATGATCAGCCTAGAATGATCATTTTAACAAGCCAATCAACTTGACATGAGCGCTGTAAATCATTAGTAACTTTTGATTTAGAGTTCAGAATGACACGAATCAAATGAACACGTTAAGCCAGCTCAATTTTCCACATTGTGATAAAATTTAAAACCGAAATAGCTATGACAAAGCCTCCAAGTAATTCAATCTATCACAAACTATGTGATGCCATGCATTATGCTTCATTTGTAAACTTTTGCTCAATGAGGACCAATGATCGTTTTAGAATGATCAATTTAACTAGCCGATAAACCTGTCATTTCCGTACTATTTCGTCTGTAACTTTTGATTCAGAGTTCCGAATGGCATGAATCCAACGGCCCACGTTAGGCCAGCTCAATATTCTATATTAGGAACAAATTTAGGACCAAAATAGCTACGACAAAGCTTCCAAGTAATCCAATCTGTCCCAAATGCGTGATGCCATGCATTATGCTTCATTTGTAAACCTTTGCTCAATGAGCACCAATGATCATTTTAGAATGACGATTTTAACTAGCTGATCAACTCGACATGTACGCACTAAATCGTCCGTAACTTTGTATTTAGAGTTCAAAATGACACGAATCCAACGCCCGCGTTAAACTAGCTCAATTTTCTATACTGTGACAAAATTTAAGACCGGAATAGCTACGACAAAGCCTCCAAGAAATCCAATCTATCCCAAATTGCGTGATGCCATGCATTATGCTTCATTTGTAAACTATTACTCAATGAGCACCAATGATCAGTTTAGAATGATCATTTTAACTACGTGATGAACTTGACATGTCTGCACTGAATCGTCTTTAACATTTGATTTAGAGCTCAAAATGATATGAATCTAACGGCCATGTTAATCTATCTCAATTTTCAATATTGTGACAACGTTTGAGACTGAAACAGTTATGACAAAGCCTCCAAGTAATCCAATGTATCCCAATAAATCGTCTTTAACTTTTGTTCAGAGTTTACAATGACAAGAATCCAACGCCGATGTTAAGCTAGCTATGTTTTCTATATTGTGACAACATTTGAAACTGATAGAGCTACCACAAAGCCTTCAAGTAATCCAATATATCCTAAACGGCATGATACCACTCATTATGCTTCATTTATAAGCCTTTACTCAAGGAGCACTAATGATCAGTTTAGAATGATCACTTTAACTGTCCGATCAACTTGAAATGTCCGCACTAAATCGTCGGTAACATTTGATTTAAAGCTCAAATTGACATGAATCCAACTGCCAGGTTAATCTAGCTCAATTTTGTATATTGTGACAACATTTAAGACTGAGTGAGTTACGACAATATCCGCCAAGTAAACCAATCTATCCCAATTGCGTGATGCCATGCATTATGCTTCATTTGTAAACCTTTGCTCAATGAGCAGCAATGATCAGTTTATAATGATCATTTTAACTAGCTGATCAACTTGAGATGTCGGCACTAAATCGTTTTGAACATTTGATTTAGAGTTCAGAACGACAAGAATCCAACGCCTACGTTAAGCTACCTCAATTTTCTATATTGTGACAACATTTGAGATTGAAAGAGCTACCACGAAGCCTTCAAGTAATACATTATATCATAAACTGCATGATGCCATGCATTATGCTTCATTTATAAGCCTTTAATGAAGGAGCACTAATGATCAGTTTAGAATGATAACTTTAACTGGCCGATCAACTTAACATGTCACCACTTAATCGTCTGTAACTTTTAATTTAGAGTTCAAAATGATACAAATCAAACGCCCACGTGTTAAGCTAGCTCAATATTCTATTTTGTGACAATATTTAAGACCGAAATAGCTATGACAAATCCTCGAAGTAATCCAATCTATCCTAAACTGCGGGATGCCATACATTATGCTTTATTTGTAAACCTTTGCTCAATCAGCACCAATGATAAGCTTAGAATGATCATTTTAACTAGCGGATCAACTTGACATGTCCGCACTAAATCTTCTATAAAATTTGATTTAGAGTTCGGAATTACACAAATCCAATGCCCACGTTAGGCTAGCTCAATTTTCTGTATTGTGACAACATTTGAGACTAAAAGAGCTACCACAAAGCCTTCAACTAATCCAAAATATCCTAAACTGCATGATGCCATGCAGTATGTTTCATTTATAAGCCTTTAATCAAGGAGCCCTACGGATCAGTTTAGATTGATCAGTTTAGAATGATCAGTTTAGAATGATCACTTTAATTAGCCTATCAACTTCACATGTCCGCACTAAATCGTCCGTAACTTATGATTTAGAGTTCAGAATGACATGAATCCAACGCCCACGTGTTAAGCTAGATTAATATTATATATTGTGAAAAAAAAATTAAGACAGAAATAGCTATGATAAATCCTCCAAGTAATTCAATCTATCTGAAACTGTGTGATGCCATGCATTATGCTTCATTTGTAAACCTTTGCTCAATGAGCACCAATGATCAGTTCAGAATGATCATTTTAACTAGCTGATAAATTTGATATTTACGCAGTAAATCGTCTAAAACATTTGATTTAGAACTCAAAATGACTGAATCCAACGGCCAGGTTAATCTAGCTCAATTTTCATTATTGTGACAACATTTCAGATTGAAAGAGTTACGAAAAAGCCTCCAAGTAATCAAATTTTTCCCGAACTGTGTGATTCCATTCATTATGATTCATCTATAAGCCCTTGCTCAATGAGCACCAATGATCAGCTTAGAATGATCATTTTAACAAGCCAATCAACTTGACATGACCACTGTAAATCATTGATTTAGAGTTCAGAGTGACACGAATCAAATGAACACGTTAAGCCAGCTCAATTTTCCACATTGTGATAAAATTTAAGACCAAAATAGCTATGACAAAGCCTCCAAGTAATTCAATCTATCACAAACTATGTGATGCCATGCATTATGCTTCATTTGTAAACTTTTGCTCAATGAGGACCAATGATCATTTTAGAATGATCAATTTAACTAGCCGATAAACTTGTCATTTCCGTACTATTTCGTGTGTAACTTTTGATTTAGAGTTCCGAATGGCATGAATCCAACGCCCCACGTTAGGCCAGCTCAATATGCTATATTAGGAACAAATTTAGGACCAAAATAGCTACGACAAAGCCTCCAAGTAATCCAATCTGTCCCAAATGCGTGATGCCATGCATTATGCTTCATTTGTAAACCTTTGCTCAATGAGCACCAATGATCAGTTTAGAATGATCATTTGAACTAGCTGATCAACTTCAAAGGTCCGCACTAAATCTTTTAAACATTTGATTTAGAGTTCAAATGACTCGAATTCAACGCCCATGTTAAGCTAGCTCAATTTTCAATATTGGGATAAAATTTACAACCGCAAAAGCTAGGATAGAGCCTCCAAGTAATCCAATCTATCCTATAATGTGTGATACCATGCATTATGCTTCATTTATAAGCATTTACTCAAGGAGTACCAATGATGAATTTAACTATCCGATAAATTTGAAATTTCCACACTAAATCGTTTGCAACTTTTTATTTAGAGTTCTGAATGGCACGAATCCAACGGGCACATTAAGCTAGCCATATATTCTATGTTGTGACAATACTTAAAACCGAAATAGCTATGACAAAGCCTCCAAGGACTCTAATCTATCCCCAACTACGTGATGCATGATTCATTTGTTAACCTTTGCTCAATGAGCACCAATGATTAGTTTAGAATGATCATTTTAACTAAATGATCATCTTGACATGTCCACACTAAATCATCTTTAGCATTTTATTTAGAGTTCAAAATGATACGAATCCAACGTGCACGTTAAGCTAGCTCAATTTTCTATATTGTGACAACATTTGAGACTGAAAGAACTATCACAAAGCCTTCAAGTAATCTAGCTCAACATGATGTCATGCATTATGCTTCATTTATAGGCCTTTAATCAAGGAGCTTTAATGATGAGTTTAGAATGATCACTTTTACTGGCCGATCAGCTTGACATGTCCGCACTAAAACGTCTGTAACCTTTTGATTTAGAGTTCAAAATGACACGAATCCAATGTCCACGTGTTAAGCTAGCTCAATATTCTATATTGTGACAATATTTAAGACCGAACTAGCTATGAAAAAACCTCCACGTAATCCAATCTATCCCAAAATTCGCGATACCATGCATTATGCTTCATTTGCAAACCTTTCCTCAATGAGTACCAATGATCAGTTTAGAATGATCATCTGAACTAGCTGATCAACTTGACATGTATGCACTAAATCATCTTTAACATTTGATTTAGAGCTCAAAATGACATGAATCCAACGCCACGTTAAACTAGCTCAATTTTCAATATTGTTACAAAGTTTGAGACTGAAAGAGTTACAACAAAGCCTCCAATTAATCTAGTGTATAACAAAATGCGTGATTCCATGCATTATGCTTCATTTATAAGCCTTTATTCAAGGAGCACCAATGATCTGTGTAGAATGATCATTTTAACTGGCCGATCAACTGCATATGTCCGCACTACATCGTTTGTAACTTGTGATTTAGAGTTCAGTGACACGAATCAAAACTCCCACGTTAAGCTAGTTCAATTTTCTTTATTGTGATAAAATTTCAGACTGAAATAGGTACGACAAAGACTCCAAGTAATCCAATCTATCCAAAACTGCGTGATGCCAAGCATTATGCGTCATTTGTAAACCTTTGTTCAATGAGCACCAATGATGAGTTTATAATGATCAATTTAACTAGCCGAGACATTTCTGCACTAATGTCACGAATACAACCGCCACGTTAAGCTAGCTCAATTTTTTATATTGTGGCAACATTTGAGATTGAAAGAGCTACGACAAAACTTTCAAGAAATCCAATGTATCCCAAACTGCGTGATGGCATGCATTATGCTTAATTTATTAGCCTTTACTCGAGTACCAATGTTCAGTTTAGAATGATAATTTTAATAGGCCGATCAACTTAACAAATCCGCACTAACTCGTCAGTACCTTTTGATTTAGAGTTCCAAATGACACAAATTTGACGCCCACATTAATCTAGCTCAATTTTCTATATTGGGATAAAATTTAGGAACGAAATCGCTACGACAAAGAATCCAAGTAATTTAATCAGTCCCATATTGTGTGATGCCATGCATTATGCTTCATTTGTAAACCTTTCCTCAATGAGCACCAATGATCAGTTTAGAATGATCAATTTAACTAGCCAATAAACTTGACATGTCTGCACTAAATCACCCTAAACTTATGACTTAGAGTTTAGAATGACATGAATCCAACGCCAATGTTAAGCTAGCTCAGTTTTCTATATTTTGAAAAAAAATAAGACATAATAGCTAAAACAAGGCCTCCAAGTATTCCAATTCATCCCAAACTGTGTGATGCTAGATATTATGCTTGATTTATAAGCCATTACACAAGGAGCACCACTGATCAGTTGAGAATGATCATTTTAATTGGCTGATCAACTTGACATGTACGCACTAAATCGTTTTTAACATTTGATTTAGAGTTAAAAATGGCATGAACCCAACGGCCACTTTAATCAAGCTCAATTTTCAATATTATGACAACATTTGAGACTGAAAGAGCTACGACAAAGCCTCCAAGTACTCCAATGTATCCCAAACTGCGTGATGCGATGCATTATGCTTCATTTATAAGACTTTCTCAAGGAGCACCAATGATCAGTTTAGAATGATCATTTTAACTGGCCGATCAACTTGACATGTCGGCACTAAAGCATCCGTAACTTTTGATTTAGAGTTCAGAATAACACAAATCCAGCACCCACGTTAAGCTACCTCAATATTCTATATTATGACAAAATTCAAGATCAAAATAGCTATGACAAGGCTTCCAAGTTATCCAATCTATCCCAAACTGCGTGATGCCATGCATTATGCTTCATTTGTAAACCTTTGCTCAATGAGCACCAATGATCAGTTTAGAATGATCAATTTAACTAGCCGATAAATTTGACATGTCCGCTCTAAATAACCTTTTACTTTTGATTTAGAGCTCAAAATGACATGAGTCCAACGCCCACGTTAAGGTAGCTCAATTTTTCATATTTTGTCAACATTTGAAACTGAAAGAGCTATGACAAAGCCTCCAAGTAATCCAATATATTCCAAACTGCGTGATACCATGCCTTATGCTTCATTTATAAGCCTTTACTCAAGAGAACAATTGATCAGTTTAGGATCATCATTTTGACTAGCTGATCAACTTGACATGTCCGCCCTAAATGGTCTTTAACATTTGATTTAGAGCTAAAAAGGACATGAATCCAACAACCACTTTAATCTAGCTCATTTTTCAATATTATGACAACATTTGAGACTGAAAGAGCTACGACAAAGCCTCCAAGTAACCCAATGTATCCCAAACTGTGTGATGCCATGCAGTATGCTTCATTTATAGGCCTTTACTCAAGAGCACCAATGATCTGTTTAGAATGATCATTTTAACAGGTCGATCAACTTGACATGTTGGCACTAAATCGTCTTTAACTTTTGATTTAGAGCTCAAAATGACATGAATCCAACGCCCACATTAAGCAAGCATAATTTCCCATATCGTGACAGCATTTGAGATGGAAAGAGCAACGAAAAAGCTTCCAAGTAATCCAATGTATCCCAAACTGTGCTTATAAATCAAGCATAATGCATGCTACATGAGTTTAGAATGATCATTTCAACTAGCTGATTAACTTGACATGTTCGCAATAAATCGTTTTTAAGTCTTGATTTAGAGCTCAAAATGACATGAGTCAGATGCCCACGTCTAGGTAGCTCAATTTTCCATATTGTGACAACGTTTGATACTAAAAGTGAAGTTCAAGATCCTTGAGATAGGTTTCTAAGCTTAAAGTGAAGTTCCCTATGGTAGTGGCTAGGTATAAGCCTTTTCCTCATCATTACTTTCATCTGGTTCCACGAATCTATAGGAAAATCTCCAGCCCTTCTCCTAGAACTAACAAATTGATCCCACCAACTTAAGGCATAATCTTTAAAAGCGGTTGGTGCTTCTCTAACCTTACTATCCTGAGTGTATTCCCTACATTTAAACACTATTTCTATCTTCTTTTCCCACTCTAGATAATCCTCAGGGTCATTGGTTCCATAGAAAGAGGGAGTCTTTATTTTAGGGCCAGCCAAAGGGTCGCGAGGATTGGGTTGGTTATTCCTATGTGGTTGGGCGTCTCTTGGCCGCCTACTCCTAGGGTGTTGTGACCTAGATGAGTGACTGCAGTATTGCTCAGTATCAGAAGGTGGCTGGTTTATCCTAAGTCGGTCACTGATGGATCTTTCTATTTCAGCTCTCATGGTTGCCATACTTTCATCCATCATGGCTTTAAGGGAATCAAGGAGTTGTTTGTTGGAGTTTGAGTGTTCTTCTACATTATTGCTGGCTCCTACCATGGTACCTGAAAAATTCAGACAACTAAAAAATTAAAAGGTTCAAAGTAAAACACTGAAACTGACACAACAACTCGCTGAAACAAAGACACAAGAACAAAGACAAACCCTAGCAAAGCATGTTCTAGACCCTTTGAACTCTTGTTTTGAAATGGGTGAGTCTAACAACTTTAGATTCCTTTTGAAACATTTTTAATTGGTATTCGTGGTTCTATTAAGTCTTAAGAAGAAGTTTCATTCAGGTTTTAATCTCTAAAATATTCAAAAAAAAGTGATAAACTCGGATTAATCAAAACAGTTTTTTAGAATCAAAACTTATGACCGAAATAGCTACGACAAAGCCTCCATGTAATCCAACCTATCCCAAAATGTGTGATGTCATGCATTATGCTTCATTCGTCAACATTTGCTCAAAAACCATCAAAGATCAGTTTTGAAAGATCGATTTAACTAGCAGATAAACTTGACATGTACGCAATAAGTCGTCCGTAACTTTTTATTTTGAGTTCAGACTAATACGAATCCAAAGCCCATGTTAAGTAGCTCAATTTTCTATATTGTGACAACATTTAAGACTGAAAGAACTACCACAAAGCCTTCAAGTAATACAATTTATCTTAAACTGCGTGAAGCTATGCATTATGCATCATTTATATGCCTTTACTCAAGGAGCACCAATGATTATTTTGGAATGATCATTATAACGGGCCGAACAACTTGACATATATGCACTAAATCATCTATGTCTTTTGATTTAGAGTTTGAAATAATACGAATCCAATGCCCAGATTAAGCTAGCTCAAAAAAATTAAGACAGAAATGGCTACGACAACGCCTCCAAGTTCTTCAATCTATCTGTAACTACGTGATGTCATGCATTATGCTTCATTGGTAAACCTTTGCTCAATGAGCACCAATTATCAGTTTAGAATAACTAACCGATGAACTTGACATGTCCAAACTATGTGATGCCATGCATTATGCTTCATTTATAAGGCTTTACTAAACGGGCACCAATAATCAGTTTAGAATGATCGTTTTAATTGGCCGATCAACTTTACATGTACGCACTAAGTCGTTCATAACTTTTGATTTAGAGTTCAAAATGACACGAATCCAACGGCCAAGTTAAGCTAGCTCAATTTATATATTGTGACCACATTTGAGAGTGAAAGACCTACGACAAAGCCTTCAAGTAATACAATCTATCCTAAACAATGTGATGCCATGCGTTATGCATCATTTATAAGCCGTTACTCAAGGAGGACTAAAGATCAGTTCAGAATGACTTGAATCCAATACCCTCGTTAAGCTAGCACACTTTTCTATATTATGACAAACTTTCTGAAGGAAACAACTACGACAAAACCTCAAAGTAATCCAATGTATCCTAAACTGCATGATGCCATGCATTATGATTCATTTATAAGCCTTTACTCAAGAAGCACCAATGATCAGTTTAGAATGATCACTTTAACTTGCCGATGCACTTGACATGTACGCACTAAGTTGTCCGTAACTTTTGATTTAGAGTTTAGAATGACACAAATCCAACGGCCACTTTAGGCTAGCTCAGTTTTCTATATTCTGACAACATTTGAGATTGAAAGAGCTACCACAAAGCCTCCAAAAAGTCCAACAATCCCAAACTGCGTGATGCCATGCATTATGCTTCATTTATAAGCTTTTACTAAAGAAGCACCGATGATCAGTATAGAATGATCATTTTAACTGGCCGATCAACTTGATATATACCACTAAATCTTCTGTAACTTTTTATATAGAGTTCAGAATGACACGAATCCAACACCAAGTTAAGCTAGCTCAATTTTCTATATGCTGACAATATTTGAGACTCAAAGAACTACCAAAAAGCCTTGAAGTAATCCAATCTATCCTAAACTGCATGAAGCCATGCATTATGCTTCATTTATAAGCCTTTACTCAAGGAGCAAACTGCGTGATGCCATGAATGTTTTAATTGGCCGATCAACTTTACATGTACCACGTTTAGCTAGCTCAATTTTCTATATTGTGACAACATTTTAGACTGAAAGAGGCTACCACAATGCCTTCAATTAATCAAATCTATCCGAAACTGTGTGATGTCATGCTTTATGCTTCATTTATAAGCGCTTACTCAAGGAGCACTAATGATTACTTTGGAATGATCACTTTAATTGGCCAATCAACTTGATATTTCCGCACTGAATCGTCCGTAGCTTTTGATTTAGAGTTCAAAATGACACGAATCCAACACTGATGTGATCCTGATGAGGATCAAGCCCCTGATCAACTCCAAATTGTTGTGGAAGAGTGTATGAATGGATTGAAGTTGTCAAATGGGTGAAACGACGGTGTAACTTGCGGATGTGTGAGCTCTTAAGTGGATGGATCCGAGAACAAGGGGACATGGATGATACTTCTCAAGTATGGTGGAAAAGTTTTGGAATATCTTCTTGATCTGTGTAAATGACAAAGTCCAGGCCCGTTGGGCAAGGGGTCAATCTAATTGAAATGTCCAAGGGTGATGAAGATCCCTTAGACTTTTGGCTATTGAGAGGAATGAGAAAGTGTTCTAAAATTCCTTATTCAAGAGGATGATGAAACGAGTTTAAGAAGGAGATTTGCTATTAAAATGTTTGATGCTTCAGAAAGAAGGATACAAGAGAGTACTTGTAGTAGTCTAGGAAATTGAAAGTGACTCCTCAAATTCTACCAAAACATTAAAAGAAATACTTAGGGAATTACAAAGACAACTAAGACAAAGAGTAAAAAGTAAATAATGTTTTTGACTTGATTCTTCCTCTCTTATTTCATGGATGATGAGATAGAATGGGCCTTAATTCACCAAGAGGCTGTGGTAAAGTACCTTAGGCTTGCCTCATTAAGAATCTATCTTAGAAAACCCATTGGGACAAAACTAAGAATAGGGAAAAAAGTACAATCCAAGGCACCTCTCTTGGTGAGGTTTAGGTGGCTTGAATCACAACCAATGTGGTTGGATTAGCACACACTAAACTGGCCCGAATGGTGTTGAGAAGGTGTTGTAGAGTGGCCTTAAGTTTGGCTTGCTTGGATAGGGTAATGGGCCATTGAGTATTTGTAGGCTTTCATCTCCAATATACGTGGGTTCTAGCTGCTCCTTAGCATATTTAGTGGTTTTTCCTCCTCTGGTTTAAGCTGCTCCTTAGGTTGTGGTTCCTTTCTGGCCATGCTCACATTATCCTTCCCCAATTGGGAAGGATTTGACCTCAAATCTGTTTCATCTGCAAAATATGGAACCAAATCAGTAATATTGAAGCTTGAACTCACTTGGTACTTACCTTGAAGATCCAGCTGGTAGGCCTTGTCATTGATTTTCTTGATGACTTTGAATGGGCCATCAATCCTAGGCATTAGCTTGGATTTCTTTTCATTCAGAAATCTATCTTTACGCAAATGGATCCACACCAAGTCTCCTTCTTCAAATTCTAACTCCTTTCGGCCTTTATTGGCTTGTTGAGCATACATCTTAGTCTTATTTTCAATATTGAGCCAAGCCTTCTCATCAATTTTTTTTAACTAACTCACCCTTTTTCTTTCCATCAAGGCTTTTCCTTTCACTCCAAGGTAAAGGCATTAGATCCAAAGCTGAGATGGGATTGAACCCATAAACAATTTCGAATGGTGAGTACTTATAAGCAGTATGTCTAGCATGATTATATGCGAATTCAACATGAGGAAAGCATTTTTCCCAATTCCTAAGATTCTTTTTAATCAAATTTCTTAACAAAGTAGACAAGGTTCTATTAACTAATTCATTTTGACCATCTGATTGCGGGCGACAAGTTGTGGAGAAACAAAGCTTAGTTCCAAGCTTATACCAAAGTGTTTTCCAAAAGTACCCGAGGAACTAAGTGTCTCTATCTGATACCATGGTCCTTGGTATGCCGTGAAGTCTAACTATCTCCTTAAAGAATAATCCGGCAATGTTAATGGCATCATCTGTCTTATGACAAGGAATAAAGTGAGCCATTTTGGAAAACCTATCAACTACAAGAAACACATAATCCTTTCCAGTCTTATTTCTAGGCAATCTAACAACAAAATCCATAGAAATATCATGCCAAGGGTGCAAAGGTATAGGAAGAGGGGTATACAAACCGTGCTTTTGGATTGTGGATTTGGCTTGCTTGCAAGCTACACATCTTTGGCAAGCTTTCTCAACATCACTCCTCATGTGTGACCAAAAGATGTGTTCCTGCAATATATTTAGTGTCTTTGCCACGCCAAAATTTCTCATAAGATCACCTGAACGTGCTTCCTTAACAGACAAGTCTCACAAAGAGCAGTTAGATACACATAACCGATTATCATAAAACAAGAAGCCTTCACTCTTAAAGTATTTTCTAGTACTAAACTTCTCCCAAGAAACATAAATATCCTTAAAATCAGCATCAGTAGCATTAACTCTTTGATTTGCTCAAACCCTAGAAGTTTAACTTCTAAAGAGTTCAAGAGCACATATCTCCGAGAAAAAGCATCGGCTACTACATTCTCTTTGCCTTTCTTGTACTTGATCATATAAAGGAAGGTCTCATTGATTTCGACCCACCTAGCCTGTCTTTTGTTCAGCTTCTGTTGCCCATTGAGATGTTTGAGTGACTCATGGTCGCATGGATGACAAAATCCTTGGGCCAAAGATAATGTTGCCATGTTTGCAAGGCCCTCACAAGTGCATATAGTTTTTTTGTCATTGGTTGGGTAATTGAGTGTGGCCCCTTAAATTTCTCACTAAAGTAGGCTATGGGCTTCCTTTCCATCATAAGAACATCACAAAACCAACTTATGAGGCATCACATTCAATTTCAAAATTTTTATCAAAGTTATGAAGAGATAGCACCGGGGAGTGTGTGAGCTTGTCTTTCAAGGTTTGGAATGCCTCCTCTTGCGCCTGCTCCCACTAAAATCCCACATTCTTATTGATAACCCAGCTAGGCCATGGAAGCTCCTTACTTCCCCCAACATATTTGGACTCGGCCACTCATTAATCCCTTTTATCTTTTCCTCATCAACCTTAATACGATCTGTACTCACAACAAAACCTAATAAGACAAGGTTATCTGTTCCAAAAGTACATTTCTTAAGAATGGCATACATGGTTTGCTTTGTAAGCACTTCAAAAATCATTTTGTGGTGTTCTACATGATCATCTAAGGTTCGGCTAAAAACTAGAATTTCATCAAAGTATACTACCACAAAATGACCTATGAATTTCCTAAGGACATGGTTCATCAATCTCATGAAGGTACTAGGTGCATTTGTCAAGCCAAAAGGCATTACTAACCACTCATATAACCTTGTTTAGTTTTAAATGCAGTTTTCCACTCATCAACTTCTTTCATCCTAATTTGGTGATAACCACTCATAAAATCTACCTTAGAGAAGATGTTAGAACCATGAAATTCATCTAAAATATCATCTAATCTAGGTATAGTATGGTGATACTTTACAGTGATATTGTTGATGGCTCTGCAATCAACACACATTCTCCAGCTTCTATCCTTTTTTGGGACAAGCAAAACAGGTACAACACACGGGCTCATACTTTCGCGGATATGTCCTTTCTCCATGAGTTCAGTGACTTTCTATTGAAGCTCATTGGTCTTCAGGGGGTTGGTTCTGTAGGCTGGCTTATTGGGAAGAGATGCTCCTGGTAGAAAGTCAATTTGGTGCTCAATTCGTCGGATTGGTGGTAAGCCTTGCGGTTGCTCCTCCAGAAACACATCTTTAAATTCCTGCCAAAGAAGTTGAATTTTTCTAGGAATGTCTGCATAGATTGGTTTGTATGAAAGCATTCTTTAAGCACAAAGAGTAGGTGTGGTAAGTTACTCCCTGGTTTGGACTTAATCATAAGATTAGTCGGTTGTTTGGCTGGTGGCTTGGTTTGCGGTTTGGCGGTGCTGTAGGCATGGGGTTTGCTTTTGGGTTCGGATTGGATTTTGTTTTTCTTTAAAGCTATCTGATCTAAACGAAGCTCTTGTGGGGATAAGGGTACTAAAATATGTTTCTTTCCCTTAAACTCAAATGAGTACCTATTAGTAAACCCATCATGAATAACCCTTCTATCCGATTGCCAAGGTCTACCTAACAAGATGCGACCAGCATCAATGGGTAAAACATCACACAAAACCTCATCTTCATATTTTCCTATGGAAAAAGGAACTAGGACCTGGTTCTCTACTTCTAGCTCACCCTCGTCTTTAAGCCATTGCAACTTATAGAGTTTAGACCTCTTAATAATCTTAAGTCCTAACTTCTCTACCATAATCTCACTAGCTACATTGGTACAGCTACCTCCATCTATCACTAAGCTACCGAACTTACTCTTAACTAGAAAGCGAGTGTGGAATAGGTTCTCTCTTTGCTCATTTTTTTCTGTCCAAGTTTGTAAGTTTAAAGTTCTCCTAGTGACTAAGAGATGTCCAGCATGGGGCATGTCTACATTTTCTTCCAAGGACTCAGCATCCGAATGGTCATCCTCTGATTGTACCTCACCATTAGCCCTAATAACTATGGTTCTCTTATTGGTACATTCCCTAGAGTAGTTACCAAAACCCTTACACTTAAAACACTGAACTTCCCTAGTTTTGGTGCTATAACCCATATCCATTCTCTTAAGTTTCGAATCTTCTACCTTAGGTTTAGTGAAAGGCTTGTAATCTTTTCTAGCCTTATCCTCCTTAGATTGGCTAAACCTAGTAGAACTAAATCCGGGTTTAGGATTTTTCCTCTTAATTTGTTTTTTGAACATGATAGCCTTATGGAGAAGTTCTTCTATTTTGACATAATGGTGAACCTCTAGCCTATCTATGATTTCCCTATTAAGGCCACCCATAAACCTATCTATAGTGGCTTCACTATCCTCTTGAACATCAGCCCTAAGCAATAAGGTTTCCATTTCCTTAAAGTACTCCTCTACGGTTCTAGATCCTTGAGATAGGTTTCTAAGCTTAAAGTGAAGTTTCCTATGGTAGTGGCTAGGTATAAAACATTTCCTCATGATTACTTTCATCTGGTTCCACGAATCTATAGGCAAATCCCCAGCCCTTCTCCTAGAAGTAAATAATTGATCCCACCTACTTGAGACAAAATCTTTAAAAGCAGTTGGTGCTACTCTAACCTTACCATCCTAAGTGTATTCCCTACAATTAAAGACTATTTATATCTTCTTTTCCCACTCTAGATACTCCTCAGGGTAATTGGTTCCATTGAAAGAGGAAATCTTGATTTTAAGGCCAGCCAAAGGGTCACGAGGATTGGGTTGGTTATTCCTATGCGGTTCGTCATCTCTTGGCCGCCTTCTCATAGGATGTTGTGACCTAGATGAGTGACTGTAGTATTTCTCAGTATCAAAAGGTGGCTGGTTTATCCTAAGACGGTCATTGATGGATCTTTCTATTTTAGCTCTCATGGTTGCCATACTTCCATCCATCATGGCTTTAAAGGAGTCAAGGAGTTGTTGGTTGGAGTTTGAGGATTCTTCTCCATTATTGCTGGTTCCTACCATGGTACGTGACGAATTCAGAAAACTAAACAAGTAAAAGGTTCAAATTAAAACATAGAAACTGACACAACAATTCACTAAAACAAAGACACAAGAACATGGACAAACCCTAGCAAAGGATGTTCTAGACCCTTTGAACTCCGGTTTTGAAATGGGTGAGTCTAACAACTTTAGATTCGTTTTGAAACGTTTTTAGTTGGTATTATTGGTTCTATTAAGTATTAATAACAAGTTTCATTCATATTTGAATCTAAAAAATATTCAAACAAAAGGTGATAAACTCGGATGAACAAAAACAGTTTCTTAGAACCTCAACGGTGCCGATTGGGTGTTTCACAAGTTTTGTCCTTTAGCAATCGGTTCTTAACTATTTTAAAGTTAATTTCCAGGTTCTTCAAAGATCTAAGATAAAGTTTAAACACGAAACAAACCCAGAAACATTTTAAAACAAATCGCAAAAAGAAGATGAAAGGTTACAAAACGTTTTTCCAAGAATACGAAAGGGTGCAAACGGGTTTGAGGAGATACAACCTGATTTGGAGTGGGCTGTGTGATACCACTTGATGTGATCCTGATGAGGGTAAAGACCCTGATAAACTCCAAATGGTTTTGGCAGGGTGGATGAATGGATTGAAGTTGCGGAATGGGTGAAACGATGGTGTAACTTGCAGATGTGTGAGCTCTTAAGTGGATGGATCCGAGAACGAGGGGAAATGGATGATACTTCTCAAGGATTGTGTCAAATCCTTGGCCTATCAGCTTACTCTGTGTGAATGACAAAGGCCAGACACGTTGGGCAAGGGGTGAATTGAATTGAAACTTCCAAGGGTCATGAAGATCCCTTAGTCGGCTCTTGAGGGGAATGAGAAAGTGTTCTAAAATTGCTTATTCAAGAGAGTACTTATAGGAGTCTATAAAATTGGTATTAAAATGAGTTTAAGAAGGAAATTAGGTATTAAAATTTTTGATGCTTCAGAAAGAAGGATACAAAGGAGTACTTATAGTAGTCTACAAAATTGAAAATGACTCTTAATATTCTGCCAAAACATTAAAAGAAATATTTAGGGAATTACAAAGACAACTAAGAAAAACAGTAAGAAGTAATTAATGTTTTGACTTGATTCTTCCTCTCTAATTTCGTGGATGATGAGATAGAATGGACCTTGATTCACCAAGAGGCTGCGATAAAGTACCTTCGGCTTGCCTCATAAAAACCTATTTTAGGAAACCCATTGGGACAAAACTAAAAAAATGGAAAAAGTGTACAATCCAAGGCACCTCTCTTGGTGAGGTTTAGGTGGCTTGAATCACTACCAATGTGGTTGGATTAGCACACACTAAACTTCCCTGAATGGTGTTGACAAGGTGTTGTAGTGTTGTGTTAAATTTGGCTTGCTTGGATCGGGTAGTGGGGCCAATTAAGATTTGTAGGCTTTCATCTCCAATATCCACGGGTCTAGCTGCTCGTTAGCATCTTTATGCCTTCTTCCTCCTCTGGTTCAAGCTGCTCCATAGATTGTAGTACTTTCCTGGCCATTCTCACATCAAACGCCAACGTTAAGCTAACCCAATATTCCATATTGTGATGAAACTTAATACCGAAATCGATACGACAAAGCCTCCAAGTAATCCAATCTACCCGAAAATGCGTGATGCCATGCATTATGCTTCATTGGTAAACCTTTTCTGAATGAGCACCAATGATCAGTTTTGAATGATCAATTTAAGTAGCCATTAAACTTGACTTGTCCGCACAAAATCATCCATAACTTTTGATTTAGAGTTCAGAATGACATGAATCCGACGCCCACAATAAGCTTGCTCAATTTTCTATACTGTGACAAAATTTAAAACCAAAAGAGCTATAACAGAGCCTCCCAATACTCCAATGTATCCCTAACTGCGTGATGCAATGCATTATGCTTCATTTATAAGCCTTTACTAAATGAACACCAATGATTAGTTTAGAATAATCATTTTAACTCGCCGATCAACTTGACATGAACGCACTAAGTCGTCCGTAGCTTTTTATTTAGAGTTCAAAATGACACGAATCCAATGGCCACGTTAAGCTAGCTCAATTTTTTATACTGTGATAAAATTTAAGACTGAAAGAGCTATCACAAAGCCTTCAAGTAATGAAATCTATGCTAAACTGTGTGATTCCATGCCTTATGCATCATTTATAAGCCTTTACTCAAAGAGCAATAATGATCAGCTTAGAATGATCAGTTTAGAGTGATCATTTTACCTAGCTGACCAACTTGAAATGCCCGTTGTAAATTGTCTGTAACTTTTGATTTAGAGTTCAGAATGACACGAATCCAACGCCCATGTTAAGCTAGCTCAATATCCTATATTGTGAAAAACTTAAACCAAAATAGCTACGACAAAGCTCCAAGTAATCATATCTATCCCCAACTGCGTGATGCCATGCATTGTGCTTCATATGTAAACCTTTGCCCAATGAGCACCAATGATCAGTATGAAATGATCGTTTTGACTGGCCGATCACTTGACATGTACCACTAAATCGTCCATACCTCTTTATTTAGATTTCAGAATGACACGAATCCAATGCCCACGTTAAGCTAGCTCAATATCTATATTGTGCAACATTTGAGACTGAAAGAACTACCACAAAGCATTCAAGTAATCCAATCTATCCTAAACTGTGTGAAACCATGCATTATGCTTCATTTATAATCTTTTACTCAAGGAGCACCGATGATCAGTTTAGAATGACTAGTTTAACTGGCCAATCAACTTGACATGTATGTACTAAATCGTCTGTAGTTTTCTGTTTAGTTCAGAATGACATGAATCCAACACCCACGTTAATCTAGCTCAATTTTCTAAATCGTGACATCATTTTAGACTGAAAGAGGCAACCACAAATCCTTCAAGTAATCCAATCTATCCTAAACTGTGTGCTGTCATGCATTATGCTTCATTTATAAGCTTTTAAACAAGCAGCACTAATGATCAGTTTAGGATGATTAGTTTAGAATGATCACTTTAACTGGCCGATCAACTTGACATGTCTGCACTGAATCGTCTGTAACTCTAGATTTAGAATTCAGAAGGACACGAATCAAACCCCCAAGTTAAGCTAGCTCAATATTCTATATTGTAACAATATTTGAGACTGAAAGAACTATCACAAAGCCTTCAAGTAATCAAATCTGTCCTAAACTATGTGAAGCCATGCAATATGCTTTATTTATAAACCTTTCTTCTAGGAGCACCAATGATTAGTTTAAAATGATCATTTTAACTGGCCGTTCAACTTAACATGTAAACAATAAATTGTTTGTAACTTTTGATTTAGAATTCAGAATGACACGAATCCAACGCCCAGTTTAAGCTAGCTCAATATTCTATATTGTGAAAAATTTAAGACCAAAATAGCTACGACCAGCCTCCAAGTATTCCAATCTATCCCAAACTGCATGATCCCATGCATTATGCTTTATCTGTAAACCATTCCACAATGAGCACCGGTGATCAATTTAGAATGATCATTTTAACTACCTTATCAACTTGAAATGTCCACACTAAATCGTCTTTAACATTTGCTTTAGAGCTTAAAAATACATGAATCCAACGCCCACGTTAAGCAACCACATTTTTCTATATTATGACAAAATTTAAGACCAAAAAAGCTATGACAAAGCCTCCATGTATTCCAATCTATCGCAAACCACGTGATGCCAAGCATTATACTTCATTTATAAGCCTTTACTCAAGGAGCACCAATGATGAGTTTAGAATTATCATTTTAATTGGCCGATCAACTTGACATGTCGTCACTTAATAGTCTGTAATTTTTGATTTAGAGTTTTGAATGACACGAATCCAAAACCCATGTTAAGCTTGCTCAATTTTCTATCCCAAACTGTGTGATGTCTTGCATTATGCTTCATTTGTAAACTTTTGGTCAATGAGCTCTAGTGAGCAGTTTAGAATGACCAATTTAACTAGCTGATAAATTTGACATGTACACACTAAATAGTCCGTAACTTTTGATTAAGACTTCAGAATGACATGAATCCAACGCCCATGTTTAGCTAGCTCAATTTTCCATATTGTGAATAAGTTTAAACTGAAATAGACACAACAAAGCCTCCAAATAATCCAATCTATCCCAAACTGCGTCATGGCATGCATTATGCTTCAGTTATAAGCCTTTACTTAATGAGTACCAATGATGAGTTTAGAATGAACATTTTAACTAGCTGATCAGCTTGTCATGTCCTCACTAAATTATCCTTAACATTTGATTTTGAGCTCAAAAATAGATGAATCCAATGCCCACGTTAATCTAGCTCAATTTTCTATATTTTGTGACAAAATTTAAGACCGAAATAGCTACTACAAAGCCTCGAAGTAATCCAATGTATTTCAAACAGTGTGATGCCATGCATTATGCTTCATTTAGAAGCCATTACTAAAGGAGCACCAATGGTCAGTTTAGAATGATCATTTTACCTTGCAGATCAATGCACTAAATTGTCTGTAACTTTTGATTTAGGGTTCAAAATGACACGAATCCAACGCCCACGTTAAGCTAGCTCAAATTTCTGTATTGTTACAACATTTGAGACTGAAAGAGCTAGCACAAAGCCTTCAGGTAATCCAATCTCTCCCAAACTGTGTGATGCCATGCATCATGATTAATTTGTAAACCTTTGCTCAATGAGCACCAATGATTAGTTTAGAATGATAAATTTAAATAGCCGAAAAACTAAACATGTCCGAGCTAAATCGTTTTTAACTTTTATTTAGAGTTCAGAATTACATGAATCCCATGCCACGTTAAGCTAGCTCAATTTTTTATATTGTGACAAAATTTAAAACCAAAATAGCTACAACAAAGACTCCAAGTAATCCAATGTATCCCAAACTACGCAACGCCATGCATTATGCTTCATTTTTAAACCATTGCTCAATGAAAACCAATGATCAGTTTAGAATGATCACTTTAACTGGCCGATATCCTTAACATGTCTGCACTAAATCGTTGGTAACTTTCGATTTAGAGTTTAAAATGACATGAATCCAATACCCCCGTTAAGCTACCTCAATTGTCTATATTGTGACAGTATTTCAGACCAAAATAGCTATCAGAAAGCCTCCATGTAATCCAATGTATTCCAAAATGCATGATTCCATGCACTATGCTTCATTTATAAGCCATTACTCAAGGAGAACCAATGATCAGTTTAGAATGATCATTTTAATTGGCCGATAAGCTTGACATGTACGCAATAAGTAGTCCAAAAGTTTTGATTTAGAGTTCTGAATGACATGAATCCAACGCCCCGTTAAGATAGCTTAAGTTTCTACATTGTGACAAAATTTAAGATTGAAATAGCTACGACAAAGCGTCTAATTAATCAGATGTATCCCAAACTACGCGATGTCATGGATTATGCTTCATTTATAAGCCTTTACTCAAGGAGCGCCAATGCTCAGTTTAGAATAGTCATATTAACTAGCCGATCAACTTGACATGTACACACTAAATCCTCCGTAACTTTTGATTTAGAGTTCAGAATGACACGAAGCCAACACCCGCGTTAAGCTAGATCAATTTTCTATATTGTGAAAAAAATATAAACCAGAAATAGCTACAAAAAAGCCTCCAAGTAATCCAATCTTTCCCAAATTGCGTGATACCATACATTATGCTCCATTTAGAAGCTTTTACGCAAGGAGCACCAATGATCACTTTAGAGTGATCATTTTAATTGGCCAATATGCTTGAAATATATGCACCAAGTTGTCCTTAACTTTTGATTTAAAGCAACATGACACGAATCCAACACCCATATTAAGCTTGCTCTATTTTCTATATTGTGACAACATTTGAGACTGAAAAAACTACAACAAAGCCTTCAAGTATTAATCCAATCAATCCTAAACTCCGTGTTGCCGTGCATTATGCTCCATTTATAAGCTTTTACTGAAGGAGCACGAATGATCAGTTTAGAATGGTGACTTTAATTGGCCGATCAACTTCACATGTCCGCACTAAATTGTCCGAAACTTTTGAATTAAAGTTCAGAATGAGACGAATCCAACACTTACATTAAGCTAGCAAAATTTTCCATAGTGTGACAAAATTTAAGTCCAAAATAGATATGATAAAGTCTCCAAGTAATCCAATCTATCCCAAACTGTGTGATGCCATGCATGGTATTTGATTTGTAAACCTTTGCTCAATGAGAACCAATTATCAGTTTAGAATGATCATTTTAACTAGCTGATGAACTTGACATGTCCGCATTAAATCACTTTAAACTTTCGATTAAGAGTTCAGAAGGACACGAATCCAAGGCCCACATTAAGTTAGCTCAATTTTCTATATTGTGACAAAATTTAAAAACAAAATAGCTACGACAAAGCCTCCAAAATTGTGTGATGCCATGCATTACTCTTCATTTATAAGCCTTTACTCAAGGAGCACTAATGATTAGTTTAGGTTGATCATTTTAACTGGCCGATCAACTTGACATATTCGAACTAAATCATCTGTAAGTTTTGATTAAGAGTTCAGAATGACGCAAATCCAATGCCCGCCTTAAGCTGGCTCAATTTTCTATATTGTGACAAAATTTAAGTAAAAAAATCTACGACAAGTAGTCCAATGTATCCAAAACTGCGTGATGCCATGCATTATGCTTCTTTTGTAAACCATTGCTCAATGAGCACAATTGATTAGCTTAGAATGATCATTTCAACTAGCTGAGAAACTTGACATGTCCGCACTAAATCGTCTTTATCTTTGGATTCAGAGATTAGAATGACATGAATCCAATGCCCACGTTAAGCTAGCTCAATTTTCTATACTGTGACAAAATTGAAGAACGAAATAGCTACGACAATAGCCTTCCAGTAATCCAATCCATCTCAAACTGCGTGATGCCATGCATTATGCCATGCATTATGCTTCATTTGTAAACATTTGCCCAATTAGCTCCAGTGATCAGTTTGGAATGATCAATGTAACTAGCCAATAAAGTTGACATGTCCGTACTAAATCTTCCGTAACTTTTGATTTAGAGTTAAGAATGACATGAATCCAACGCCCACGTTAAGCTAGCTCAATTTTCTGTATTTTGAAAAACATTTAAGACCGAAATAGCAACGAAAATGCCTCCATGTAATCCAATGTATCCCAAACTACGTGATGCCATACATTATGATTCATTTATAAGTATAAGCCTTTACTCAAAGAGCACCAATGATCAGAATAGAATGATCATTTTAACTAGCCGATAAATTTGACATGTACGCACTAAATAGTCCATAACTTTTGATATAGAATTCACAATGACACATACACAACGCCCACTTTAAGCTACCTTAATTTTCTATATTGGGATAAAATTTAACTCTTAAATAGCTACGACAAAGCCTCCAAGAAATCCAATGTATCCCAAACTGTATGATGCCATGCATTATGCTCCATTTATAAGCCTTTACTCAAGAAGCACCAACGATCATTTTGCATTGATCATTTTAACTTGTCGATCAACTTGACATCTACGCACTAAATCGTCCTTTACTTTTGATTTAGAGTTCAGAATGACACGAATCCAATGCCAACATTAAGCTAGCTCAATTTTCTATATTGTGAAAACATTTGACACTGAAAGAACTACCACAACGCCTTCAAGTAATCCAATCTAGCCTAAACTGCATGATGACATACAGTATGCTTCATTAATAAGTGTTTACTAAAGAAGCAGTAATGATCAGTTTAGAATGATTAGTTTAGAATGGTCACTTTAACTGGCCAACAACTTGACATATCCGTACTAAATCGTCAGAAACTTCTGATTTAGAGTTCAAAATGACATGAATCCAACGAATCCAACGCCCACGTTAAGCTAGCTCAGTTTTCTCTAGTATGACAAAATATAAGACTGAAATAGCTACGACAAAGCCTGTAAGTAATCCAAGCTATCCCAAAGTGCGTGATGCCATGCATCATGCTTCATTTGTAAACCATTTCTCATCGAGCACCACTGATCAGTCTAGGATGATAATTTTAACTAACTGATCAACTTGACATGTCAACACCAAATCGTCTTTCATTTTTGATTTAAATTTCAAAATTGCACGAATCCAACGGTCACGTTAAGCTAGCTCAATTTTCTATATCGGGATGAAATTTAAGAATGAAATAGCTACGACAAAGCCTCCAAGTAATCCAATCTATCCCAAACTGCGTGATGCCATGCATTATGGTTCATTTGTAAACTTTTGGTCAATGAGCTCTAGTGAGCAGTTTAGAATGATCAATTTAACTAGCTGATAAACTTGACATGTCCGTACTAAATAGTCCGTAACTTTTGATTAAGACTTCAGAATTACATGAATCCAACGCCCATGTTTAGCTAGCTCAATTTTCCATATTGTAAAAAAAATTTAAGCTGAAATAGCTACAACAAAACCTCCAAATAATCCAATCTATCCCAAACTGCGCCATGGCATGCATTATGCTTCACTTATAAGCCTTTACTTAATGAGTACGAATGATGAGTTCAGAATGATCATTTTAACTAGATGATCTACTTGACATGCCCGCACTAAATTGCCTTTAACTTTTTATTTAGAGCTCATAATGTCATGATTCCAACGCCCACGTTAAGCTTGCTCAATTTTCCACATTGTGCAACATTTGAGACAAAAGAGCTACTATAAAGCCTCCAAGCCTTCCAATGTATTCCAATCTGCGTGATATCATGCATTATGCTTCATTTATAAGCCTTTACTCAAGGACCACCAATGATCAGTTTAGAATGATCATTTTCACTTGCCGATAAGCTTGACATGCCTGCACTAAATCGTCCATAACTTTTTATATAGAGTTCAGAATGACCTAAATCCAATGCCCACATTAAGCTATCTCAATTTTCTATATTGTGACAACACTTGAGTTGGAAAGAGTTACGACAAAGCCTCCGAGTAATCCACTGTATCCAAAAATGCATGATGCCATGCATTATGCTTCATTTATAAGCCTTTAGTCAAGGAGCACCAATGATCAGTTTTGAATGATCAGTTTACAATGATCATTTTAAACAGTTGATCAACTTGACGCGTCCGCACTAAATCGTCTTTAACTTTTGATTTAGAGCTCAAAATGACATAAGTCCAATGCCCACATTTAGGTAACTCAATTTTCCATACTATGACACCGTTTGAGACTGAAAGAGCTACGAAAAAACATCCAAATAATCCATTTATCCCTTTACTCAATGAGCACCAATGATCAGTTTACAATGACCATTTTAGCTGGCCGATAACCTTGACATGCACGAACTAAATCGTCCGTAATTTTTTTATAGTTCAAAATGACACGAATCCAACGCCCACGTTAAGCTAGCTCAATTTCTATATTGTGACAAAATTTAAGACCGACATAGCTACGACAAAACCTTCAAGTAATCCAATCGATACCAAACTGCGTAATGCCATGCAATATGCTTCATTTATAGGTCTTTACTCAAGGAGAAGGAATGATCAGTTTAGAGTGATCATTTTAACTAGCTGATGAACAAAATATGTACACACTAAATCGTCTAAACTTTTGATTTAGAGCTAAAAATGACATGAGTCCAATGGCTAGGTTAAGCTAGCTCAATTTTCTATACTGTGACACTATTTGAGACTGAAAAAGATACGAAAAAGCCTCCAAGTAATCCAATGTATCCCAAACTGCGTGATGCCATGCATTATGCTTTGCTTATAAGCCTTTACTCAAGGAGCACCAATAATCAGTTTAGAATGATCATTTTTACTGGCCGACCACTTGACATGTCCGCACTAGATCGTCTGTAACTTTTTATTAGATTTCAGAATGACACAAATCCAATGCCCACATTGAGCTACCTCAATTTTCTATATTGTGACATAGTTTAAGACAGAAGTAGGTACGACAAAGCCCCCAAGTAATCCAATCTATCCCAAACTGAGTGATGTCATGCATTATGCTTCATTTATAAGGATTTACTCAAGTACCACAAATGATTAGTTTAGAATGATCATTTTAATTGGCTAATCAACTTCACATGTCTGCACTAAATCGTCTTTAACTTTGATTTAGAGCTCAGATTGACTTGATACCAACGCCCACATTAAGGTGGCTCAATTTTCTATATTTTGAAACAATTTAAGACCAAAAAGCTACAACAAAACCTGTAAGTAATCCAATCGATCCCAAACTGTGTGATCTCATGCATTTTGCTTCTTTTATACGCCTTTGTTGAAGGAGCACCAATGATCACTTTAGAATGATCATTTTAACTTGTCGATCACTAGACAGGTCCAAACTAAATCGTCCACAAATTTTTTTTTCAGAGTTCAAACGAACACAAATCCAACGCCCATGTTAAGATAGCTCAATTTTATGTATTGTGAAAAAAATAAAACTAAAATAGCTACGACATAGCCTCCAAGTAATCCAATCTATTGCAAACTACGTGATGTCATGCATTATGTTACATTTATAAGCCTTTACTCAAGGAGAACCAATGATCAGTTTAGAATGATCATTTTAACTAGCTGATCAACTTGAAATGCCCGCACTAAATCGCCTTTAACTTTTGATTTATAGCTCAAAATGACATGAGTCCAAAACCCACGTTAAGCTCACTCAATTTTCAATATTGTGACAACATTTGAGACTAAAAGAGCTACTACAAAATCTCCAAGTAATCCAATGTATCCTGAACTGCGTGATGTCGTGCGTTATGATTCATTTATTAGCCTTTACTCAATGAGCACCATCGGTCAATTTAGAATGATCATTTTAACTGGCCGATCAACCTGACACGAATCCAACGCCCATGTTAAGCTAGCTCAATTTTCTATATTGCAAAAGAAATTTAAGACTGAAATAGCTACAACATCTCCTTAACGTAATCCAGTCTATCCCAAATTGCATGATGTCATGCATTATGCTTCATTTATAAGCCTTTACACAAGGAGCACAAAAGATCACTTTAGAAAGATCAGTTTAACCAATTGATCAACTTCACATGTACGTACTAAATCGTCTTTAACTTTTGGTTTAGAGGTAAGAATGAGTTGAGTCAAATACCCACATTAAGGTAACTCAATTTTATATACTCGGAAAAAAATTGAGAGGAAAAAAGCTACGACAATCCCTCCAAGTAATCAAATCTATCCCAAACTATTTGATGTCATGCATTCTGATTCTTTTATAATCCTTTATTCAAGGAGCGCCAAGGATCAGTTTAGAACGATTATTTTAAATTGTCGATCACTTGACAGGTGTGAACTAAATCGTCCATCAATTTTTATTTAGAATTGAAAATGACACGAATCCAACGCGCACGTTAACCTAGCTCAATTTTCTATATTGTGAATAAACTAAAACCGAAATAGCTATGAAAAAGCCTCGAAATAATCCAATCTATCCCAAACTGCATGATGCCATGCATTATAATTCATTTATAAGCCTTTACTCAAGGAGCACCAATGATCACTTTAGAATGATCAGTTTAGAATGATCATTTTAACTAGTTGATCAACTTGACAAGTCCGCACTAGATCGTCTTTACGTTTTGATTTAGAGCTCAAAATGACATGAGTCCAACGCGCACGATAAGCTAGCTCAGTTTTCCATATTGTAACCACATTTGAGATTGAAAGCGCTACCAAAAAAACTCCAACTGATCGAATGTATCCCAAACAGCATGATGCAATGCATTATGCTTCATTTATAAGCCTTTACTCAAGGAGCACCAATAAACAGTTTAGAATGATCATTTTAACTGGCCGATCACTTGAAATGTCTACACTAAATTGTTCCTACCTTTTCATTTAGAGTTCAGAATGACTTGAATCCAACGTTCATGTTAAGCTAGCTCCATTTTCCATATTTTAACAACATTTGAGACTGAAAGAGCTACTACAAAACCTACAAGTAAACCAATGTATCCGAAATTGCGTGATCCCATGCATTAAGCTTCATTTATAAGCCTTTACTCAAGGAGCACCAATGATCATTTTTCAATGATCAGTTTAAAATGATCATTTAAATACTTGATCAACTTGACACGTCCGCACTAAATCGTCTTCATCTTTGATTTAGAGCTCAAAATAACATGAGCCCAACGCCCACGTTTAGCTAGCTCAATTTTCCATATTGTGACCACATTTGAGACTTAATGAGCTACAACAAAACGTCCAAGTAATCTAATGTATCCCAAACTGCGTGATACCTTGCATTATGCTTCATTTATAACCATTTACTAAAGGAGCACCATTAATCAGTTTAGAATGATCATTTCAACTGGCTTATCACTTGACATGTCTGCACTAAATTATCCGTAACATTAGATTTAGAGCTCAAAACGACACGAATCTAACACACACGTTAATCTAGCTCAATTTTATATATTGTGACAAAAGTTAAGGCCGAAATAGCTACGATAAAGCCTACAAGTAATCAAATCTATCACAAACTCCATGATGCCATGTATTATATTTTATTTATAAGCCTTTACTCAAGGGACACCAATGATCAGTTTAGAATGACCATTTCAACAAGTTGATCAACTTGACACGTCCACACTGAATCGTCTTTAACTTTTGTTTTAGAGCTCAAAATGACATGAGTTCAACGCCCACGTTAAGGTAGCTCAATTTTCCATATTGTAACCACATTTGAGACTCAAAGAGCTATCAAAAAGCCTCCAAGTAATCCAATGTTTCCCAAACTGCGTGATCCAATTCATTATGCTTCATTTATAAGCCTTTACTTAAGGAATACCAATAATCAGTTTATAATGATCATTTTAACTGGCCGATCACTTCACATGTCCGCACTAAATCATCCATAACTTTTGATTTAGAGTTCCAAATGACACGAATCCAATGCCCACGTTAACCTAGCTCAATTTTATATATTGTAACAGAATTTATTACTGAAATAGCTACGACAAAGCCTCCAAGTAGTCAAATCTATCCCAAACTGCGTGATGCCATGCATTATGCTTCATTTATAAGCCTTTACTCAAGGGGTACCAATGATCAGTATAGAATGATCATTTTAACTACTTGATCAATTTGACACATCCGCACTAAATCGTCATTAACGTTTGACTTAGAGCTCAAAACGACATGAGTACAATGCCCATGTTAAACTCGCTCAATCTTCCATATTATGACCACATTCGAGACTGAAAGAGTTATGAAAACACCTCCAAGTAATTCAATGTATCCCAAACTGCGTCATGTGATGCATTATGATTCATTTATAAGCCTTTACTCAAGGAGCACCAATTATCAGTTTAAAATGATAAGTTGAACTCGTCGATCATTTGAGATGTCTGCACTAAATCGTCTGTAACTTTTGCTTTAGAGTTCGTAATGTTACAAATCTAACACCAACGTTAAGTTAGCTCAATTTCAAAATTTAAAGCCGAAATAGCTACAACAAAACCTTCAAGTAATCAAATTTATCCGAAACTGGGTGATATCATGCATTTTGCTTCATTTGTCAGCGTTTAGTCAACGACCACCAATAATCAGTTGAAAATGATCATTTTAACTGGACGATCACTTGACATGTCCGTAATAAATCATCCGTAACTTTTGATTTAAAGCTCAAAATGACATGAGTCCAATGCCCACGTTAAGCTAGCTCCATTTTCTAAATTGTAACAAAATTTAAAACCGAAATAGCTACGACAAGGCCTCCATGTAATCAAATATGTCCTAAACTACGTGATGCCATGCATTTTGCTTCATTTGTAAGCCTTTACTCAAGGAGCACCAATGATCAGTTGAAAACGATCATTTTAACTAGCCCATCACTTGACATGCCCACACAAAATCATCTGTAACTTTTGATGTAAAGCTCAAAATGACACAGATCCAATGCCCACGTTAAGCTAGCTCAATTTTCTATATTGTAACAAAATTTAATACTAAAATAAGTATGAATAAACCTCCAAGTAATCAAATCTATCCCAAACTGCGTCATGCCATACATTATGCTTCATTTATAAGCTTTTACTCAACAGACATCAATGATCAGTTTAAAATGATCATTTTAACTAGGTTATGAACTTGACATGTCCGCACTAAATCGTCTTTAACTTTTTTTTTAGAGCTCAAAAATGACATGAGTCCAACGCCCATGTTAATCTAGCTCAATTTTCCTTATTGTGACAACATTTTAGACTAAAAGAGTTACGAAAAAGCTTCCATCTTATCCACTGTATCTAAAACTGCTTGATGTCATGCATTATTCTTCATTTACAAGACTTTACTCTACGAGCACCAATAATCTGTTTAGAATGATCATTTTAACTGGCTGATCACCTGAGATGTCCGCTTTAAATCATCCGTAACTTTTGATTTAGAGCTCAAAATCACACGAATCCAACGCCCACATTAAGCTAACTCAATTTTCTATATTGTGAAAAAAGTTTACACCAAAATAGCTACGATAAAGCCTCCAAGTAATCAAATATATCCCAAACTGCGTGATGCCATGCATTATGCTCCACGTTAGGCTAGCTCAATATTCTATATTGTGACAAAATTTAAGACCAAAATAGCTACGGAAAATCCTCCAAGTAATCCAATCTATCCAAAACTGCTTGATGCCATGCATTATGAGTCATTTGTAAACCTTTACTCAATGTGAAACAATGATCAGTTTAGAATGATCATTTTAACTAGCTGTTCAACTTGACATGTCGGCTCTAAACCATCTTTAACATTTGATTCAGAACTCAAAATGACACGAATCCTATGGCCACGTTAATCTAGCTCAATTTTCAATATTGTGACCACATTTGAGACTGAATGAGTTACGTCAAAACCTACAAGTAATCCAATGTATGCCGAACTGTGTGATGCCATGCATGATGCTTCATTTATAAGCCTTTACTCAAGGAGCACCCATGATTAGTTTAGAATGATCATTTTAACTAGCCGATCAATCTGACTTGTCCAGACGAAATTGTCCGTAACTTTTGATTTAGATTGAGAATACAAGCTTCCACCGCCCACGTTAAGCGAACTCAATATTTTATATTTGGAGAAATTTAAGACCAAAATAGCTATGATATAACCTCCATGTAATCCAATCTATACGAATTTGCGTGATGCCATGCTTTATGCTTCATTTGTAAACCTTTGCTCAATGAGCGTCATTTATCAGTTTAGGATGATCATTTTAACTAGCTGATCAAATTGACCTGTCCGCACTAAGTCTTCTTTAACATTTGATTCAGAGCTCAACATGACATGAATCCATTGCCCACGTTAACCTACGTCAAAATTCAATATTGTGACAACATTTGAGACTGAAACAGCTATGAAAAATCCTCCAAGTAATCCAATATATCCCAAACGGCGTGATTCCATGCATTATTCTTCATTTGTAAACCTTTGCTCAATGAGCAGCAATGATTAGATTAGAATGATTATTTTAACTTGCTGATCAACTTGACATGTCTGCTATAAACTGTCTTTAACATTTTATTTAGCGTTCAGAACGACACGAATCCAACTGCCAGGTTAATCTAGCACAATTTTCAATATTGTGACAACATTTAAGACCGAAATAGCTACGACAAAGCCTCCAAGTAATCCATTCTATCCCAAACTGTGTGATTCCATCCATTATGCTTTATTTGTAAAGTTTTGCTCAATAAGCACCAATGATATTGATAGAATGATTATTTTCACTAGCTGTTAACCTTGACATGTCCGCACAAAATCATCTCTAACATTTGATTTAGAGTTCGGAATGACACGATTCCAACGGCGACGTGTAAAGCTAGCTCAATATTCTTTACTATGACAAAACTTAAGACCAAAATAGCTACAAAAATCGTCCATGTAATCCAATCTATCCCAAAATGTGTGATACCATGCATTATGCATCATTTATAAACCTTTGCTTAATGAGCACCAATGATTAGTTTAGAATTATCATTTTAACTAGCTAATAAACTTGACATGTCCGCAATAAATCGCCTTTAATATTTGATTTAGAGCTCAAAATGACATGAATCCAACGCCCACGTTAAGCTAGCTCAATTTTCTATATTGTGACAACATTTGAGACTGAAAGAGCTACAGAAAAGGTTCCAAGTAATCAATTTTATCCCACACTGCATGATGCAATGCATTATGCTTCATTTTTAAACCTTTGCTCAATGAGCACCAATGATCAATTTAGAATTATCATTTTAACTGGCCGATCAACTTGACATATCCGCACTAAATCGCCTTTAACATTTCATTTAGAACTCAAAATCACATGAATCCAACGGCAACGTTAATCTACCAAAATGTTCAATATTGTGAGAACATTTGAGACTGAAAGAGATACAACAAAGCCTCCAAGTAATCCAGTGTATCCCAAACTATGTGATGCCATGCATTATGCTTCATTTCTAAACCTTTGCTGAAGGAGCACCAATGATCACTTTAGAATGATCATTTTAACTAGCTGATCAACTTGACATGTCCACAAAAAAATTGTCTTTAACAATTGATTTAGAGCTCAAAATGACACGAATCCAACGCCAACGTTAAGCTAGCTGATTTTTCTATACGGTGACATCATTTGAGCCTGAAAGAGCTACGAAAAAGCCTCCAAGTAAACCAATGTATCCCAAACTGCTTGATACCATGCATTAGACTTCACTTATATGCCTTTTCTGAGGGAGCACCAGTGAAGAGTTTAGAATGATCATTTTAACTGGCCGATCAACTTGACATGTCCACACTAAATCGTCCTTAACTTTTGTTTTTGAGTTCAGAATGATACGAATCCAACGCCCATGTTAACCTAACTCAATATTATATATTGTTACAAAATTTAAGCCGAAATAGCTTTGGCAAAGCCTCCAAGTAATCCTATCTATCCCAAACTGCATGATGCTATACATTATGCTCCATTTGTAAACCTTTTCTCAATGAATAGTAGTGATCAGTTTAGAGTGATAATTTTAACTAGCTGATCTACTTGACATGTCCGCAGTAAATCGTCTTTAACATTTGATTTAGAGCTCATATCATTTTGAGCTCTAAATCAAATGTTGGAAACGATTTAGTGCGGACATGTCAAGTTGATGAGCTAGTTAAAATGATCATAATAAACTGATCATTAGTGTTCATTGAGAAAAGGTACAAATGATGCATAATGCATGGCCTCACGCAGTTTGGGATAGATTGGATTACTTGGACGCTTTCTCATAGCTATTTTGGTCTTAAATTTTATCATGATATATAAAATTGAGGTAGCATAACGTGGGCATTGGATTTGTGTCATTCTGAAATCTAAATCAGAAGTGACAAAAGATTTAGTGCGGACATGTCAAGTTTATCGGTTAGTTAAGTTGATAATTCTAAAATGATCATTGGTGCTCAATGAGTAAAGGCTTATAAATGAAGCATAATGCGGTATCACACAGTTCAGGATAAATTGGATTATTTAAAGGCTTTCTGGTAGCTCTTTCAGTCTCAAATGTTTCCACAATATAGAAAGTTGAGCTTGCTTAACGTGGGTGTGGGATTCGTGCATTTTCAACTCTAAATCAAAAGTTACAGACGATTTAGTGCGTACATGCCATGTTGATCAGTCAGTTAAAATGATTCTTCTAAACTGATCATTGGTGCTCCTTTAGTAAAGGCTTATAATGAAGCATAATGCATGGCATCACGCAGTTTGGGATACATTGGATTACTTAGAGGCTTTGTTGTAGCTATTTCAGTCTTAAAGTTTGTCACAATATAGAAAATTGAGCTAGCTTAACGTGGGCATTTGATTCATATCATTTTGAATTTTAAATCTAACGTGTACGATTTAGTGCAGACATGTGAACTTTATTGGCTAGTTAAATAGATCATTCTAAACTAATCATTGGTGCTCATTGAGGAAAGGTTTACGAATGAAGAATAATGCATGACATCACGCAATTTGGGTTAGATTGGATTACTTGGACGCTTTTCCATAGCTATTTCAGTCTTAAATTTTATCATAATATACAAAATTGAGGTAGCTTAAGGTGGGCATTTTATTCGTGTCATTCTGAACTCTAAATCAAAAGTTACAGACAATTTAGTGTGGACATGTCTAGGTTATTGACCATTTCAAATGATCATTCTAAACTGATCATTGGTTCTCCTTTCGTAAAGTCTTATAAACAAAGCATAATGCTTGGCATCATGCAGTTTGGGATACATTGGATTACTTGGAGGCTTCGTCATAGCTATTTCAGTCTCAAATGTTGTCACAATATTGAAATTTCAGCTAGATTAACTTGAGCGTTAAATTCATGTCATTTTAAACTCTAAATCAAATGTTAAAGGCGATTTAGTATGGACATGTCTAGTTAATCAGCTACTTAAAATGATCATTTTACTCTGATCGTTGGTGGCCATCGAGTAAAGGCACATAAATGAAGCATAATGCATGGCCTCACGCAATTTGGGATAGATTGGATTACTTGGAGGATTTCTTGTGGCTATTTCGGTGTTAATTTTTTTTGTCATAATATAGAATATTGAGCTAGCCAGTTAAAGTGGTCACCCTAAACTGATCATTAATGCTCTTTGAGTAAAGGCTTATAAATAAAGCATATTGCATAACATCACGCAGTTCAGGATAGATTGGATTAATTGAAGGCTTTGTGGTAGCTCTTTCAGTCTCAAATGTTGTCACATTATAGAAACTTTAGATAGCTTAACGTCGGCACTTGATTCGCGTAATTTTGAACTCTAACTCAAAAGTTATGGATGATTTAATGTGGACATATCAAGTTTATCGGCTAGTTAAATTGATCATTCTAAACTGATCATTTGTGCTCCTTGAGTAAAGGCTTATAAATGAAGAAAAATACATGGCATCATGCTGTTTGGGATACATTAGATTACTTGAAAGCTTTGTCGTAGCTAGTTCGGTCTTAAATTTTATCACAATATAGAAAATTGAGGAAGCTTAATGTGGGCGTTGGATTCATGTCATTCTGAACTCTAATTGAAAATTTACGGACAATTTAGTGCGGACATGTCAAGTTTATCAGCTAGTTGAAACGATCATTCGAAACTGATCATTGCTGCTCATTGAGCAAAGGTTTACAAATGAAGCATAATGCATGGCATCACACAGTTTGGGATACATTGGATNGGACCAGCCAAGTTGATCCCGGAGTCGGCGGTGTCATCAGGGGGACCGGCGGTGTCATTCACGTCCCCACCAAGTGTGGCGGAAGCTTGGGCCTCTCCGCCGGCGATGTTGACCGGTCTGGTCCTATAGGTCGAGGGTCCGGCGGTACTGTCCGGTACGGCAGGCGCGCCAGATGGTCCTGCTGTCTCGGGCAAGCTTCCTGGTCGGCCAGTCTGGTCTCCTGGCTGGATGTACGACCTGATGTCCTCATCACCTATCCCACCTGCCTGATTGCATGCCACCCGGCCAGTCCACCATACCGAACACCCAGCCTGATCCTGCCGATGCCAGCCCGAGCCTGCCGAGACCTGCCGAGACCTGCCAAACCTGACCATCCAACCAGCACTTGTGGAGCACATGCCGACACCTGCCAAGTGCCTGCCTAGCTCGATCGAGCACCAACCCATGCGATCTGCCACTAGGCTGATCGCACCTGGCTGGTCGTGTACCACCCGTCCAACACATGCCATGACCTGCCAACTCCCTTCCCAGCCAGGCCGATCTAAAGCCAACTCAAATAAAAGCCCATGCCTATCACCAAATCAGCTTAATGGGCGGTTTCACCATGTCAGATCGCCGAGGCCCATCACCATGTCATATCGCCGAGGCCCATCACTTGATCGTCCTAATAGCCAGTTTAACCATGGCTGATCTCGGATCAAAACCAAAATCCACATCCCATCAGGAGATTGGCCACATGGCCGATCTCACATGGCCGATCTCACATGGCCGATATCACATGGCCGATCTCGGGCCAATCCGAGCCCAAATCACTTGAAACCTATTTTTACTTACCCAGTTTGTCTCGGGATTCAACCTAATTGTTAGGGATACTATATAAACTCTTCTTAAACACTTTTAACAAACGTTTTATTCAAGTTTCTTTTAGTTTATTGCTCTGGATGTTTTTAGAGAGAGGTGAGATTGGTTTCAACCTTTGTTCTTGCACTCTTGGTTTCTAGTGAAGGATTTCTCTACCTTATCTCTTATCTTATGTTTCTTTGCTTTTCCTTCTTCATGATTATTATTTTCTTGAATGTTTTTGGGTAGTTTTCTGTATGGATTGTGGGTAAAGTAGATTAGGGGAATCTGATATTGACTTAGGGTTATCTAGGTAGATTAGATGACAAATCCCTGATGTTTAGGGTGTGCTGAATGCTAGGGATTGAAGTAGCTAATCAATGCTTAGATCGTTGATGTTGTAGTCTTGAGAAGTGTAGATAGAACGTGTAGTGATGAGGACATCAGGTTGTATGTCCAGCTGGGAGACCAGACTGGCCGACCAGGAAGCTTGCCCGAGACAGCAGGGCCATCTGGAATGCCTGCCGGCACAAGCAGTACCGCCGGACCCTCAACCAATAGGACCAGACCAACCAGCATTGCCGGCGGAGAGGCCCAAGCTTCCAGCAAACTTGGTGACGACGTGGATGACACCGCCGGTCCCCTTGGTGATGCCGCTGACTCCGGGATCAACTTGGCCGGTCCTGAAGGCATTTCGGCCAGTACCTCGCACATTCCAGCCAGTACAGCCGATCCAGCCGAGTGCACGAGCATTGCAACTTCTACACAAGAAAAATCGGACCAGACAAGCTACCAGCTTCAGGACATGCATCTAGAGGGAGTATCCACACCAGTAGTGCCACCAGGAGCAATGACAAGGAGTAGATCAAGAGCACTCTTTCACAAGTTCAGCTTATGGGTGGACAAGCTCCTAGAGGAAGATCGACTGAGGACAATGGGCCAGAAGTGCAAAGAAGAGTCGAAAGGCTTCTCAACAACACAAGGGACATCAGAGACTTGGGCTTTAGTGGCAAGAGAGGTCAGGGCCCAAAGATTCCTAACCCTACTCCAAGTCGAAGACTAGGAGCAAGGCCCGTGCATGCCACAAGGACGGCCACCTTCCATTTCTTGGCCGTGAGGTAAGTAAGGTAAGTTTTCAATAAGAATATTTGCCTCTTTTTGTTTTGCAGGGTAGGATCTAGAATATTTACATTTATTGAGTCAAAGACATTTTAGGAATAGGTCTTTTTTTGGTTATACACTTTTGTATCTTTTCCATTTGTGCACTTTTGTAAACTTTCCTTTTCTTTATTTGAGTCGACCATAGAAGGTCAAGCTGTCGAGCATATTAATAAGGCTCCTTCCAGCATTGTAGTTCGACAACCTTTTTGATATTAATAAAGATCGAATTTTCTTTTAACAAGTTATTCTCTCAANGCTTATGGGGTGACAAGCTCCTAGAGGAAGATCGACTAAGGACAATGGGCCAGAAGTGCAAAGTAGAGTCCAATGGCTTCTCAACAACACAAGGGACATCAGAGACTTGGGCTTTAGTGGCAAGAGAGGTCAGGCCCCAAAGATTCCTACCCCTACTCCAAGTCGAAGACTAGGAGCAAGGCGCGTGCATGCCACAAGGACGGCCACCTTCCATTTCTTGGCCGTGAGGTAAGTAAGGTAAGTTTTCAACAAGAATATTTGCCTCTTTCTGTTTTGCAGGGTAGGATCTATAATATTTACATTTATTGAGTCAAAGACATTTTAGGAATAGGTCCTTTTTCGATTATACACTTTTGTATCTTTTCCTTTTGTGCACTTTTGTAAATTTTCCTTTTCTTTATTTGAGTCGACCCTAGAAGGTCAAGTTGTCGAGCATATTAATAAGGCTCCTTCCAGCATTGTAGTTCGACAACCTTTTTGATATTAATAAAGTAGAACTTTTCTTCCAACATGTTTTCTCTCAAGAATCTTGTGCGCTTAGAATCTAGTTGAGACCAGCCCTCCTAGCTCTAAGTTTGTGATTTATCACGAGGTTCATCACCCCTCGTGTGGTTCACTTCCCCCTTCCATCGAATACCAACCCAAAAACCCCTATCCAAGAAGTCTAAGGTCGAGTTTCTCACCTAACCTTCTCCAAACAGCCCACACACATATAAGCCTTGAATTGAGGCTTGTATCAGTGAGCTAACGGAAAAAGGTTTTATGCGGTCAAACAATTCACTGTGGGGTGCACCGGTATTTTTTGTCAAGAAAAAGGATGGGGTTTTAGACTTTGCATTGATTACTATGAATTGAACGGAGTAATGGTAAATAACAAGTACCCTCTTCCAAGAATCGATGAGTTGTTGGACCAACTCCGAGGTGTTACTTGGTTCTCTAAGATTAACTTGGCTACGGATTACTATCAGATTCCATTAGAAGAGTCCGATATCCGAAAGACGGCCTTTAGGACAAGGTATGGTCACTTCGAGTTTGTGGTCATGCCATTTGGGCTAACAAATGCGCCAATGGCTTTCATGAAGATCATGAACAATATCTTTTGAGACTGCCTAGACGACTTTGTGATCATCTTTATAGATGACATATTGGTTTACTCGAGGAACCAAGAAAAGCATGAAAGGCAAGTAATGATGGTAATGGGCAGGCTGAGAGAACATAAACTGTTCACCAAGCTTAGCAAGTGTAGTTTCTAGCAAAGAAAAATCAGATTCTTAAGTCATGTGGTCTCGGATAAGGGAGTGTCCGTTGACCAAGAAAAGATCAAGGCAATCGTAGATTGGCAAAGGTCACATAATTCCTCAAAAATAAGGAGTTTCCTTGGACTAGTCGAGTAGTACCGACGTTTTGTTAAGGGTTTTGCAAGCATGGTACAAACCATGACCCAATTGACTGGGAAGGATGTCCAGTTCGCATGGTCGGCTGATTGTGAGAGGAATTTCTTTAACCTAGAGGAAATACTTATGAGTACTCCGATTCTGGCATTGCTTGAGCCTAACGAGCTATATGTAGTGTACAAAGATGCATCAAAGCTTGGGGTTGGGGTGCGTACTGATGCAACATGGCAAGGTGACTGCTTATGCATCAACACAGTTAAGGAAGCAGGAAGCAAATTACCCTAGGCACGACCTTGAGATGAATGCGGTAGTGTTTGCTTTGAAGATTTGGAGATCTTACCTCTATGGTGGGAAATTCCAAGTCTACATGGACCATAAGAGTTTGAGTATATTTTCACTCAACCGGAATTGAACATAAGGCAACGGCGAAGGATGGAATTAGTCGCAAATCATGACTTAGAAATTGCCTACCATCCAGATAAGGCTAATTTAGTGGCCGATGCCTTAATTCGGAAATGGATTGCAACATTGTTCGAGAAGGATATGGAAGGCTTGGTTAGCATGGTCGTCACCTTACGTCTAACCGCCTTGACTAATGATACAGAACCATTGCTCTAGGTGTGGTAGACCAAGGTGATTTGTTACATCAAGTTCGGTTGGCTCAAGAAAAGGATGACAATCTGATTAAGGCATTTCTAAACAATAAAACTGAGTATCATACCTCGAATAATGGAAAAATACTATTTAATGGCCGGTTATGTGTTCGGAATGGTAAGGAACTTTGGGAAGATATTTTGAAGAAAGCTCGCCATTCTAAGTTCTCGATAAACCCAAGGTTGACCAAGATGTACCGAGACCTGAAATGGTACTACCATTGGATCATGATGAAGAGCGATGTGGCTAAGTGAGTCGTAGGATGTCAGACATGCCAAATGGTTAAGGCGAATATCAAATTTTAAATGATAAAACTGAGTATCATACCTCGAATAATGGAAAAATACTATTTAATGGCTGATTATGTGTTTGGAACATTAAGGAACTTTGGGAAGAGATTTTGAAGGAAGCTCACCATTATGAGTTCTCGATAAACCCAAGATTGACCAAGATGTACCGAGACCTGAAATGGTACTACCATTGGGTCGGGATGAAGAGCGATGTGGCTAAGTGAGTCGTAGCATGTCAGACATTCCAAATGGTTAAGGCAAAACATCAAATATTGGGTGGTTTACTGTAAAGCTTACCTATTCCTGAGTGGAAGTGGTACATGATCACGATTGACTTTTTGGCTGGTTTGCCAATATGTGGTAAGATGAATGCGATTTGGGTTATTGTGGATAGACTCATGAAATCCGTTCACTTCCTTGCTGTTAAGAAGCATGACAAGGCGGAAGTGTTGGGAAGAAAGCATGTGGAAGAAATAGTTAAACTCCATGGAGTGCCGGCGAGTATAGTTTCGAACCGAGACTCCCAGTTTGCATCATCCTTCTCGAAGTGATGAGGACAGCATATCATCTGGCCGGCCAGATGATGAAACTGGCCAAACATATCGTGAAGGACTGCCCGCGATAACCGGGCCATTAGGCGAGTCTGCCGGGCCAAGCGGTACTGCCGGCCCGATGATCAGTAGGGCTGGGCCGACCAACTTCGCCAGCGAAGAATCCCAAACCTCTGGCCCAAATGACGGCGACGTGGCCAACACCGCCGGCCCAGCTGGTGACACCGCCGGCTCACCTAGCAATCTGGCCGGCTCTAATTTCATTTCGACCAGCTCTACACGCGGCACAGCCGGCTCATGTGATCGCACGGCCAGCTCAAGCTCTACACAAGGAGACTCAACACAGATCATCAGCCAGCTTTAGGGCATGGACCTAGGGGAAAGTTCTGCACCAATGGTACCACCAAGAGCCATAACAAGAAGCCGATCAAGGGCACTCTTCCACAAGTTCAGCTTGTGGGTAGAAAACCTCCTAGAAGACCAAAGAGAAGGAGCAATTGGCCAAGAGTGCAAGGATCAAGTCAAGGGCTTCTCAACCTCTCAAAGTGCTCCAGAAACTTGGGCTCTCGTGGCAAAGGAGGTCAAGACCCAACAATTCATTAACCTACTCCAAATTGAATACTAGGAACATGTAACAAGGTCAGCCACCTTCTATTTCTTGGCCGAAAGGTAAGTAGGTAAGTTTTCAATTATAAGATTGCCTTTTCTATTTTGCAGGGTAGGAATTAGTAGTTTTCATTTTTATTGAGTCAAGAACAATTAAGTAATTGTCCTTTTTCGGTTATTCCTTTTTGTAAATTTTCCTTTATGCACTTTTATATCTTTTCCATTTTTCTTTTGGGTCGACCCTATAAGGTCAAGCTGTTGAGCATATTAATAAGGCTCCTTTTGTAGTTTGACAACCTTTTTGATAATTAATAAAGTGAGCATTTTGTCTAAGAGTTTTTCTCACAAAACTCATATCGCTTAGATCTAGTCGAGACGAGACCTCCTAACTCTAAGATTGTGATTTATCACGAGGCCTTCCATACCTCGTATGGTTCACTTACCCAACCATCCATCACACACGAGAAAACCCCACTTCAGAAGCCTAAGGCCGAGTTTCTCGCCACTACAAGAAAAAAACCGTTTTGCGACCACTTCCTTGGTCGCAAAGTGGTCGCAAAATACGAAATTGCAACTACTTTACGATCACCAAAATTAATCGCAAAAATATGTAGTCGCAAATCAGTCGCAAGTTTGCGACTGATTTGCGATCATAGTAATAGTGGTTCAATTTGCGACGACTCAGTGGTTACTAGTTTTGCGACTGAATTTCCGTAACAATTTTTGCCACTGTTTTGCGACTATTTATGTGGTTGCAAAATCCATAGTCACAAATCAGTCACAAAATTTTGTGACTGATTTGCGACTGCAAGAGGCATTGTAGTCGCAAATCAGTCACAAAATTTTGTGACTGATTTGCGACCACAGTTAACACGCAGTCGCAAATCAGTGGCAAAAAATTACGACTGATTTGCGACTGATTATAAAATAATTGAAAAAAATTTTGTAGTCGCAAATCGGTCCCAAAAAATTGAGACTGATTTGGGACTCATTTGCGACTACAACGGAATTAGATTAAAAAATATAAAAATTAAATAAAAAATATTTTGAAATAATTTTAATATTTTGAAATAAAAATAAAAATTTATTAGTTTATTATTAACTGTTTTAATTTCAAAATATTTAAATTATTTCAAAATAATTTTTAGTTAATTTTTAATTAATTTTTAATTAATATATTTTTCAATAATGTTTTTCAAAATTAATTTTAATAATATTTTTTAATAATATTAATAATATTTTTTAATTCACTTTTAATTATTAATATTATTAATTTTAAATACAATAATTTTGAATTAATTTTTTAATAATATTATTAATATTATTAATATTAATTAACTTTTAATTAATTTTTAATAACATTTTTAAAAAATATTATTCCAAATTAATTTTCAAAATGATTATGTTTTAATAATATTTTTAAATTTTTATTTCTGAATATGTAATAAATTATTATTTTTTAAATCATTAATTATTATTAATATTATTTAGTAATTAATAATAAATATTCTAATATTATATATAAAATATATTAACTAATTAATATAAAATATTAAATACAAAGAAATTCAAAATTAAAAATATAATTTTTATTAATTCAAATTTAATTTTCAAAAAAAAAAATGACAACTAATTTTCCGGCGGCGGAAATTGAAAATCTGAAGGCGAGAATAGGGTCAGGATCGGAGCCGTCGACGGTTCCCCTAGATAATCGTTATCTCGCATATAGGAGGCGAATGTGGGATCTGTCCATTGAAAATACCCGAGGAGCATCTTATTTTGTTTTTCTGTATTCTGCTCTTGTATCTTTTGATTTGCTTCCAAAATCTGTGCGTTTTGTTGTACAATTAGCGCGTTTTGTTCTTGAAGCATTACGTAGTCAGCGGAAGTGTATGGCACCCCACTACGTCTACCCGACAAGTGGACGCGGTTCAGGCTACCGAGTCCATAAAGACGGTCTCGGTCATATGCAACAAAAGACTACAAAATGATGAAAATGAAAATAAAATATTAAATTAAATTATTTAAATAAATATAAATAATTTAAATTAAAAAAATTTGAAATTTTTTTTTACCTGAATGAAGATCTCATTCTTCTCTTCTAGAGTTAGCTCAATTGGACGGAAAGTACCATCAGACGTTTCTGTTGGATCGACCTCCACAATCGTCATCTTCTCTTGGATGTTATGTTCGTATGCTTCACATATTTGTTTTGCTTTCAAATCTACATACGAACCATCTGGTCTAGTGTGAGTCTTTTCACATCAATAAATACCTCACCTATTGAGACATGTCGTCCCAAATTATGTTTCTTCACATAAATTGAAATAAATTTTATTTAAATAATAATAAAACATTTAATTAAATTTAAATAATTAAAATTACTTAATATTTCCTGCTGGACCTGGATGTAGTATTTTTGGCCCGACAAATGCTTGTGCGGGCCAATACCGTCCCGAGCGGAGTTTAGGTTATTATATGATTTGCTACTTCTCTCGTTAGACGTTTATGTTCTCCAATAGTCTACCATAATTTTGAAAAGACTTGGGGAAATCCATTGGGTATGTTTGCTGGTTGTATGAACCATGCTCACCGTCCCGTTCATCCGTCTTACGCAGACGGCCTCGAATTCTTTTCGTACCACTGGGGTGATCACAGGATCCCAAGTATACGATTGATTCAAATTAAATTATATAATATTAATATGTATTTAAATATTATAAAAAACATATTTAAAAAAAAAAACACATACCGCAAACTCGATAAAATAATTTTCCTGCCTCTCAGCAAGTACGACCGTCCAACTGTAGTAGGGGCCGTCAAATTTATTTTTCAAATTTTTTGAAATTTGACGGGTAATATCTCTGTTATCGCGGTCAAACCTAATATTTTTATTATACACAAAAATTTTAATTTTATGTTAATATATAATTAAATTTTTAATAATTATTTATAAATAAAAAAGAAAAAAATTTACATTACCACATTGAATTTGGTGCCGGCAGTGGAGACAGCACTGTCAAATATTGTTCGCATCATGGAGTTTGTAACAAACTATCAAGACAGAATGTGGTCGCAAATCAGTGGCAAAATTTGAATTTAATGATGTGGTCGCAAATCAGTCGCAAATTTGCGGCTGATTTGCGACCAGCAATTAATTTGGTGGGAGTTTGAAAGTTTTCGAAAACTTTAAACTCCCACCCAATTAATTAGTGGTCACAAATCACTAATTTGTGACTGATTTGCCACCACCAATTAACTTGGTCCAATTAATTTGGTGGGAGTTTGAAAGTTTTCGAAAACTTTCAACTCCCATCCAATTAATTAGTGGTCACAAATCACTAATTTGCGACTGATTTGCGACCACCTATGATTTTTACGAATAGATAACCTTTGGTCGCAAATCAGTCGCAAATTTACGACTGATTTGCGACTACCAATTAAGTCGGTGGGAGTTGAAATTTCGAAAACTTTCAAACTTCCACCAAATTAATTGGTGGTCGCAAATCAGTCGCAAATTTGCGACTGATTTGCGACCACCATTAAATTATTCGAATAAATTACACGTGGTTGCAAATCAGTCGCAAATTTGTGACTGATTTACGACCACGTGTAATAATTGTGACTAAAATGCCACCACATTGTCAATATAGTAGCAAAGTGGTGGCAAATCAGTCACAAATAATACCCTAAACCCTAAATTTTGTGATTTTGGTGAATAAATTGAATTATATAAGATTGATTACTTGATTATAAGTTATACAAATTTCAATTACTAAAAAACAATATCAATTACCAAATTTTCAAATCATTTACCTAAAACACTTAACAAATTTACTTAACCTTATAACTCTTATATACATTTCAAATGTTCTCTAAAATTTAAATCATTACAAATATGGTTTTCAATATATGTGATCACTTATAATGGTTAGTAGTCAGATGAAAATGAAAATACAAGTTGTAAATGTGGAAAATACTTAGGAAAAATGTGAATTTACCATATGTGGTCACAATTCAGTTGCTAGTTTGCGACTGATTTGCGACTGCACATCAAATTTTGAGTTTGTAGTCGCAAAACAGTCGCAAATTTGCGACTGATTTGCGACCACGTGTAATTTTTGTGACTGAAATGCAACCACATTGTCAATACAGTGGCAAAGTGGTGGCAAATCAGTCACAATTTGTGTCATAAAACCTTAATTATATGGTTTTTGGGAATAAATTGAATTATATAAGAATCAAATGTCAAAAATACATAAAACGATAACTATATTTATTACATTTCTTCGTCCTCGTCATCATCTGAAAATGAAATATTACATTGAAATTCATCTTCTAGTTCCGCATCTCCGACATCAAAATCAATTTCTTCCGTATGATTAACTTTATTAACCAACCGATCTATTTCTGTCTCTTGAACAACGATTATCTCTTCATCATTTTCTTGTTGTAAGAGGTCAATCTCGTCTTTGTTTTTGTATTTCTCCAAAATGTTAGATCTAGGATTAACTTTCAAAACACTGAGCCATGTTTGTTTTGATGATGATTTAGTGTGCGGATAGGGAATATAACAAAATTGATCTGCTTGAGAGACTGATACACCATAAGTACTGAAATATAAACTAGTTATATATTTTTAACAAAATTAATTATATAGTTAATTATTTACGTATACGTACTGAGAATAAATGGTTCGTATTTATAGTATTTCCCCGATGATAAGACATCAACGACGCCATTTTCCAACTTCCGAGTACCTTTCGAAAGCATAGGATCGTACCATTCACATTTAAAAAGCGTGATCTTCAAATTTAGGAGGCCGACATACTCAAGTTGAATGATATCTGTTAAAATCCCGTAGAAATCAGCTTCATCAGATGCATCTGAGTAATTGTCTCCCTTCACACAAATACCATAGTTACATGTCTTTCTCCTATGTACATGTTTCTTCGTGTGGAACATATAACTTCTTGTAAAATACATCGGCCAACTTGACGCTTTATTCATCGGCACTTGAACTAATTCTTGAGCCCATATAGGAAAGACGCGTGAATCTGTGGAAGTGCATGAATTGACCTATGATCATATATATATAATTAAATTTATTATTTCAAAATTAATAAATGAAATATAATATACATGTCAAATAATTAAACATACATAATCTCTAACCAATATGTAGAACTCTTCCTCTTTGTTCGATGAAATCTCATATTCCGAAAGATATGGATACGTACATCGAATGTGATCTTCAAACATGCTACAAAGGTAAATATGAAAAATTAATATATATTGCTTGATACAATGAACTGAAATATAATAAATGCAATTAATTGTTTTCATATACCTCTCTAGTGGCCGAAAATATTCACAATTCCGTAAAACATATGCATGTGCATATTTATATTCTTTTTCGGAGAGATATATTTCTTTACATTTACCACTTGGACGACCCATGTACGTAAATATATCTGGTACTCCGGGATCCGGATATACAGGAACGTCACCTTCATCGAATCTTGTAGACCTGTATATATATATTATATTAATTACACGATATATCAGCACGAAAATTTGCCATTCATATATAATAAAATAATTAAATATTAAACATAAGAATTAATTTATGTTATCTGTTTTCCGTTCGTATGTGGGCAGCAAAGTAATGTTCCGAGAAGTAAGATATCTCATCATTCACATATGATTCAACAATGCAACATATCGTTTGTTCTTCGCCTTGCTTTTTAGTTTTTTATAAAACATTTCAAATGGATACATCGACCTATATTGCACAAGTCCACCCAGTTCAGCTTTGTATGGTGGCTGAAAATATTCACAAATCCGTAAAATATATGCATGTGCATATTTATATTCTTTTTCGGAGAGACATATTTCTTTACATTTACCACTTGGACGACCCATGTGCGTAAATATATCCGATACTCCGCGATCCGGATATACAGGAACGTCACCTTCATCGAATCTTGTAGACCTGTATATATATTATATTAATTACACGATATATCAGCATGAAAATTTGCCATTCATATATAATAAAATAATTAAATAATAAACATAAGAATTAATTTATGTTACCTGTTTTCCGTGCGTATGTGGGCAGCAAAGTAATGTTCCGAGAAGTAAGATATTTCATCATTCACATATGATTCAACAATCGACCCTGCAACATATCGTTTGTTCTTCGCCTTGCTTTTTAGTTTTTTATAAAACATTTCAAATGGATATATCCACCTATATTGCACAGGTCCACCCAGTTCAGCTTCGTATGGTAGATGTACAGTAAGATGTTCCATGACGTCGAAAAATGAAGGCGGAAAGATCTTTTCCAAATTCCACAAAACTATAACTATGTTTTCCTTCAGAATTCGGACACGGTCTTGTTGTAATGATCTGGAGCATAAAT